>JAFIRS010000673.1:0-590462 GCA_018342105.1 Gonioctena quinquepunctata
ATTCCAAAAATATGTACTTCAGGATTGTATAACCCTTCATTTCTAATTTAAATAATAAATTGATTTTTCATTTCAAATATAGGTAGTGTATGGGACCCTTTATTTTAGTTTCAGTTGGACGTGGGTCGTATCTCAAGAAGGAAAAGAGTTAGAGTAATTCTGCGAACGGCATTCGATTCAGAATGGTTGATTTAGTATATGCTCATAATTTCAAGACGATTCTCAGAAAAAAAATATTTCTCGATAAAATCGAACAAAGGGGTTAACCCATGAAATTCACCAAAAAACGACATCGTCCTATTGCCTTCAGATTGAAGCAGAATGTAGAAATCATCATGGAGATTCCAATCTACTGATTTTGGTTAATGATTATGTATGGATGTTTTATTGAAAATCAGGTTGTTTTTATTTTTTCTGTGGGCACACTAGTCATTGGAGGTGAAACACAAAATTACTAATTTCATTAATTATCATTGAAAATAAGCAACTGTTATTTTCATAGTAATTTGATTTATAAAACTTTAATCGCAATAATATATTGTCAGAATGGAGATTCAAACTAAATTAATGGACAAAATGGATGCTATTTCTTCTGCCGCCATCTTTGATCGAATAGTGAAACTTGAAACGCGAAGTCGAATGGATATAAAATGGATGCTCTTCTCTCTACCGCCATCTTCCATCGAGTAGTCAAACTAGAAACATTCATTTTACAGGTTTCTGTTTTCTTAAAACAGTTTAGTTTTTGGATAATAGATGTCACCCGACGCGATATTACAGATTTCTGTTTTGTGTTACAGCCGCGTAGTCCAGCGTTTCAATGATAGATGGCAGCAGAGATGTATTCCAGATTCCTTCATTTTTGCAAAATTCCCTTTTAGAAGCTTGAGCTATTCACTAATAGATGGCGCTGGAACTCCCCTAAGGTGAATCAAAGGACCCCATACACTATCATAAAATGAAACAAAGGACTCCGTACACTAACTAAATTTTAAATAGAGGAGATCCCCATACTAACAATTTTATTTATTTTGGAATGTTATTGTGGAGTATGTTGGGTCGTCAAGTGATTGAAAATCTCTAAATTATACGTATGACAAGTGATATTTTGGTTTGTTATTGCCTTTCTACTACATTGAGCCATACAATAGTTAGAAATGTGTTTATATGAAAATATTATTCAAGTCATCTTTATATATTCTTTCCTTTATATTAGTAATGAAATGGAAGGAATTGAAATAAAAAAACATAATATAAAAACTAAGTTTAATGCCCTCAACATGCAGGAACATAATACATACGAGATTATATAATAACCAATATTGTTATCACGTCTGCAGTGGTAAACTACATATTTTGTTATGAGCGAATATAGCTAATATCCCAGCAAGTGATATGCCGATACTATCTCCGAAGGTAGTAATGCCCATCGAAAACTGTTTATTTTCTTCTGCCACCTGAAAAATCCAAGAAAGTGTTAATTATTTCCAGTACAAGAAATACCCAGGGAAAAATCCCGAATATCTGAATTACGTTACATTGGTCAAACTCAACCAGATTCAAAACTCGTCTTGAGGAACACACCGCAAAAACGGGATATTTACAATAACAAAAATTAAACGTTGCTCAGCAAATAAAATTATCGTTCTTCATTAGAAAATGATATACTAATTAATTTCAGAACATGATTCATGAGTTTTTACAAGCTTTTATTTAGCTTCACTTGTAACTAACAATGTAATCAAATCTTACAAGTTAAATTTGACCCCCTTCTAGTTGTCCGAATAACGTGAAATTTGGCAGGTGTTCATAGATCCCGTGACAATGCATTACGGAATTTCGGTTAGAGGAAAAAAAAAATGGCGGCTCCAATATGGCGGACGATATTTGTGTGTTTATGGTCCGATTCGCTTCAAAATTAGTATCTGAGGGTTTTCGTGGTCGGAGATTATGATTCTTTTGTCAAAATTGAAGGATTCAAGATGACGGCTCCAAAATGGTGGACGAGTTTTGTGATTATGGTCCGATTCTATTCAAAATTGGTATGTGGGGGTTTTTGAGGTCGAATATTATGATTCTTTTGTAAAATTGAAAAATTGTTATGGCGGCCGAGTTTTGTGATTATGGTCTGATTCTATTCAAAATTGGTATGTGGGAGTTTACGGGTTGGAGATTATGTTTTTTTGTCAAAATTGAAAAATATGGCCGACGATCTCTGTGATTATGGTCCGATTCTATTCAAAATTGGTATGTGGTGGTTTTCGAGGTCGAAGATTATTAATTTTATGTCAAAATCAAAATGGCGGCTCAAAGATGGCCGATGATCTCTGTGATTATGGTCCGATTCTATTCAAAATTAGTATGTGGGGGTTTTCGGGCTCGGAGATTATGAATTTTCAAAATTCACAAAGTTAAGATGGCGGACGGTTGTCCGATTCCAAAATTAGTATGTAGGGATTTTCGGGGTCGAATATCATGAATGTTTTGTCAAAATTAATGAAATCAAAATGACGGCTCCAAAATGGCGGCTCCAAGATGGCGGACGATCTCTATGATTATGGCCCAATTCTATTTAAAATTGGTATGTGGAGGTTTTCGGGATCGGAGATTATACATTTTTGTGTCAAAATTCATGAATTCAAGATGGCTGCTCCAATATGGTGAACGAGTTTGTCATTATGGACCGTTTCTACCAAAATGAGTATGTGGAGGTTTTTGGGGTCGGAGATTATGAATTAAGTCGAAGATTATTGAGTTTTTGTCAAAATTCATAAATTGAAGATGGCAGCTCCAGGATGGCGGACGAGTTAGCTAGTCTTCTCATTGAAGAACTAGATAGCTCAGAACTTACAGGAAAAAGGCCTCATAATAACAATGCTTTAACAAAAATGCATAGATTTAGCTACTTACTAAAAAGCACAAACTAAAATAATTAACAAAAAAACCTTTTCAAAGCCCTTTTATTCAAATGCGCTAAAAAGTAAAAAATAATAGCTTTGGATGTGCAACGTAGGTTATTCCGTGAGTTATAGATCTTGTATTCGAACTGAAAACTTTGCGCGACAAGCTCTTGAATATATAACTCACGGAATAACCTGCGTCACACATCTAAAGCAATTATTTTTTACTTTTTAGCGCATTTGAATAAAAGGTGGTTTTTTAGTATTTATTTCATTTTGATTTACACTTATTATTATCTGAAATCCATTTCATTCTGACAAAAGATAACAAACTCGTTTTCCATCGATCACATCCTCATAAGAAGCCATAAAGTCATGTGCCAAATAATGTTTTAGCAGCCGCACGACACCATCTTGGTCATATAGGCCAGTCATAATAGACCGTCAATTCACATTAATTACAAACATTTCTTTAGCACTGCCGTATGTTGAGGCATCCAGTATAAAAATTTGCACACTCATCCGGTGACCGGAATTTACTCAAATTCGCATAAAATGTTAATTAACAATATCTCCTTGGACAAAATTGCAAATTAAATTGCAGGTATATTCCCTAATTTCTTTTCTACAGCCCTTGTAAAATTTGCACACGCAATTTTCAACTGGAAATACGAATAATCCTTGATTACGTTGTAATTAGCGTTAATTCTGGTTAAAAAATTGCAAACATTGTGCAAATTTGTGGTAAAATCATGGTTCCCTCACCCCTAAAATGCTTTACATTTGCAAACTTGTCATGTGTACGGAACATCAAAAAATTATGGATAACGCTAGAAACAGTCTCAGGGGCAAAGTTTTAGATGTCACGAAATTGCAAACAATGTTTTCGTGCTTTGCAAACTTTGGTCGGCATAATTTTAAGTCGCGAACAAGTGGACGTATGAATTTGCAAACCCATAAAACGTCGGCAAAGCAGGGCAATGGAATATTATCAATTGAGGCGATTTTCGCGAAATGTTAATCTTTTTGCAATTTTCGCTCAATAATTGAACCCGATCTGGTGTATTCGGCTTTTATTATCAGAGGATATTTATTCAAGGACCAAATTACCGAAGCCGGTAACTTTTTCGTAATTTTAAGCGAATTGTCAAGTTATATCGTCATTTTCATGATACCCGATAGTGAAATTAGACGGTTCCACCGAATGGTTATATCAGATGATAACATTGTATAGGTCCAACACATAGTTTTACTTGATGGTTTTCTAACTGAAAATACCACTTAATAAGACATACTTGTCTACTACTATTTAGTATTTGTACGTACATATAATCATTCAGTAGATATTACGTAATGGAATCATTCAGTACAATTATTTGATATTACCATTTGGTAAAATCATGTAACATAGCCATCTGAGTTATAATTTCACTGTAAGTTTGATCAGAACGTCTGAATTACTATATGATTTACCATATGGTAATGTAAAATTACGATTTTTTTTTGAGTGACACTCTTTTGGCATGTTTTGTACACTCTTGTTAAGTTTATACCCATGAAGTCAAGTCTAGAAAACTGAATTTTGATTGAAGTTACTCAAATTGAGCAATCAGCACACCTATAGTCTGAAACACTTAAATCAAGTCTTTATAACATTTTTTGCAAATCTGTACCCTTTTTTTCAATAAAACCATAGAGTTTACATTAGAGAATACTGTACTTCGAATTCTTTTACATTTTACGAGATTTATTCCATTATGCTCTGAAAAACAGATAATAGGCGAGATCACAAACTCACAAATTTGCTTCATATGTGCTTGAAGTTGAAATATAGTGATGAAATATTATGTATGCATAGTTTTTTCCTCGAGGAATATTCTATTGCCCGGCTTTCCCGATATTTTATAGGGTTGCAAATTTATAGGTAGACTTGTTTGCCATAGCAGAACTTTGAGAAAAAAATGCACAAAGTTTGGAATTTTGTGGTATTTGCAAAAATTGCTTCCAACAATAATGTTCATTTTCGCCATCTCGACAAACTTGATCATGGAATACTACTATCAAAACTGTACAGGTATGGCTTTTCTCAGACCCTCATCAAACTCTTCGTGTCATACCTCACTGACAGGCGACAGTATGTCATATTCAATGGCTTCAAATCTATTGAATATGCATCTACCTCAGGTGTACCTCAAGGAAGCAACCTTGGTCCACTCCTCTTCAACGCTTTCATAAATGACATAGTTGAGATCATTGACCTCAACTGCTTAATATACGCGGATGACCTAAAATTATTTTCTGAGATTAATGGGATAGAAGACTGTCTTCAATTGTCCCTTAACCTGAAACGCATTGAGCAATGGTGCTTCCGTAATAAGCTTCCTCTTAATGCAAGTAAATGTAATGTAATGACATTCACTTTGAGAAATCAGCCACTTTTATATCAATATTCAATCAACGACATTCCCCTCCAACGGCCTATCACATACACCGATCTTGGTGTTATTTTCGATTCGAAATTATCTTTTGCCCCTCATATTGAAGCCACTCTGTCTGCAGCAAACAGAATGTATGGATTCATTGCGCGTATCTCTAAAGATTTCTCCGACCCATCTACATCGAAAACCTTATACTATGCCTTCGTCAGATCAAAATTAGAATACGCATCTATAATCTGGAACCCACATAATCACTTATATATAGAGAAGGTTGAATCGGTTCAGCGTCGCTTCCTTAAACTTCTCTCCTATGAAGCAACTTCATGTCCCGTACACAGCTTTGCCGATGATAGTACCCTCCATACCGCTTTCTCTTCCAGGGCTCCTATATCAGCCCGTGAAACCAGAAATGAACGAGGAAGAAATGTTAACAATATAAATATGGACTTAGCAACAATTCTCGAATGGGGATCCAATAACTTGGTAGAATTCAATGCAAACAAAACACAAGCATGTCTTTTCTCTAGAAAAGCCGATCTCACTGTGCCTAACATAACTTTGTCAGGAGTAACCATACCACTGAAGTCATCCATATCGATGCTTGGTATTACTATCAGCAATAACCTTTCCTGGGAAAATCACATGAGGTCCATTGCCAAAAGTGCATCCCAAAAACTTGGTTTTTTGTTTCGTGCCAAGAGCTATTTCACCTCCAGTCAGCTGCTTATGATCTATAAGGTACAGATCCGACCTGTCCTGGAATACTGTTCCCATATTTGGAGTGCGGCACCTAAACATATCCTGAAGCTATTGGATTCTGTCCAAAAAAGGGCAATTCGTCTCGTCGGTGATGCCTCGCTTACAAACTCGCTCACTTGTCTGGAACACCGTAGAAAAGTTGGCGATTTGTCTCTATTTTATAGATATTTTCATGGGCGATGCTCTTCTGAAATATCAACAATCGTTCCTCCTTTGGCAGTCTCTTCGAGATTAACCCGTCAAGTTCAGTCTTCACACCCCTTCGTGGTCACTTTGGAGACCTGCAGAACATCACTTTCCAAAGACTCATTCATCCAACGAACTGCGAGGCTTTGGAACTCATTGCCTAGGGAGGTGTTCCCCGAGGCATACAATCTCCAGAAATTTAAGAAGAACACCAACTCCTACCTTCTTTCCCTTGGTTCCCACGATGTTCTCTGAACATTACAGGATATCCCTTTTCGTGGGAACCGGAACATATGAAAAAAAAAAAAAAAAAAAAAAAAAAAAAGGACAACATATATCCACCAATTGGCTTCCCCCATGATGCATATTTGGCTAGACACGCTATGAACAGCCTGAGCTGCCGTCGTGATTGTCACTCCACAATTTTCCTGTTCAAACTTATCAACAACCTAATTATTGACCCACATATTCTGCAAAAACTCAATTTCAATGTACCTAGACCATCGTCTAGAGTAAACAACACGTTTTATTTACCAACACCACGAACATATATCTTGAAATACTCACCGCTGCAAAACATGTGTGTCAATTGTAATTCTGCAAGTTGTCAGATTGATATTTTTGACTGTTCAATCTCTGCGATTAAATCCTATTACTTTAGTTAATCTCGATATGTATTATTACTTTGTTAATTTGTTATTTTGTATTGTACTGTATTTGTAACTTATATTCCTGTTCTGTAGTTGGGTGTAACCTGTAGAACAGTGTATCAATAAATAAATAAATAAATAAATGAATCTTCCGGGATACTGAAAAAGGTGCAAACTCAATTGGCGACTTAAAATTATGCGACCAAAGTTTGCAAAGCACGAAAACATTGTTTGCAATTTCGTGACCCCTAAGACTTTGCCCCTGACACTGTTTTTAGCGTTATCCATAATTTTTTGATGTTCCGTACACATGACAAGTTTGCAAATTTAAAGCATTTCAGGGGTGACGGTACCATGATTTTACCACAAATTTGCACAATGTTTGCCATTTTTCAACCAATTAGCGCTAATTACAACGTAAAAGGTTTTTTTCCGGTTAAAATTGGGATATACCTGCAATTTGCACAATGTTTGCAATTTTGTCTAAGGAGATATTGCTAATTAACGTTTTATGCGAATTTGAGTAATTTCCGGTTACCGGATGAGTGTGCAAATTTTTATATTTAGTCTTTTCTGGATGCCTCAACATCCGGCAGTGCTAAAGAAATGTTTGTAATTATTGTGAAGTGGCGTAATAGAGGTCTAAAAAAAAGTTCCTCTCTGTCAGAAGTATTCAGATGTCGGGAGACAATCCTCAACACACAATGTACAGCGGAATTTTCGAAAATATAAACATCTATTTTGAAGATTGGGTGTAATATATATATATATATATATATATATATATATACCTCGGTTGAAATCCTATAGAAAGTGTTGACGTAAGATGATCCTCCTAGCAAGCCTTCCCACAGAACGAGCGCCACAACAATGTAGAAATTCGGAATGTACTGGTATATTGCCTCTGTTGTGAATATTATAACATTGATAGCCTGAAAAAAAATTGGGATTTAAATTCATAGAATACATAAAAGAGAACCTCTGGTTCTCAAATTTAAGTGAAACCTCTATTGACCGCATTTTTTGATGAACTTTTTATTAATTTGTTGAAAATCGCGAAAAAATTACTGTATTTGATGAAGGTCCCAAGAAGATGAAACGTTGATGATGTGCCTTATTGTTAGTCTTCGAAAGTGGCATTGGAAAGTGTTACTCGCTTTTCCACATGTCCAGTATATGGGCTCGGAAAATAACAAAAACTTTGTTTTTCTTGAAATATTCCAATAAACCAAAAAAAAAAAAATTGTTATTTTCACTCAGCAAAGAATTCCCCAACTTTGCCCCAATTTACACCTTCTCTGCATCTCTCAACATATCCGAGATTCCATTGATTCAAAATTTATCTAAACCTTGATAATAAGTCCATAATAAATTTCCCTATTTGAAAGATTGGATGGAAATCTACCCAAAAGGAAATTTATTTCTGGACAATAGTTGGAATTATCAAAAATGTTCAAGCGTTCAAGCTCTTCTCGATAAAAACCACTCACCTGAAAAAATGTCATATACCAGGTTTGTTTGATGTGGAACAAATTGACAGAAGATCTTGAAAGGAACACACCTATCTGGTAGGTAACTTGGAACCATCGGTACTGGTCTTGAGCTGTGAATGTAGTTGAATCCTTGAACTGAATCAGCTCAAACTGTAAAAAAAAAGTGGAAATTATTTCAAAATATATAATAAAAATAAATCGCGCAAAACGTGAGAACGGCTGGACCGCTTTGCCTTTTTTTTTAAACGTTTGTAATAGCCCGAGGATGCTTGATACGGAAAAATTAGGAAAAGTTGCCCTGAAATTGGAATATTCGGGTATATGAGAAATTTGGCGAAGAGAAAGACTATCGAGTCATTTATTACCAAACGAAGAAAAAGCTGAGCGGTTACACTGTCGCCTCACAGGAACGAATCTCGGTCAGGGTAAATTTTATTTTTATATTATAAAAACAACGGCTGGACCGATTTGGCCAAGTGCTTTTTTGAATGTTCGTTTTACCCCTAATAAGGTTTTTAGGAAAAGAAAGGATTTTTAGAAAAGTTATTGGAAATTTCTTTGTCCTGGAAAAGTTTTCAGGAATATATAAGCAAAATGAATATCTGTTTGTGTTGATAAGCTCATAACTTGAGAACAGCTGGACCGATTGGGCTAATTTCTTTCTGGAAAACGGGATAACGAACGGAAAAATGGGATAATGGAAACATGAGATAACGGGATAACAGGAAAACGGAATAATGGGATAATGGGAAAACGGGATAACTCGGTAACGATGGTAAAGGGATAACGGGAAGCGGTCAAAGTCAAAGGCATAACTTAGATGGAGCAACACAAAAAAAACATAGGAAAAAAGAAATTTGGACAGGACAAGAGTTTTCAGATTTTTTTTTGAGGGAATATAGAAATTTGGACAGGACAACGTCTGCCGGGTCAGCTAGTATTTCAATAATTTCAATCAATATGCCAGTATTTACGTCACAGGAATATTATTGTTATAGTTATTCTAATCCCAATTGGAACGGCAATAAAAATAAGAGCACTACGAGGAGTGTTCATATGCACTGCCCGGCAAATGGGAAATTTATATACTACCAGTGTTTTTACTTTCAAAGCGTTCCTGGTACAATCTAAAAAAAGTACTGCCGTGTGGAACTTTTTATGTCGGTCCAATTGGGGTTAGAAATACTATACTTAAGGTGTGTAACGATATATCTGTTACATTCACAACACAACACATAATAATGATCTCCCTGAAAGCACGTAAGATGCTAGGTTACATTAAAAGAGTATCCAGAGACCTCTCAATCATCTCCTTTAAGGTTCTTTACTGCGCTTTTGTCCGTTCAAACATGGAATACGCGTCTGTAGTATGGAACCCTTACTATCAGACTTATATCAACATGTTGGAAACTGTTCAACATAAATTTTTAATATCTTCTGCATACAAACTAGGAATTCAGGGGAACAACTATGACTATGATTACGCAGACATATGTTCTTTATTAAAAATAACTACTCTAGAGAACAGGAGAATAGAAACCGACTTATGTTTTCTGTTCAAGTTGCTAGCAGGTGATGTTTGTTCTCCAGATCTCCTATCTCATATTGAGTTTAAAACTAATAATTCTGGCACTAGATCTAATGATACCTTTCATATCAAACATCATTACAGTAACTATGGACTCCACAGCCCTCTAACAAGAATGGTAAGGAATGCGAATGAAGTAGATTTGAACTACTTCGGCATACCATTTTCTACTTTCAGACGTGACCTAAAAAACAAACACTTGGCTCAATAATACTAGATGAATGTATGGAACTTACTGCTTATCATAAAAATATTATAATTGTCTGCTGAGTAGTGGATGTATATTTTTTCGTTCTTTTATACGTATGACCACAATTTTTAAATTAGGGCATTAATGTTCTGCAAAGTGAAAGTTTTTGTGGATATATATAGTAACCCAAAATTTTTAAACTTTTTTGTCTATTTTTTTGTATATTGTATTGTGTTGTATGGTATTTTGTATTGTATTTTGTATAGTAGGTGTAAGGTATATGTAATTGTACTGGGTGTAATAGTTATTACCGTAAATAAATAAATAAATTTCTTATTGATATGCTCAGAGATACAAAATAATTAAGAGTAGCTCAAGTTATCTTATTAACTCCAATCTAAGAATCGCTATAGCAAATCTTAGCGCCATCTAACGGCGAACAGTCATTAGAGTTAAGGGAAGACTAGCGAACGCGAAGATTTGACAGGACGATCTGGTATTAAAAGAATGTGTCGAAGCGATCCCTTAGTGATCTATCTTTGATCGGGAGATCGTGTGTTCTGAAGCTTGTCAGCCATTGAGTAAGGAAATAGAATTCATTTATGTTGAAATAACTAATTAATTAGAGCATCTTCCTTTCTTCTGCTAAAGTGATTTCAAAGCAGTGAGTTATAGTGTGATATCGAGGTATGTAGAAATATTTTTGACCACATTAAATATATGTCATGTTGAAATATTTTCTAACGAGAACGTGGAATATTTCTTCATGAAGTCCCGTTATCTTGCTTCAATAGACGTTGCTCAGTAAACAACGATTAGATTTATTTAGGTCAAGCAGATACTTGATTCCAGTGCAGTACCATGCTTATTTTTCAAATGAGTTCAGGTGGAATTATAAATATCACTTGTAATATATCGAATTGAATCAAGATATCGGTGTTCAGTCTCATCTGTTTTGATTGATTTCTCTGACAAGGGTTCATTGGGGTTTAAGAGGGTTTCTCAAATATCATGATATCACTTATTTGGATATATTTTGGTGTCAATCACAAGAAGTATACGATATGGTTGAATATTTTTCATGGTCTTGGGGATGTTTTTTGTATAGTTTCTGATTTGGTGATAATTATTACAGAGCTGCAATTTTTTGTTTGACCTAGGTAAAGCGATCAAATATATATATATATATATATATATATATATATATATATGTATATATTTAATCCTTGGAGTTTGGAATATTTTTATCTTATAAAAATTTATTTTTTGCAATTGGAGTCAGTTTCGAATATCAAAATTTTTAAATTCAATTGTGCTGAATTCTGATTTTTATTCTTTGTAAAACATAGTCTTGGCTGATCAACATCAGAACAACTGTCTTTTCTTTATATAGAGCAAAGATACATTTTTGTCTATGTCAAAATTTTATCTTGAATCTGCAATTTCAGCATTGAATATTAATGACAAATCTCAGCACAGGCCGATTTGTATGTTCAAATAATTTATTTCAAAAATACTTACTGTTCCTTGGTTGATGAAATATTCGAAAAGATACACCAGAGAAAACGGAATAATATATTTCATGAGCCCGGGTACGAGACCAAGTTTCTTCTTGAGAGCATTCCTCGGATTTTGCAACTCCTCCTTATTCACAATTTTCTGAATGTCCAGCGCATGTGCGATATCTGCTGATGACGGCCTCGGAAGAATAAACCAAAATCTGAAAAATATTTTTCCAAATTATAAAATAAAAAAAATCCAAATTCATTATCAACAAAATATCTTCACATTTTTTCATGCTCAGGAAAGATCATAGAAAAATATAAAATAATCGAACATCATAGATCACTTGGAGTGTACATCGAAAACTCATTATCTTGAACGTAAATCATTTCACAACCACTCAATATTGATGGTAAAATTTCTCGCCCTACATTTTTGACCCACTAATCGAAAATCATCGAACTTACGTAATTCCCATCAATATAGGAACAATCAGCATAATCAGCAGTGCAGTCCTCATGTTAATATTTTGTAAAATTGAATAGGAAAGTGCGCCTATCACTCCTGCGCCTCCAGTTCCAGAGCTCCACGTCGAAATTACATCCCTAAAAAATGCGAAAAAAAATCAAGATATAGCTCCAGACACAAGGAAGGAATATTTGCACTAACAACATCCATGAGGCTTTGATATACAACTAGAAAATTCACAATCAGACTGCACAGCGTGTGTCACAAATATTATCAATAATTAAAATAGTTAAAAAAATCTTATATTTCAACATGGACTGAAAAGTAACAGGTAAGAAATCTAGAATTATATTGTTACGAATTGGGGTTCGTGGCTTATTAAAATACTGAACTGATTATTGTACGTTCATTTACACTTCACAAAATCAACACAACACTGCACTCTGATGATTAAATGAATCAATACAAAATCACTATCCAAAATATACCACGCACCACAGACAAGTTGTCGAATACACCTGAATGAATGACCTAAACTGTACTATCCCTAGCTCGCGTAAGATGCAGTGTATTAGTTTCTTACCGCATTTATTTTCGTAATACTGCCCCCCTCTAATTATGATCCTGGTCAAGAGCCATCGGTTCACCGAAATAGGGCTTCAGTCTTTCCGGATGAATAACTTTCATTTTAGACTTAGGGCCCGCTGGATCTGTAAACCACGTCGTTGATCCACTTCTTTATCTCGTACGGTCTTTCCCAAAACGGAGTTAGTTTGGAAGATACAACTTTCTTTCTGGCGACACAGTAGTTTTTTTTTGGTTTAGCCATCACCCTGCTGTAGTATTCGATGACTCTCTCCCGGACCATCTTGCACCTGTGATAACATAGCTCCAAGTCCGGCAATGCTCGTATCCGTGTCCGGTATGAACAAGTCTTTTTGCTGGACTTTGGCGCTGCCTTCAACTTTCGGAAGTGGAGCCGATATCCTGTCAACTGATGTAGTGAAGCCGCGATATCTGCAAATCCTTTCACAAATGGATGGTAATAGGTACCCAGTCCTAGAACGTTTCTCATCTAAAATTTATCTTTTGGTCCCGTCCAGTCTCGAATGGCCTTCATTTACGATTCGTTTATTTGGATTCCTTCTGCCGAGACTGTGTAGCACAAGAAATCCACTTCACGCAGGTTGGCCGGATGTTAATCGATATATTTTCCATAAACATGACATCCAGATTCACTTAGGCAAGTTTTCCAAAGTGAGTCCACGGAATATCAGCTCCATCAATCTCTCGAAGGTCGCAAGAGCATTACAGAGACCAAAGGGCATAACAATAAACTGATATAATCCGCTACTAGTAGTAAACGCAGTTTTTTTCTTATCGTCTTTGTCGTGTATGCCCCCTTGCCAGTATTTGTACAACGTTGAAAACCATTGTGAGCCTACCAACGTAGTGAGTGTGTCGTCAATTCGAAGTAATGTGTAGCTGTCCTTCCTTGTCACCAAGTTTCCTATAATCCACACAGAAGCTCCTAGATCCATCCTTCTTAGAAACCACCGGAGCGGACTATGGATTCGACGATTCTTCGATTATGTCATCTTTGGTCATTTTCTCGATAAGTTTTTCCACCTCTTGTGTTATTGTTTGGCAAATGGTAATCTTCTTGGTGGTTGTCAAATCGGATGGACTTGACCAGTGACTATCCTGTGCTGGACCAGGTTGGTTCATCCTGTAGATGACCCCGCGGACTCAAATACGACACTTTCCTTGGCAAATAATTGCGGCGGCTTGCTATTCATTAGGTAATAAATGTTTCAAGGATTTCCCGATGGTTCTCAGTATGTCATCAGTCGTGCCTCTTCTATTCGGATATCCGCTCGTTTTGTGATTTGCTCGTGCAAGTGGAAGATTCTACATACGGCTGTACTATTCCAACGCAGCATCCAGGGTCTTCTTCTAAGCGAGCCTCAACGATCTCCGATGAACCCGGAAGTTTTGGCTATCCTCAATTTCACAGAACGCCCCTTTGAGATGGTGTTGAATAAATTATTTCTCTCCAAATGTCATAGTTTTCTGCTCACCATCGAAAGAAAATACACAATCAGATCCATCCAAGAATGAACTTTTCTTCTATATTTTCCACAAAAACTCTATCCGTTATTAGTATTCTTCCAAGGGATATGTGACGTCAGCTTCCCCGCGTGCATTCTCTCCAATGACCCATCGTAGGACGAATTTTAGATGTAAGTGGTCTTATACTGTCTGGTTCTAGGATATCGCTACGGACCAGGGAAACTTACGCCCTCTATAGTGCATATGAGATCTCTTTGGTTCACCTTTCTAACGTGGATGACTAATTATAGTTTTCCTGGTACCTATCCGAGGACTTTCGAGATGATCCTGTTCTCGCAGGTGAGTGAGAACGTGGAAGTGTCCTGGCAGGTGATGACGAGCGTGATGGTACCCTCAACCTGTAATCTCTCTTGAAATGTCTGCTCCTGGGTTCCCATTTTTCTAGTATTTGCTTTATGCTGCCACTTTATGTCTCTTCCTGAGGTGGCTCTTCGATCGATACCACTCTCACTTCCTTCCTTGAGATGTTCTTGTCGAACCGCCAACACTTCTTTGCTTCTTCTCGTGGAGCAGTTACTTCTTTCTTTGCTTCTTCTCGTTCTGCGATTTGCCCCTACGTTTTCTGGACAATCTGCGCGAAAATTGCTGTTGTTCTTCCAGAACTTTACGGAAATTTTCCTGCGTCCGATCATTTTCCACTTAGTTTTCATTCTATAGGCGTTCTTCCTCCCTTTGTCGAAGACCCCCCTCCCCTTCTCCTCTTGCTCTTTATTTCTTATCTGTTCCTTCGTTCCTTCCTTTTTGGTAACAATATGACGGAGTCAATATAGAGTGGGAATTCATTTGAAAGGCATGATCCGATGCTTCTGTGAGAAATATACAATGCTAAATACTTTATCCTTGTGGTTGGAATAAAGCAAATGGGAACACTGACTGATCTTGATGACTGATCTTGATGAAAATTTCACAGATGTTTCAAAGCATGTTAAAAACACCCCCACAATCGAAATTTTTCCAGAAATGATAATTTTGGCTGATATGGCCTTCATTGTTCCAATAAGAGCGGTTTTAGAACATATCACATAAAAGATTCAATATAAAATGAATCAGAAAATGGTAGATCTCAGGTGAAAAACAACTACTTTCCTAGCAAATACCACGCAGAACGTTGAATGATATTCACCTGAAAATCCATGCATACCTCCATATAAATGGACATTGAATGCAAATGTTTCTTTCTGATAAGCTCGATTATGTTTAATTTATGTCGTGTTCACCTAACAATCCGTATACCGGTTTCAGGCTTTTTTTGGCCCTCATCAGTACGGAGTAGTCAACCAGCCAAAGGTCCGAAGAGCTCTGGCTGAAGCGAGACATAACATAACCAAAACCATCATCGAGTCTATAACACCTATAGGTACGCCGGAAAAGAAAACTTTTAACTGGCGGTACCTAGTGACAGAAAGAAACACTCCGTATATCAAATACTAACATACACTCATTTACACATTTATAGATATTTTTGTTTAACTTTCTTTGTCGTCTGTTTGCTACAAATCTTGCAAGTCGATTTTAACGCACTTCTGGTTAACCGATTGGATTGAAATTTGGCATACATATAGTTTTGATGACAATACACTTTAACGATTTCATATATAGCAACATCGCGGGTAAAACGATGGACTGCAACTGCGGTGAATGTATACCATCATTATGAGACCCATGATCAACTAAGGAGCGGTAGTGTGGCTCGGCAAAACCAGGCTGGCCACAACAAGAAAGCGCAAATACTTACATATCTCTGCATGATGTCGATTAAGCTGTTTCGCCGTAAACGTGAAAAAATATTTAGTTTGCGAGAAATTTTCATAAATACGCTATGAGCGTTAGATTAGGTATTGTCACCTCGATTTACGTTTGATAGTGATTGAGTTAGTTTTTCTGGCGATCGCCGCTGTTTTTCAGAACTTTAAAGGACCGTATCTCCCAAAGTTATAATTTCCTAGCAAACAGTTCGTTTACAGGAGTCTTTCAATAATGTTTTGAAGCATATGTGAATGTTTCTTCGAGTATTGGTCCCATTTTCTTTACCTTTTTCGTCCGCTTATATTTGAAAGATGCTGCTGATAGAACCACAATGCCTACCTACTATAAAAGCTACTATATTGGAGGTACGTGACTTCACCCAATCCAGAGCAAAATGACGTGAGAACAACTCCTAAGATGGATACAAACAGCGTTTTGCTGAATGCCACACATAAAAATCCTGAGCAGGCCAAAACAACACATGTTGCTATTCTCACACTGAAAACAAAAAAACCATTAGAAATGATTAGTCAATTGTAAGGTAAGTTCATTCAATTTCGCCTCATATTGGCATATGTTCTTCAGAAACGTTTTTCTGATAGATAGAAATTAATTTTCTTAACTTTCCCGAGAAATGTATTCGCTTTGGTAGTATTCAAATGAGTGGAAAAAAAATCGGATCAGAGGTTTTGGTGGAGAAGCTAGTTTAAAACATTTGCATAGGCCGAGAAGCAGCCAAAGTTTAATTTTATTGTAAAAATATGTACCTCATTGACCGACTAGTTAGTGAAACGTCTGAAGAAATACACAAATGGACAAAAGTACCAAATGAAACTGAATAAAAAGAATTACATATTTATACTAACTGCACAAAAAACGGCAAGAATGGGGCAAGCATTTTTATTGTGAGTCCAGGCAAAATATCAGCTAATAAAATAGCCCCAGTCGATAAATATGTGCAATCTCTCGCACCAGTTTTATTCTGAAACAAAAAAGTTACACAAAATTCAAATGCAAAACATTTTGTGGATCCCAATTATTATTGATTTCACCGAAGTAATAATTCGAGTAGATTGAATATCGATTTTTTTTATATGATGGATATATTCATGAAGTCAAGTTCAAAAAGCACATAGAAAAAAAATTGTTACGAAAACGAGTACAGTGCGTCCCTGCGTTGTTTATCTCGCGCACGCCAGACCATATAGCGGTCGCTTAGCGAGACGGAATTCCAGGAATGTGACGACGGCTTTCCCATCGAATTATCTTGACGTTTCTACGAGCTGCTCGAGTATCCCTCAAGCCAAGGCCGAAGATATATCAGTCGGGCATACCGTCCGAAGGAATTAGTCACTCAGTCATAGGGAGTTCAAGGTGAATTCTCATTTTGTGCTGTGTGGTACACGTTATATTTTGGAGAGTGAATTTGTAATTTTAAAATTCATCAAGAACAATAAAGATAAAACTGATAAATCTGGAGTATATAAATTAAGTTGTGGCTCTTGTGGTTCAAGTTTTTACATTGGCCAAACAGGCAGAACAAAAAAAAACTATTATCAGAACATAGGAACGGTTTTGTCAATGGAAAAACAAATTTCTTTCGACTGAAAAACACGTGTCGTGGTTTTGTAAACCAAATTTAGTGAAAATCATTTAGTTTGTTTACATCGTTGTTCATTTATATTTTTTTTACTATTGTCAAGAATAAAAAATATTCCTTTAAAACCATTCAAAGTGCACAATAAGTAAATAAATTAAAATATTTTGTTTCATAAAATTCGACTTTTTCAATACTGATATTGGTTTCGGATATTTTCTTAGAAGTATTTACCATAACAAAGTCGAAAGTCAACAGCAACTGTTTTAACTTTAAAATACAGGAAAATATTTTTGGCCCGAGTTTTGCCACAAATACTCCACCGTACGCCGGGACTTGAAAAAATACTTTGTGCTTTTTCAACTTTTTCCAATTCGGTTTTTTATTCACGTATTACAGTTTTTCCTCTGTGACAAAACTTCATTACCAAAAGATACAGACGGGTAGATGAAGTTAAAAAAGGCTTGTAGTGATGATAATGTTACGAAAACGAATACAGTACGTCACTGCAATAGATGACAGTTTCTGAGCACTAATGACCTTTATGTAAGCGACAACCCAACCGGTGAGTTCAGTATAGTTTTATTGGAGTTGAAGAAAACGAAGTGATTCAGATACAGTGACGTGCGTGGTATTTCAACAATGAACTATGATTAATTTATTTGTCAGACTGCATTATTTTGTTGTGTTGTGACTTGTAAATGAACGGACAATAGATAGTTCAGTATTTTAATAGCAACGAACCCCAGATTCTTATCAATAATAGGTAACTCACCTCTGGCGTAGTAGAATTGCCAGTTTCTTCGGCAATGATATCGCCGGCTGCGGTCAACATGACAACGTATCCGTAGTTGTTACACAGACCCAATATCCAATAAGCTGTGAGAGTTCTCAACCTTCTCTTCCTACTCGTAGGTCGTAAAAGTTCCGAGGGTTCGGCATCATTGCTGTCGCTTCGGTTATCAATCGTATTATCCTCCGATGGAATCATTGAATATATGACTGGGGAATTTCTGAAATTGAATTAAACAGATCATTAGTGCTTTGTTTGAACACAAATATCTTCTAATAGTTCTCAAAATGAGTCCATTCAAACTCAAGAAATACTATACTAAAATCACCTTCGCCATTTCAATTTTAATTGTACCAAAAATTCCCTGGAAAAAATTCCAACGAATGGTAGAAATTGGAAGAAAAGTGAGAAGCTTGGCCCATGTTTAGTAACGGGAACACTAATAAGCATTATTTACAAAGCAACAACTGTTCAGGAACTCCCATAAAATGCGGACTTCAATAGTGACACTGTATATTCATGTGATTCCTAATAAAACTCCGCCCTACTAAGGTGTATTTGATTGTTTACATCGTGGGTATTCATAAAATGAAACTACTATAGTATAGATTTCTAGCAGCATTTTTATATTTTATTTATCCAGAAGCCACGTTGCGGTCTATCCCTGTCAACGACGCCACTGGCGGCACTCCATTACGCGACCTATGAAGCTTCGCTGATAAACCTTATGAACAATTATACCGGTGCGACTTAAAAAAAATAAAGCTTTTCAAGAAAAGAAAAAAACAACAGTTTGGTATCACTTACGACTTCCTCGCAAGCTGACGCATCATCATTTTCTTCTTGAAATTCACATTGGATATACCACGAATTTGTTATTAAAACAATAATAAATAATATGATGAACTTAATCAACACTTGTGCACTGTTACACTATCAACACCTGACTAATGTGGGAATGTGCGATATCAGCTCAGCCGTAGGAGGTCAAAAACAATTTTCTTTTGAAAACTAACAAAAGTTAAATCAAAAACACTTCACTATACTATAGCTTTTTCAAGTAGAGATAAACTAAATTACGATTACTTTGGGAAAATTTATTAAAAACAACAAAAATCGAATTTGAAAAGTCCGATAAATCTGGAGTATACCGGGTGACACAGACCACCTCTGTAACTTCTGCATTCGTGAACGGATTTTTCCGAAATTTGGTACAGTTATATAAGCAACCATTTCGGATTTGATCACATTGCAATCCAATATGGCGGATTTCTGATTTTTCTGGAATTGCCAGCAACTTTTGTTTTTTCAAATGGAACACCCTGTATATTTTTACATATTCAAGTTCAACAGGTCAAAACAAGTCCAAACCTTATGTCAAATGTAATTTTTTTGAAACAATTAAAATTAAAATGTTTTTTTTATTTTACCTCGTAGATAAATGAGATTTAGTCAAGGCTATTCACAATGAGTCGCACATAACAGACATAATTTTTTCTGAAAAATTATTTTTTTGCGTCATTTATTGATGAATCAATCACGTCACATCACATTTTGATCAACAATAATTTTTTTTCAAATTGAACCCCTATGGGCCACTCTAGAACATACATCCGGGCAAAAAATCACATCATTTTTGTATATCGGTGCAGTAACAAATTGTATACATTCAAAAATCTACAACTAGTTCATGAGTAACTTAGTAAGCTGTGGAAAACAACATTCATGAATCTTGTCAACTAATTGTGTTTCGCTGGCATCTTTCATCTCAACTCTCGAAAATTAGTTAACTTCCGAGAATGAGTAGAAATGGAAAATCAAAATTATAGGTTTTCGAGAGTTGAGATGAAAGATGACAGCGAAACACAATTAGTTGACAAGATTCAAAAAGTAGTTTTCCACAGCTTATTAAGTTGAAAAATTATTCGAACTGCAAGGAAACTCATGAACTAGTGGTAGATTTTTGAATGTATACGATTTGTTACAGCACCGAAATACAAAAATGACATGTAATTTTTTTCCCTGAATGTATGTTCTAGAGAGACATATAGGTGTCCCATAGGGGTTCCAGTTGAAAAAAAATAATTTTTGGTCAAAATGAGATGTGGCTGAATTGATTCATCAATAAGTGACACAAAAAATCATTTTTCAGAAAAAGTTATGTTTCTCTGTTATGTGCGACTCATTGTGAATAGCCTTGACTAAAACTCATTTATCCACGAGGTAAAATAAAAACACAATTTTAATTTTAATTGTTTAAAAAAAATTACATTTGACATAAGGTTTGGACTTTTTACCTGTTGAACTTGAATATGTAAAAATATACAGGTGTTCCATTTCCAGAAAAACCGGAAGTCCGCCATATTGGATTGTAATGTGATCAAATCCGAAATGGTTGCTTATATAACTGTACCAAATTTCAGAAAAATCCGTTCACGAATTCAGAAGTTACAGGGGTGGCCCGATATCCTGTGTCACCCGGTATACACTAACTTGTGTTACTTGTCCAAGTTTCTACATAGGACAAACAGGTAGAACTTTCAAGCAACGAATATCCGAGCATAGAAAATCTAATTCAATTTCTGCAAACCATCCCCTGACTGAAAAGCATTGCTTTGCTGATGACTTTGAACTTTTGCATATAGAAAAGAAAGGTCAAAAACTCAATTTCTTAGGAAGCTTAGAGATTAACCAAGATAAGAACTCACAATATTCATTAAATGACCAGATTAATTTGAATAGTTCACCCTTTCAAATCTGTTTACTAGAAATTGAATAATCCTTCGTCCAATAATCACTTAATTACCTATTGTCCAACTGACTACCTGCTCCTATTATTTATATCAAACCCCAGTAACTGTAATTCAGTTTATCTCCACTTGCAAAACAATTTTTTGTGAAAATCGTAGAGAAGTGTTTTAAGTTACTTTCAATTATGCATTTTCATCAAGAATTGGCCGCCTCTATTCAAAATAAAACTAATAATTCTCACTGAACATGATATACCTCAAAAGTCCAATCGAAACAATATTCAATGAATACTCCTTGAACTATTTTGCTGGATTCATCAAGCTTCAACATCGACTTCAGATTGAAAACACAAGTGCAAAATTTGGGAGAAGCCGACGTGCAGATGCTGATCCAGCTTGCCTACTCAGAGGCCCAAGAGGATTCAAAGGAACAGTTGGTGGTTGGTGTTCGTACTTATTGACATATTGAGACGTATTGAAATATTGAAAACACACTTCAAGAAATGCAGGATCATCTAGAGAGTCCTCGGATAAGTAACAAAGCCCCCAGGTTCATCTAGAACCAGAAGAACTCAATCAATCAAATCTGTCTCGAAAGACGTGAGTATCGCGAGTACGCCCATCATAGTTAGGGGACCTACCTTCCGGTTTAAACTGTGCTCTAAATTAACAGGGGGAATCTGAAATTGAGATACGCCCAATCAGCGCGCTAGGTCAACCCAGCTACCGTTATAGCTCAGCCACGGTAGGGCCGCTTGATAAGACAAGCTACTGGCTATGGGATGTCAGTACCCGAGCGGGTTAATGCGCCGCTCCCCGCCGAGTCAGCAGGGAATACAGTCACCTCAACCCATAGGTGAAAGACTCCCCCGTCTCTACCGAATTACGGTATTGTTTTCCATTGGACCCACTATCTAGCCCACGCCCCCCAGAGTCCAACACCATGTGGAGAGGCACCGGCGGTGAAACCGGTGGGGCTATCCTCCTCCCCCTGGGTACCCATGTTAACAAGACTCCTCCTGTCAGCGTTTGATGGGTCACCGCCATATCAGACTTTCGACCTGATATTACTCGTGTAAACGTTTGACGAGTCACCGTTCGTGTGAGAGTTCGCCGAAGCTACTAATCACGCTACCATGTTATTTGGGAGGGGACCTATGACGTTGCCCAGAGGTGTCTGGGATTGTCTAAGGTTCTCCCGTCCCGACGGCCTAGTCACACGGTAGGGCTAGGCCCAAGAACCAGAAGAACTATCGATAGTTTGACCATCAGAGGAAAGGTGAACCAAAGAGACGTCATAGGCACTATAGACACTGGTGCGTCAGTTTCCCTGGTCCGCAGAGGTATTTTTGGGACAGATAGTTTTCTTCTTCGCACAAGGTGGACCGGTTCCAATTGTGCGCCCACTTGCTCTGAGAAAATCAGCTGGGCATGCCAATTTCTTTCACGAAATTCAGCAGTTTCTTTGACATATTCTAGGTTCAGAAATAAGCTCCCAAGGTTTGATCTCTCTCTGGTGCACCAACGCGTGGCTCTCAGTGAGGATGTGCGACGATGTCTCGTCATCTTCCAGGCACCATCTGCATAGGGGATCATCTGTGATCCCGATGAGCTCCGTGTGCCTGTTCATGTGATTGTGTCCCGTTAGGAGCCCAGTCACAGTCTTGATGTCCCGTCTGTTAAGTAACAGGATCTCTTTAGACTTTTTTCCTTGGCTCCTTTATGTGGAGCTTTGATTACCTCATGCATGGCGCCTCTTGCCATGTTTTAATGAACTGCTTTTGTAGCAGTTCCTCCATGTTTGAGATTGCCAGGTTGCTGGGTATTCCCAAGATAGGTTCCGGTCTGACTGGGGTCTTTCCCGATCCTATGTTGGCTAATCTCCTCGTTCCCGGGGACACCTGAGTGTCCTGGGACCCATATGAGACTGACTTTGCTTTGTTTCTACACTCGGACACCAGTTTGGATACAATCCTATTTGCGCCTAACGCCATAATAGCAGCTTTGCTGTCCGAGTAGATTGCAGTAGGTAGTCGGACTTTTATTGTCGAGGTTTTCCTGGACACAGGTGAGTATGGTATATACTTCAGCCTGGAATACTGGGACTCATTTGCCTAAGGGAACTGAGATTTCTCCCTTTGTTCTTTCTTCATAGACGCCTGCGCCGGATATTCCCCCAAATCTTGATCCGTCTGTGTACCAGGTTGATCCATAGTTTGGGGGTCTGTCGGGCGCATTGTCTTTCCATTCCTCCCTTGTGGGGATGGTTATATTGGGTCCTTTTCTGAAATCCAGAACAGACGGGGTACTGTCTCTTTCCATTAATACGACTGAACATCTTTCCAAATAGCTGAGTGTCCATGGTCTGCCTCAGTACCGATCCATTGGCTTGCGCCTTTGAGTCTGTATGCAGCACGCATGGCTTCATGCTCAATGACAAGGTGCAGAGGTCCTAGTAGAACTTCTAGAGCTCTAGTAGACCTCGTCCTCATAGCACCTGTTTTTCCTAGACAAGCCAGTCGTTGTACTTTATCAAGTTTCTGGACTTGCCCTTTGTGCTAACGGTCCACCAAATGATGGATCCGTACATTAGTGTCGGGCGAATGATCGCCGTATATATCCAGTGTAGGGTTTTGGGTGTTAAGCCACACGTGTTACCGAAGGCTCTTCTGCATGCCCAATAGGAGCAGGTAGCCTTCTTGGTTCGATTTTCAATCTGTTCGTTCTTGGAGTCTATGATGACTCCAAGGTGTTTGGTCGACGCTTTATACGGAAGCTGTCAGCCTGAGATTAGTATCTCTGGAAGAGTTCCTATTTTGCGTTTCTAGGTGAAAAGTACCAAGTCCGCTTTTTCCGAGTTGACTCTCAGCCCGCCGGCAGAACACCACTGTTAGTATAAAACCACCTACGTCCAATTTCATCCTAGACACAGTCACTGGATGAGAGAATGCACCGATACGAGAGGAAGCTGACATCACATTAATACTACGCATAATGGAAATACTTTTTATGGCAGACATACAATCCATTCTTGGGATGGATCTGATAAGTGAGTGAGGTGAGCAGAAAACCATGAACATTTTCGGGAAATAATTAATTTTTACAACATTAGTCAAAAGAGAAAAGTCAAACTACGGACAGCCAAAACTATCAGTATACCTGGTCCATCTAAGAAGATTGGCTCGATTAGGAAAAGGCCCTGATTGCTGCGTTGAAATAGAAAACCATGTGAAGAATCCCCTAGCGAATTATTACTTGCATGAACTCTCATCCATCCATATCAGAATTGCTAATGTATTTCATGATGGAATAACAGTCCGGAAAGGAGACATCATAGGAGTATGAGAGCCAAATAGCAGAGTGTAAAATGAGTGGATATCCGGATAAAAGAAGCACAGCTGATGATATACTGGGAACCATCGAGAAATCCGTGGCCATTTGTCACCGAAGGAATAAGAAGTCGGCATGGGATTCATTGCCGAAGAAAGTAACGCCACCAACAGGATGAACCAACCTTGCTGACGTCATGGTTATGGGAAAACATTTTGAGGAACATCTGGCCAAGTTTTCGGACGTTTAGGAGCGTCAACCACAGGCTGAATTTTCAGGGTGGGCACACTTCTCCCAACCGGAAATTTTGCGAATCCTTTGGCGTTTACGGCCAATGGTACGGATCTTTAACGAACTCAACATCCATAAACTCGGGACCGCCATCTTCACGTCCCTTCCATCCCATCCCCAAACCTCGTGCTCATTGATATAACGCCTGCCAGCTGTGAATATCCTACTATGCTGCAGTTATTCGGAAAATTCTTAACGCGAGTCTTCCCTGGCAGGTAGTCACCCATCCAAATACTAACCGCGCCGCTGCTCCAGATATCGATAAGACTTTCGTCAACCTGATCAGCCAGGTGGTGCACTGCATAACAAGTTTTTGAAATTGTCATAAATAGGCCAATGTTCTGAGAAAATAAACTGACTATCATAGAAAAAAAGATAAAGAAACATCATTAAGGGGAAAGAAAAAACCCCCACAGTGAAAAAATGTGAAATATGTTTGAAAAATGTGTGTACAAGAAAGAGAAGAAAAATGTATAGCCATCGAATGAGAGAAGAAAATGTAGAAATCTTTGAAAAACTCATGAAAAGTGTACACAAAGTAAAATTCAAATACAAAACCTTTCAATAACCTATCGTTTGCTTGGATTATTCTCGTCTTCGATTGGGGATCATTTTCTCAAAATACTCGTGATCAAAAAAAATATTTAAAATAACTACATTTGATTGGCTACAAAATTTTCAACATTATCAGGTTCATTGTATATAATTATTATTAGTGGATAATTTTTTGTGTCCTGTACTCTACAGAAATATAATCCAAACTCGAATAATTGAAATGGCAATGACAATTCGGATACTTTGTGAATATGGCTATAAGGGGAGGTGGCAAGGTCTAAAGTAACAACAACGGAAAAATCCTATCGTATCAGCAATCGATGGATAGCAGTTATGCTATATAACTCATTTGAATACGAAAAAAGTATAAATGATATCTGATGAAAAATATATCCTGCAGTACCTACCACTCAGAAAAATTAGGAAAAATTCAACAAATTGAACACTCACCATTTACTAAATGTCAGGATAATACTAAGACAATACACAAATCACGTTGTTTTTTTCGTTCTCCTCAACTGAGGATTATCGAAAAGATTAGTACAAAGCAGTGATTTCTTTTATCAGATTATATTGAAATCATCCGGAGAGTGACTAATTAATCAATCATTTACGCAGTGACGTTTAATACATACAATGACAGATTCAAGTATGATGATAAAAGAGAATGTCTCGAAAATTCCACAAACTAAAATCGTTGAAGAGTACAAGAGAATAGACGCAGAACCTTCACTGAGTCTGTAGAATCAATACGCAAAAAGTTGCATTTAAATTGATTTAAAAGTCATGTACTCATCCTGTATAAAAATGTATAAAAATCGGTCTAGAGCGAGTTTGTCTCGAGCAATGAAGGGTCCGTACCATGTACCATTTTATTATTACAAGCTTTTATTTAACTTGAAAATTTGTATGTATGTATGCGTTTAGTTTAAATCTTGCAAGTGAATTTTGACACCTTTCTAGTTGCCCGATTAACATGAAATTTGGCAGGTGTTCATAATTCCGGTGACAATGCATTATGTTAGAGAAAAAACAAAATGGTGGCTCCAATATGGCGGACGAGTTTTGTGATTATGTTTTGATTTTATTCAAAATTGGTATGTGGGGGTTTCAATTCAAGATGGCGAATCCCAGAATACGACGTGTTTTGTTATTATTTAAAAGCTTCATTTTACCAAAAAAAGTTTCTCTTTATCCACACCGTAACATTTTTACAGATAACGAGATATGAGGAAAAATAGTTTTCTACATATTTCGACATTTTTTATCAGAACTCGTATACAGTGTATTGTTCAAGATTCTGATCATTGCATACCTAACAAGGAAAACCTTCGATATTATCAGTTGTAAACAACCTAAAAATAGCTTATCAACGTGAAAATTAGTTCTTACGTATGTAACAGCTACTACCTAAAATTCTGAGATACAATATATCTAAAACGATTTTCAGCAAATGGAAAGCCACGTATTTATCGAATACGAAGGTTCAAGGGCAAAAAAAATGAATCATTGAAAAATAACAATAACATAATAAACTAGCCAAATGAACTGTGTGAAAATGAAAAAATAATAAGTTCTAGTTAGGAGAGTTTATAAAAAAAATCGGCAATTGCCAATGAATTGACTCACCCTTGATGCATTTTTTGAATTTCCAAACACACCACCAAAGAAGAGAGCAAGCAGTTCATCAGAATGAGTTATGAAGTAAAGTGACCCGTCCCATTTCACGATATTTATGAAAAAAACAAACAGATGCAGTATCAATATCATAAAGAATATTTGACGGGTTGTTATAGAGCTAGCTGATTTATGTATCAACTCTAAAAAATAATAAATAATATAAATAATCTCTAGGAATACGTTCAATGAACAAGGAAGTAGGAAGGAATAAGATTCATTCTAGAAATGCCCACGATGTAAACAACACGTGTGTAAAATTCCCAACGACCGAATGAACATTTGAGAAGCTATAACCGTACAATATGATTCTTTGATAAGGATTATAGTTCATCTAGCCTTTTGTTGCTGTGCATATAAATTAGTCTAGTTTCGAGCCTCTGCAGTCCGTCAGAACGAACAATTAGGCGGTTTTCATACATTACTGATTACAGCGCTTGGCTGTCCAAAGGCGTCAATGGCTTCGATGTAGGCGGCCTCCTTGATAATTTTATCGTCATTAAATTATATATTTCCTTCAATGTTTTTTTGATATTTGTCTGATAAACATTTTATATGAGTAAAACCCTTCAAACATAGTTGGTAACGGCTTTTTTGTGGTATTAGCTGGCTTTTTGTGCCATAAAGACAGTCTATATATGTATAATTGTTTACCTCAATAGTTAGATGTCATTTCGTTCAACTACTTTGAATATCCGAACATTCACTTCCAATCTCACTAAAAATAATATATCAAAATATCTAGTTTTTCGGAACACTTCACTGAAATAGAGCATAAAATTGAACACTTGACCTTTTCAATAGACAATGATTAATTAAACGCGATACCATTTGTACATATATTGACGACCAGTGGTGGATTCATTATTTTTGTGGCACCCAATTCGAGAGATATACAAGAAAAACGGTGAACCAGTGAATCAAATCCCCCTGACGGAAATATGAATTTTTTACACTTTAAGATATACATATTGTTGAGACTGAAAATTTATTTTCCACTGGGCATAAGAAAATTCGCCCCACTTTGCCCCATGTTCGTATTGGCCTCGTTTTTGCAATATTTTCAATTATAAAATAACGTAACCTATTAAACCGAGAATCTAAATAGTTCGCCCACTTATATCTCACGAAGTGATTTTAATGAAATCTGAAAAGATGATCAATATTATCCATAATAATTATGGATGATGGAAATTAGTAGATGATTTCTCTCTATAATAATAATAATAAGGTTTATTTCCAAATGGTCACAAACAACTTATAATAGCTCAATGAGCCTTGAAAATAAACATAAAGAGATATCACTGATGCTTTTAGAGCTTGTGCGTGATATTTTGCTAATAGTTTTATAGACGTGGATTACAGTTCATGCAATGGTATAGTTTTGCAATTTATAAGAATAAATATATTAAAACATTGGCCGTGGTTGCTCAAGAACTTTTTTAAAGATTGAATTTTGTTATCAGTACTGGTGTACATTTTTTTTAATATCTTGAAAAAACACATGGATATAACAAACTTTAACATTTTCTTACAAATAATTATAATGTTGATTTTAGGTTTTAATAATTTTTAATACTCAGATTTTTTAGGTAATAGTTTTGAATATATGAAATGGTACAACTCAAAGGCCAAATAAATTTAAAAACTGAACCCCTTATAAAAAGTTCTTTAATTTTTATTATAAATACGGCACATAAGAAGTTTTGTTACAGTGTTACAATATTATTTTCAGAATTATTTCCTGATTTTCATAGAATTATTGATACCCCTCTCGTTGCCAGGGGCGGGTCGAGGGCGGTTAAATTACCAAGTGAGACTCGCCAAGTAAGCCTTGAGATATCATACCTTCACCTCAGTTAGCCGGACCAAGGTGGATCTTAAAAGATCTAGCCTTTGACACTTGCATATTTTAAAATAAGGTTTTTTAGATTTTTATTGCCTTGATATTTTTTCTTCGCACAGTCCTTACCCTACAAGCAGATGTATTTGGTTTCTTCCACAAACGATTTTTGCCTTAGTTGTAGCCAATCAATTGCTTCTACTTTTTTCTTATACTTAAGGTGCTTATGCTCTAAAATTAGGCAAATTCAACCCTCTGTAACTTTTAGGAAAATAAATTCAGGAACTAACTTTTTATGCGGCGTATCTTTGCTTTTCAGATAACTTTGCGGCGGCTAACAATTTGGCCTATGACATTAGTTATTGATAATTTAAACAGAATTCTTGAACGTCTTGGTATGTCTACTAATACGTTTCTGGCTACGCAACATGCATCAATATATCTTTATTACTAATTAAACATTACTCAACGATGATTAGTAACTCATAATATGAAAGGAATTTTGAACGTTTTATTAATTTAGTCTCAGCTGGAGTGGCTGACGAATGAATATAGAGTTAAAAAAAACTTGACCTCAGAAAAAGTCACCTATCCTTTTTGAGCATACCTACTCTGTGTGACTGTTTTTCCAGGTGCACCTTTCTATATAGTAATCCATCACTGTTTTCTCATCATCTTTCTGAATTTCATTGTAGCCTACAAATGTTATATGATTTGGCAGTCTATGTATGTATGTCTGTTTGTATGACCATATGTTCTCGAGTAGTGGATCGATTTCATAAATATTGATAAACATGGCGTCAGTGAAATGTTATTGCTTTCATTAAATATATACTACTGTAGATCACAAAACTTTTTTTTTGGAGCAAACTGATGTTCACGAACTGAGAGAAACATTCAAAGAAATGAAAAATAAGAAATATCTGGATGAAATCTCCGTTAATATATTCGAAAGTCTACCTGACACTGCTTTTTATGTCCTGGCAGAATGTATAAATAAATCATTTGAGTCAGGGTCGTTCCCTTCTTTCTTCAAAGAAGCGATTGTAATCCTACTTATCCCAATATCCCTTCATCTACACCTTCGAAAATTATAGAAAAACTCGTTAAAAAGAGAATCATGAAGTACCTACAAAAATACAACATACTGTGCAGTATCAATTCGGATTTCAAAGTTCAAAAAGCACAACTGACGCAATTTTTTCATTTCTTGAAAATATTTATCTCAGTCTGAATGTTGCGGCTGTGTTCTGTGATTTTTCAAAAGCATTTGATTGTGTGTATCACAGAGTACTGCTGGGAAAACTATACCATTATGGATTTAGAGGGGTTGTCTACAAATGGTTTGAATCATATCTTCTTGAGAGGAAACAAACTGTAAAAATCTCGGGTTATTCACATGTCAAATCAGGAGTTCCTCAGGGTTCGGCACCTTAATGATCTAACATATTTACCAATCACAGGAAAATTCACACTGTTTGCAGACGATACTACCATCTTATGGCATGGAAAAATTGTGGAAACTCTAAAAACAGTTGTATCCCAGGAACTCAACGAAGTCAAATCTTGATGCAATTCAAATCATCTTTGTTTCAATGTGAACAAAACAAATATAATAACCTTCAAATTTGACTTTGAAAATCTGACCTTAGGTACACACAAAGTAGAAAACTATGGTTTGAAGAGCATATAACATCGCTTAAAAAGCGACTAGCATCGGGTTGCTATGCTAGTAGAGTTGTGAAAAATGAGCTTGGTCCAGCTATCGCTAGAAACACATACTTTTTTTCTCTCATAGAATCCCATATCAGGTATGGCATACCCTTCTGTGGCTTTTAGAGCCAAAATCTGTTGAATTCTGTGTTTATTCTACAAAAGAGAGCAATTCGTTATTTATGCAAGGCCAAAGCTAGAGAACATTGTAGACCACTGTTTATCCATAAAAAAATGCTTACGCTCACATGCCTTTTTATTTTGGAAACTATGCCTGATCCACATCATTCATCAAATAAAAACCCCGTAAATCATTTGCCAGAACATTTTAAAGAAATTGGAAGCATTAAAAAATTTAGGAAGGAGATAAAAGAATTCCTCATTCCAAAAGCGTACTATGACCTGCAGGAATATTAAAACGAAAAATTTTGAAGCCATCTCATGCATGATGTTATTTAGCTTCAAGTTTGTATCTTATATGTTTTATATCTAGTTGCTGTTTTGTATATTAGTACTATGGTTACTTCCGGCTAAATGTAATACAAAAGTTAAAATTCTTTAGTGACTTATTTTGTTGTATTTTATATCATTGATATTTATTTTATATTATTTCTTTTATATTAGTTACTTTTGAATTGGACAAAGTGGTTCCCTCCACTTCATGTTACTCAATCACAACACTTTGTCAATAGGAATAATAATTCTTAGACAACAAAGCACAGTTTTGATTGATTGATTATCAAGAGAGAAATAAAAATAAAATAAAAACGAGCCAAATCTTCGTTAAGGAATACCACATGAACTTTAGGAAATCATCATCATCCAATGCTCTACAGGCAAATTAATATGTCAATTAAATTCATAGAATGCACTTGACATATGAGTTCAGACGATATTTTTTTTTAAGTAAAACACATTCAAATATTTTTTATGAGGATTTATTGTGTTTTCGGTGATATTTCAGAAAATGATTCAGGTACTGCACTGATTTATGATTCAGAATAGGAGAAGCTTTCTCGAAAACACTTTCTGATGGAATTCTTATGAATATGAAATTTTCCGAACATCGCAACTTTATATGATTTTTCATAGAAGGAAAAAATGAATGATTACATCTCATATTCTTTTGACTGGGATCAGGTTTTCTCGAAAAACGTAATTGAAAAATACATAGGATCCAATTCATGTATATATTATAATTTACCTGAATCTTGGAATGTATAGAAAATGGTCATATCACATACCCCCTGGTTCCTTGTTTGAAATTATAATTCTTAACCAATTATTTGATATTCAGGAATTAATTTTGAATAAACGGAGTATTCCTGAACGTGAACTGAAATTTTTGACTAGAAATCACATGAATTCATTAAGATAAGTCTTTTACAGGCTAGATAACCCGAATTCAAATAACCAAGATAAGTAGTATTTTATTATTCATGTCGTTTGAGCTTGCAGCTGTAAAAATTGTCAATACATAATTGAAACAATGACAAGCGATAGTAAGTGAAGTGGACGGGACTCTTAAAATCGTGAAAAAACATTATTTTCAATGCTTTTGTTCCTCATTAGATAAGAATTCAGTCAGTTAATTAAAAAAAACTAAATGTTTGGATCCCGAAAAAACAATATTTGCTACAATATGAAAAAATTCACAATTCGAGATCGACCATATTTTCATCGAAATAGTAGACAACGTGTTCGATTCAGACATGTCCCAAATATATCTAAACAAAGTTTGGAATCGGAATCAATACACTCGGAATGAATACGATTATTAAAAATTCTGTAAATGAAAAATAAATTGAATCAAAATCATATCTGAGCGATAGCCTCACTATTGTAGAAAATCAGGTGGCTCTCATTAAAAAAAATAATGTCTGCTACAAAAGAATTCATAAATTGTGATCCTGATCATAATTTTTCTGTACTAACGCCAATATTTGTATGTATATTTGATGATCCACAGTATGCTACAATATTTAAGGATAGGCTTTCCTAATATGTTAAACATATTACATTATAATCAGGAGTTTTTATTTAAATTTCCATATCGTCAGCGTATAATAACATTTTTGAAGCACGGAACTATTTTTTTGCAACACTCAAATGGATACTAAACAGCGGTGGTCCCAGGTGGAAGCCTTTGACGTAACTTTTATCGTTATTCAGTGCTGCGTGCTAATATACAGGGTGTAATAATTTTATAACGAATTACAGTGGTTAAAAATCTGAAAAAAAATTTAAAACATGTTTTGTTCTTTGTATAATCCGACGAAATTTTGGGTAGAGGCAATTGCCGAATGCAATAAACATTTAACTCGACATTTGAATAAGTTGGAATGTTGAATTGATTGGGTGGTAAATGTATACATTGCAGGCTGCCTGAGATATATATATTCAATTTCAAAGTGTAGAAAACAACTAACCTTATTATATCCAAACTGGTCATAAAGTCAGAACTAGTTGACATCATACTCTGCTTTGAGGCACTTATCATAATTATCACAGTGATTTGTAAGAAACAAAAAACACAAACAGTATTGGAAAGGGAAAAATTCGCAATTGAATATTGTTTTGAAAAATAATATCACGACCATTGTAGTGATTCAGACATTCAGAACACGTGAACTGAACACTGTTGCAAGCAAGATTCTCGCATGCACGGTTTACGAAGAATGAAAGTTTGTTTGATTCTACTAGTGTTTTCTGATTGGCTAGTGAATGAAAGATCTTAAGATCTCAATTAACAACTAATCAGAAAACAGTACGCGATGTGCACAATAATTGATTTGAACATGATTGTCTTTGTCTTTTTCAAAATGTTGCCATTCTATCAGAAAATTATTTATATTATATTAATATATCTAGTATGATTGGCGATTCCAGAATCCAACCAGAGTTGACATTTACTATTTTCATAAATGCGACGAGTGATTCATCTATCTATCTATCTACTCTTCAAAATACGCACGGAACAGCTCAGTGTTTAGTTTTAAGAGCCAGCAAAAGACAAAGACAATAATGTTCAAATTAATTCTCCTGCACATCGCGTACTGTTTCCAGATTGGTTGCTAATTAGGATCTTTCATTCACCAGCCAATCAGAAAACACTAGTAGAATCTAACAAACTTTCGTTCGTAGACAGCTTTGTAAACCGTGCATGCGAGAATCTTGCTTGGCAACAGTGTTCAGTTCACGTGTTCTGAATGTCTGAATCACTACAATGGTCGTGATATTATTTTTAAAACAATATTCAACTGCGAATGTTTACCTTTTCAATACTGTTGGTATCGTTTGTTTCTTACAAGTGATTGTGATAATTATGCAGATTATCAAGTCAACTAGTTCTGACTTTATCACCAGTTTGGAACAAGGTTAGTTGTTTTCTTCACTTTGGAATTGAATATCTATTTCAGGCAGCCTGTACATTTACCACACAATCAGTTCAACATTCTACATAATTCAAATGTTGAGTTAAATGTTTATTGCATTCGGCAATTGCCAAAGTTTTCCTCTGAGTAGGTCACCTGAAATTAGGAGGGTAGCGCTACCCAAAATCTTGAATGTTGTGTACATAAGAAACAAAATTTGTTAGTACGGAACGTTTCTTGTAAAAACCATGCTGAGTGTTGGTGAATGGGTTTTTAACATAATTTCTGTGCCAATAATCAACTCAAATATTTTCCAAATAATGCAACGAGCCACGAGCAGCCATCTTCCTTCATTAAAACACCGGTTGAACAATATACGTAGGGGTTTAACTACACTTTGCCAAAAAAATAAAATATTGCAGTGTATTCATCGGGGGGCCTTCATTTTTAACTAAATGTCACAAGTCTTCGATAATTAATAATAATGCTTGCTAGTTTTCTCTCAAACAGGTCTCTCCATGTAGTGGTCGATGGAGTTTCATCTGACACTCTACTCATAAATGCTGGTGTTCCGCAAGGATCCATTCTCGCACCAACACTATTTCTACTTCACATCAACGACCTGTTGAAAGCAACTTCATGTCCAGTACACAGCTTTGCCGATGATAGTACCCTCCATACCGCTTTCTCTTCCAGGGCCCCTATATCAGCCCGTGAAACCAGAAATGAACGAGGAAGAAATGTTAATAATATAAATATGGACTTGGCAACAATTCTCGAATGGGGATCTAATAACTTGGTAGAATTCAATGCAAACAAAACACAAGCATGTCTTTTCTCTAGAAAAGCCGATCTCACTGTGCCTAACATAACTTTGTCAGGAGTAACCATACCACTGAAGCCATCCATATCGATGCTTGGTATTACTATCAGCAATAACCTTTCCTGGGAAAATCACGTGAGGTCCATTGCCAAAAGTGCATCCCAAAAACTTGGTTTTCTGTTTCGTGCCAAGAGCTATTTCACATCCAGTCAGCTGCTTATGATCTATAAGGCACAGATCCGACCTGTCCTGGAATACTGTTCCCATATTTGGAGTGCGGCACCTAAACATATCCTGAGGCTATTGGATTCTGTCCAAAAAAGGGCAATTCGTCTCGTCGGTGATGTCTCGCTTACAAACTCGCTCACTTGTCTGGAACACCGTAGAAAAGTTGGCGATTTGTCTCTATTTTATAGATATTTTCATGGGCGATGCTCTTCTGAAATATCAACAATCGTTCCTGCTTTGGCAGTCTCTTCGAGATTAACCCGTCAAGTTCAGTCATCACACCCCTTCGTGGTTACTTTGGAAACCTGCAGAACATCACTTTCCAAAGACTCGTTCATCCAACGAACAGCGAGGCTTTGGAACTCATTGCCTAGGGAGGTGTTCCCCGAGGCATACAACCTTCAGAAATTTAAGAAGAACACCAACTCCTACCTTCTTTCCCTAGGTTCCCACGATGTTCTCTGAACATTACAGGATATCCCTTTTCGTGGGAACCAGAACATAAAAAAAAAAAAAAAAATTTGTGCCCTGGTAAGTTACCTAATTTTTGATAGTGGAAGGATTCATAGATACGCCCAAAAAAGTTTACAAATAATGCGACAATCATCAGAATTGAACTGTATGTGTCGAGGAAAAGAGCTACTTTTTTTTGGCCAAAATTGAGATTGATTTCAAATTACTCCCTGAGGTACTAATGTTGTTAACAAAGTCCTTTTTTATTCATATTTTTAAATTTTTTCCTAGCGTAGAAAAAAGCTGATAGTCAGAATCGCTCCTACTGTCAATCGTATTTTCAGCAAGAATACTTTCAGTTGTAGCTTTTGAGATATGAGCTTTTTTTAAATCCCTTCAATGTCAGACTTATCAAGGATATTAGTGCACTAAATAAGCCCGGGGAAAAAGTTAATTTGATCCAAATTAGCTTCTTGTATCAACGTTTTTTATAGTAATTGTTCGTCAGTAATTTTTGGGTTGAAAAATTGAAATCAACTTCCGAAGATTTGTGATGTGAATCCAATAACAAAGGGATTCTCATAGTGCGACACCACCATATAATATTTTTTTTCGAATTTGTTGGTCATCTCAGAAAACACGATCTCAAAGTAACTGCAACTTTCAGTTGAATGTCAAAACTCTTTTAGAAAAATGTAATTGAACTTCCCATTTCCACAAAAAGACAAAATGTCTTTCAAAAGCTTATCATCATTTTAACGGGCGCGGTTTTCTGATGGGTGAGCCCGGATCTGCACAACCACTGATTTTATATCAACATGTTAGGGAGGAAGTCATGTTTTCTTGCTCTGGACGCAACGTACTTGATTCAGTAATCGATAAGCAATCGGATAAAACTAACAAATCTACTATATAAAAAAAGGAAAATATTTTGAGAATCTTCAACGATTAATGACAATGACGTCAAAGTGATTAACTTACGTTGTAAAACTTCGAGGAATGTTATCAAAATACACTGCACATGTGTAAACGATATGCTTTCCCAAGTTAAATGCACTGCAAACACAACAAGCTTCACAGCTAGACTATTCTGTCAAGTTTCACAAATTGTCAGAGAGAACTACAATAAGAGATTTGAATTGTGCATTGTTTACGAAAAGATATTTCGTAGAAGGACTGTCGAGCTTCCAAAGGTAACCAAAACAATACTAACATTATCGGGAAACTCCACTATGCAGAAAAATCAAAATGATTTCAGTGACTCCTCGGACATAGGCAACTGCAGATACAGACGCCGATTGTTCAATCTTCAAGAAATCCCAGCGAAAGTAGCATGGAGGAGCCATACATCATTTATTTTCTGATGGCATTGACCAGGGCCGATTCGTCTGACTACACATACAGGGCGCCCGACAATTCGCACGCAATATTTATTTGAGCTGAGCGAGGCAAAGTTTAGAGAAGGCAGAGTAAAAATTAATAATAGTTTTACAAAAATTGAAACAATCTTTTTATGAAACTTCCGTTTTATAAGTTACTATACAGTGCTTCTCAAAAGTCCCCTCCCCCCTCTTATTTTTGGAACGATTATACATAAACAAGTGAAATTTGGAAACTGAATATTAAAGGATGTAAACTTCCCTACTAGTGATGATAGATGACGAAATCGTCAAAGATGACGTCACAAGGCCATTGTGACCAATCATTTCAAATGGAACCCAAGGCAAGCGACACCTCTTTTAAAAATGTATCGAAAAAACCTATTCAATGATACTAATTTTGTTTGTGTTTGTGGCAGTTTTAATGGCTCATTAGTAAACATTAAAATTTAAATTCCATTCAGTATGATATTAATTACAGATTTAAGAATCAGTATCTACTTAAAGAAATTGCTCGAAGTGACCTCCATTTACTTCCTGACAGTGAAATATCCTATTTTTAAACTCTTCTCGTACTTTTGCAAATGTGTCTGCGGAAACAGCCTCACATTCTGCAACAATTCGTTGTTTTAAAACGTCAATATTGTCAGGTTCAGTGGCGTAAACTTTCGATTTGAGGTACCCCCACAGAAAAAAATCCAAAGGTGTGAGGTCCGGTGATCGAGATGGCCATTCCGTTGAACCTCGTCGTCCAATCCATCTACCACGATACTCCTCATCCAAATACCGTCTTACTGCACCGTAATAGTGTGGAGGAGCACAATCCATTTCCAAATTGCCGAATTCATCTGGATTATCTTCCAAAGTTTCAAGGATTAACGGTTCTATTGCGTTTTGCAACAGCTCCAGATAAACCTCACCAGTTGAATTATTATTGAAAAAAAGAGGTCCAACGATGTGGTTTCCCAGGATACCTGCCCAAACATTCACCTTCTGGGGAAATTGGGTATGTGTTTCACGAAACAGGTGAGGATTTGCGTCACTCCAATACCTCACATTCTGTGTATTTACATTTCCATTCAGATAGAAAGTACTTCCGTCACTAAAACAAATTGTTTTGACATAGTCTGGCTGTTGGTTAAATATAGTTTCCATATTTTCACAAAATTCTAGTCTTCGGTCTGGGTCGTCGTCTGAGAGTTGATGAAACATTTTAAATTTGTATGGATGACATTTGTTTTTTTTTCAACACCCTGTGTACTGTACTTCGACTGACTTCACAGGTAGATGCAACGTGAGTTGTTGAAGAAGTAGGATTAACTATTACTTCTGCCAGTATATAAATTTTTTTCTCATCAGAAATTTGTGGTCTGCCAGATCGTTTCGCATCATTAATACTACCCGTTGTTTCAAACTTACGGAGAAGCTCCCTTAAATAAGTCCCCGAAACGGGGCGATCGGGAAACCTCTCATTAAAAATGCGTTCTGCTGCATGAATATTTTGTCCAGTTTCACCAAGAATTAGGATCGCTGCTACTTTATCACCTAAAGCACGTACCATTTCGCTTCTTGAAGCACTTAAACGTTCGGCTCACAACAGTTTAATATATTATTAAAATGTACAAAAATATTAAAAGTACCAAGTACAGTTAAACGTTCGATCAACAATACACAAATTATTAAATGTACAAAAACTTGGACAATTACAAAAACGTCGAAGCTTGAATTTTGAATTTTAGTATTAACTGATTTAATTCATTACAGCTTTGCGTTTCTTAAAAGCGAGTTGCCAAAACTGCCATAAACACAAACAAAATTAGTATCATTGAATAGGTTTTTTCGATACCTTTTAAAAGAGGTGTCGCTTGCCGTAGGGTTCCATTTAAAATTATTGGTCACAATGGCCTTGTGACGTCATCTTCGACGATTTCGTCATCTATCATCACTAGTAGGGAAGTTTACAACCTTTAATATTCAGTTTCCAAATTTCACTCGTTTATGTATAATCGTTCCAAAAATAAGAGGGGGGGGGGGGGAGGGACTTTTGAGAAGCACTGTATGAAAACTTATACATTTCTAAAGAATCTATACTAATATTATAAAGAGGTAAAATTTGATTGTTTGCTTTTTGTATACTCTGGAACTACTGAACCGATTTTGTTTATTTCACTAATAAAAAACTAAACTATCCCTGAGTACCATAGGCTATAATTCATTTTGTAAAATGCAAGTGCAACCAATATGAGGTGAGCTCCCATTTCAAGTATATCTTCCTGTTTTATATACGGGGTGATTCTCTAAGGTGGCTCACCCCTATAACTTTTTTATTATTGAAGATAGAAAAACGAAATTTGGAGGTTGTGTATTATAGTTCAATTTACATTTTTTGACATATTTACTTGCTTTTCCGTACTTCCGGTTTGACCGGATATGACCCCAACTTTCGATTTTTAAATGAGACATCCTATATATTTTTTCTTATTTCGATCGAGAATGACATTCTCAATCCAACAGCACCTCACTTGTCAATATTTGACACATAAAGTAATTTTTATTCCAATTTTTATTTTATCTAGAATGCCATGGATCGTGTAGATCTCTTCATTCTTGATCAAGTAACATGGGAAAAATACGACTTTGAGGCTTATGACTTCACAGTCGTTTTGAATTTTTCCAGTTAACTTGTTTTTTCAAATGGAAAGGGGGTGGCTCGTTGGCTTTTTATGAAAGATCAGTTTCTTACGAATAATTTGATACCACACACTTTCACTTTATTTTCACTATTTTTCTGAATAATTGCAAGAAGCGATCATACCTAATAACAAATGATACGTATTCGGTATACTTATGCACTAAGTCCTGTTATTCTAGTTATCCGTGACAAACAATTGAAGCTGTTGCTATAGGACTACCTAAACAAATAGGCTAATGAATATGCTGTCACTTTTAAAAATGTATTTGTTGCGTAGTTTATAATTTGATATATAAAATTGACATGTCGTTAATTTACGGAGAAGCAAAAAAGAATGCAACTGATGCAGCTCGTATTTATGCTCAGAGATTCCTTAATCGTCGCCATCCCACTCTGCATTATTTTCCAAAACTGGAAAGGAAAATGCGAAATGAACCAGAAGAAAATGCCAATAACTTCATCGTCGGTGAAGGAAAATAAGTAGACGTGTTGGCCTATGTTGAAGTGAATTGTACGGCGTCAATTCGCCAAATTGTTTCTGAGTGTGATATAAGTTATTCGTCCGTTTGGAGAATTCTTCACAAATATAATTATCGATCATTCAAGTACCAACTACACCAACATCTTTACGATAACGAACACAACCGAAGATTAACACTTATTGCAACTGGTTTTTGACTAAATAGAGAGAAGATGTACGTTTTCCATTTAAAATTATTTATTCAGATGAAACTCGATTCACCAACTTGGGTCTGTTCAATCGGAATAATAAAAAGTATAGGTTTTCCCCAATATCAATTGCAGAAGCATAAAAAAGTCTTGCGGCGAAATCCTGTGAGCAGCAGTGGCGGAGATAACTAATTTTATTTAGATATTTTAAGATTTTAAAAATACTTCATAAATAATGAAAAATAAAAAAATTTCATTACTATTTTGTGCAATTGCATTTTCCCATGGTCGAAAAAAAGCCATATTTTCCAACAAAACTAGAATATCCTAAAACGTATTTCGATCGGCACACACCAAGACCACAGACGCTACTGGTTTTTAATCTTTCAGAGCTATTAAAACACAAATATAACGCGTGATTTATGACCTCCCATCGTATAGACACACCTGCAAGCATTGCTGTCCGACTTGATTGGCCCAGACGAATCGGTTGTAGAACAGACAGCAGTCACTCAAGTCCACGGTGACCAGCGGGCTCTTTGTGCCGACGGAGACTGTATACAAGTAGTACAGATTATTTTTCGTTCCGTTTCTTCGCATATACGCTCGTGATAGCGAAGTGAGTTTTTATTTGCTCCCTATAGAAACAGCTTCTGCAATTGATATTGGATGGACTATACTGCTCTCAAACAAATGTACATCTGATGCAAGAAGGAAATTTTCAAGAGCGATTTGGTTTCAATTGCTGGATGGGTATTATCGGAGGAAAACTTACTGCGTAAAGATATCTACAGTTCTTTAGAAATCAAATTTATGATTTCATTGAAGATTTGCCACTGGCTAACCAAGTTGATATTTATTTTCAACAAGATGGAGCGCCACCTCACAATTCTCAAGTCGTAAGAGAACACCTGAATTACACCTTCCCAGAAAAGTGGGTTGGCACTTAAGGACCTATTCAGAGGCCTGCGAGGTACATTCTTAAGTTGTCATATTTTTCCATAATGTATTATTTCTTTTTCATATTCTACATCACCAGATCTTACTCCGCTAAATTTTTTTCTCTGGGGAACAATTAAAAATCAGGTGTATAACACAGCATCAGCTACTCGTGAGTATAATGTAATACTCTAGTCAACATGTGCCTTTTGGCTCAAATTTTTTTTATTCGCCTCGGAAAATTATGATCGAGGTGTCATTCGATTCGTCATTGCATCTAGAAACCTTTTGAAAAAGTTGGAGTGGCGCTTGCAAAAATTACAAAAGTTATAAACAATTTAGTAAAAAAACAAAAAGGGGTTTGGTTTTTTGCGAATATCTCAATGAGTATTCAAAATTTTTGGAATTTGAAAAAAGATCCAGAAAGAAGAAGAAATTTCCTGAAAAAAATTTCCACATCTCGGAACTCTAGGACCAATGTTTATAATTTTTCTAGAGGGTTGAAAATACGACCGAAAACGGGAACTCTCGCTTGCGTAAGCTTCGCCCACTTCCGACCTTTAATAAAAAAATATTATTTAAACTTATTAACTATGAAAATTAAGAACTTAAAAATGCAGGCTCCTACAGAATAGATCAAATCAACAATAATCCGCCGATCAAAAATTTTTATCGCGATTTTTCAATTAGTTATCCATTAATTAATTAACAATTTTTTGTAGCACGTTAAAAATTATCAACCTCGATTAAACATTGAAAAAAATATTATTTTCATAATAAATCTATTGATCCGTTTTCTTATGATCATGAGCTACTCAAAAATGATTTTTAATAATTCATATCCCATATTGTTTAAAAATTGTTATAAACAAATGCGTTGTTTATAAGATAATCAAAACATGTTTTTTGTTAACATAATGTTTTATGAAAATTATGATTTAAAAAAAAACATTTCTTGAAAAAAAAAGTTTATTGCTTGAAAACGCATTTGTTAATTAACATTTTTTTTTTTACCACTTGTTATGAAAATTAAGGAACCATTTTTTTTTATCATTCATCTTGCTCTTCGATGTCCGATTTTTTTTTTATTCAAATTTTAATTGTTTATATATGCAACAAACAATTTGTTATAAACAATGCCATTTTTTATTTATATTTTTTTTGCTCCAAAAAATACAACAAAAATAGCCCAGTATCAGTTTTTGGAAAACAAAATAATTTTCATTTTTTATTTAATTTTAAGTATTCTCGTTTATTCAAACTTACCTTTCACGCCTGCTTTTATTTATTTATTATTAATATTACTTATAAACTATTGCAGATACAACAAATGCATCTGGACTTTTTTTTCTAAATTAGCTACTCAACAAATTTATAACCAAACTAACTTAATTATTTATATAAGTTTTTTGCAATTATTTATAAAAATTAAAGGAAAACATTTTTTTTGCTTTGAATATCGAAATATCTCATTAACTATAACAATACGACAAAAGTTATCTTTTCATTTTTTAAAAATTGAGCTCCTAGCTGAGGCTGTAACCTTAAAATTTATAAAGCAATTAGCAGCTATTGATAAGAATGTATTGGGAAAATTTTTCGGGATTTTTTGTTCACATTAAAATATAAATTTCTTCATAAATGTTAATTTCTTTTTGGAACATTCTCTCTCATTATGCTTTGTTTATCGAAAAATTTGTCGAAAGTTTAAACCAAGAACAAGAAGGAGAAACAAGTACTACATCACAAGCAGGAAATGAAGAAATTACCGAAGAAACTGAGAATGACGAACCACCACCTCAGAAACGTGCAAAAACAAATCCAACAATGACGAAAAAATAAAAAAATTGTATATGTAATGTTATAATTCAATAAAATAAATAAATTTAAAATTATATCTTGATTATTTTTAGCTCTTAGAAAAGTAGGACTAATAAATAGTTTTTTTTTATTCTGACACATTTATTCATAATTTCTAAGATTATAAAGTTACAGCCTCAGCTAGGAGCTCAATTTGTTCATTAACTAATGCAGAATGAAAAAGATAAGTAACTTTTGTCGTATCTGTTATAGTTAATAAGATATTTCGATTTAAAGCAAAAAAAAAATTTCCTTTTTTTTAAATAATTGAGTCGGAGCTTTAGTTTGGTTATAAATTTGTTGAGTAGCTAATTTGGAAAAAAAAGTCTGGATGAATTCGTTGTATCTGCAATAGTTTATAAGTAATATTAATAATAAATGAAGAAAAGCAGGCGCGAAAGTAAGTTTGAATATACGAGAATACTCAAAATTAAATAAAAAATCGAAAAATATTTTTTTTCCAAAAACTGATACTGGGCTGTTTTTGTTGTATTTTTTAAGCAAAAAAAATATAAATAAAAAATTCAATTGTTTATAACAAATTGTTTATTGCATATATAAACAATTAAAATTTGAATAAAAATTAAAAAAAAATTCAGACTCCAAAGAGCAAGATGAATAATGATTTAAAAATAAAATGGTACATTAATTTTCATAACAAGTGGTAAAAAAAATAGTTAATTAACAAATGCGTTTTTAGGCAATACATTTTTTTTAAGAAACGAATTTTTTTTTAAATCATAATTTTCATAAATGATTTTGTTGACAAAAAAATTTTTTGATTATCTTATAAACAACACATTTGTTTATAACAATTTTTTAAACAATATGGGATATAAATTATTGAAAATCATTTTTGAGTAGCTTATGACTATAAGAAAACGGACCAATAGCAATATTATAAAAATAATATTTTTTTCAATGTTTAATCGAGATTGATAATTTTTAACTTAAGTAAATTGTTAATAACAAAGTGAAAATTAATAATTTTTCAATTTTTCCAACGGGAATCTTTTCTATAGCCTTTGTTGAATAGCTCCATGAGAGGAAAAAAATCCCAGATTTATAGTTTAACAATTATCGCACTTTCAATGTTGATTGATGTTCGTGCTACAAAAAATTGTTAATTAATTAATGGATAACTAATTGAAAAATCGCGATAAAAATTTTTTATCGGCGGATTATTGTTCATTGATCTATTCTGTAGGTGCCTGAATTTTTTAAGTTCTTAATTTTCATATTTAATAAGTTTAAATAATATTTTTTTATTAAAGGTCCGAAGTGGGCGGAGCTTACGCAAGCGAGAGTTCCCGTTTTCGGCCGTATTTACAACCCTCTAGAAAAATTATAAATATTGATCCTAGAGTTCCGAGAGGTGAAAATTTTTTTCTGGAAATTTCTTCTTCTTTCTGGATCTTTTTTCAAATTCCAAAAATGTTCAATACTTTTTGAGATATTCGCAAAAAACCAAACCCTTTTTTTTTTACTAAATTGTTTATAACTTTTGTAATTTTTGCATGCGCCACTCCAAATTTTTCAAAAAGTTTCTAGATGCGATGACGAATCGAATGACACCTCGATCATAATTTTTCGAGGCGAATAAAAAATGTTGAGCTAAAAGGCACATGTTGACTAGAGTATAAGGGTGGCATTCCAGAACATCACTGCGGAACAGCTAATCAATGTGGTGCGCGCAACAATTGAAAAAGTTGACCTTTGCCGTGATCAAGGAGGTCATTTTGAAAATTTAGAACCTTAATGGACTAATTTGAGACTTTTATTTTTCTAAAAATCCTTTCTTTCCCTAAAAACATCATTCGGACTATTACGAACATTAAAAAAACCAATTAGCCAAATAGGTCCAGCCGTTGTTTTTATAAATAAAAAAAATGTTACCCTGACCGGGATTCCTTCTTGTGACCTTCTGCTTGATAGGCGACAGTGTAACCGCTGAACTTTTTCCTCGTTTGGTAATAAATGCCTCGATAGTCTTCTCAACTTAGCCAAATCGGTCCAACCGTTCTCACGTTTTGCGCTCACAAAGAATCGTGATTCATTTTTATTATATATATTTGTTATAATTGTTTAGTGATTATTCTATGCTTAGGACCTTTGAAAAAACTGTCTAAACGTATCATGTAATATCGTGTAATTTCGTGCCAAGAGCTATTTCACCCCCACTCAGCTGCTTATGATCTATAAGGCACAGATCCGACCTGTCCTGGAATACTGTTCCCATATTTGGAGCGCGGCACCTAAACATATCCTGAGGCTATTGGATTCTGTCCAAAAAAGGGCAATTCGTCTCGTCGGTGATGCCTCGCTTACAAACTCGCTCACTTGTCTGGAACACCGTAGAAAAGTTGGCGATTTGTCTCTATTTTATAGATATTTTCATGGGCGATGCTCTTCTGAAATATCAACAATCGTTCCTGCTTTGGCAGTCTCTTCAAGATTAACCCGTCAAGTTCAGTCATCACACCCCTTCGTGGTCACTTTGGAGACCTGCAGAACATCACTTTCCAAAGACTCGTTCATCCAACGAACAGCGAGGCTTTGTCATTACAAAATAAAAGAGCTGTTGACTTTTTTGGGTTTATTTTCAGACAATGATGTCTCGAAGTATTGGATAATTCCTCCAGGTCACTGTTAATGCTCTGAATTGCTTCGGATACATCAGGATACTGAAAAGAAAAGTATAGCTGCGTGTCATCCGCATAAAGGTGATAGTTACAAAACTTAAGCGAATCAGGGAGGAGTGATGTATACAGAGTAAAGAATAATGGGCCAAGAATACTACCCTGAGGCACTCCACTTGTAATTTTCTGGGAAGTAGATTTTTGAGTACCGATTTGTACAATTTGTTTACGGCCATTCAGATACGATGAGAGGAGAGAACATACTGTTTCACTGAAATGGAAGTATTTAAACATTGCTGCTAGAATATCATGATTCAACATGTCGAAGGCTTTCGAAAAGTCCAACAATATCAGCACCGATATTTTGCCTTCATCAATGGTTTTCAATAAATCGTCAACGACATCTGCAAGTGCCGTGGCACAGCTATAGTCCTTTCTGAAACCGGATTGCTTGATAGGTAAAATATTATTATTACTAACGAAGTCTCTAATCTGAGATTCGATTGCCCGCTCAAAAACTTTAGAGAGAACAGATAAGATACTAATCTGCCTCAGATCACTATACTCTTTAGGTGAACTAACTTTAGGCAGTGGAATTACTTTAGCAAATTTCCAGTCTGTTGGAAAATATCCCTTCAACAAACACTCATTCATAATGTGGACAATGATGGGAACGATTAGGGGACAGCATAACCGGTTAATGATAATATTGAGTCCATCATTTCCAAATGCTTTACTACCAATATCATTAATGATATCAATTATAATTTCTTCATTTACCAGCTGAAATATGAATTCGGCGCTAATATCATTCATTCTGTTGTTTTTATAAAAATTAAGTAGGTTATTGTCGAGTGGTAGGTCCCTTGTGTGTTTTTTTATGGTTTTTTTAGTTCTAACCATTTATCTCTCGAGCTGCAATTTTGCAATTTAAAGTTCAGATAAATAATTTTTTTTTATTCTATTCTAGGATAATGTCTCATAACTTTTATGTTCCCATTTAATGTGTCTATAAATGTGAGAGACCATGAGTGTGAGTATTTTCCTAGAATAGCGGAAATGACTGGAGAATAACTAATAGTAATACTAGTAGTCCAGTTCGAGTTTTTCAACCCTTATTTTATGTATTTGCGAAACGATGTGTTCTGGGACATGGATGAACGAAAGATAGAAAAAGAGTGAGAGAGAAAGTAGGCAATTGCATAACGTCCACGTCAAACTAAAGTATAAAAATCGCATCGACTTTATAATGCCATATTTAATGCATTGGACCTGTGACAGTGACTAGATATAGCTTTTCGGCAGTTTTATTATTCATGAATCGAACAATTAAACCCGTCACGAGATGTCAACTAGTCGAAGCGTTTATGCATGTTACGTCGGATGTGCATACCCAGCTAATTGATTGCTGCGCCACATAGCAGGACAATCCCATCTTTGAACGAGATATTCCAGGAAATTAACACCACTGGGATTTCAGAGTTATGGACATTTGGATTCATTAAAGTCCGTATGACAATTCAAAAAACCATCAGTTTTAATAATCATGCACAAAACATTTGTTTGAAGGTTGTAGACGATGTGGTAACTTGATTACTATCGTTTCGGACGTCCATCGTCTTAATGGATTTGAAAGGTTTTCACGACGTTTCGAATGCTTGTATCTGCAATCGTCTTCAGGTGAATACTGACAAGTTTAGGTGCTACTTACCAATTTATATGACTGTCGATGCAATGATGCGTGTAATTCCGCCATGTGCAGCGGTGCGTGTAGTTTCGCGCGGTGTGGTGGTGCGTGAAGTTTCGCGCCTCTGCAGTCCGCCAGAAAGAGCAATCAGTGGTTTCCATCCGTTCTTGATCTCAACGCTTGGTTGACTAAAGGCGTTATTGGCTTCGATGTAGGCGGCCTCTTTGAACTTTCGTTTGAACCAATGTAGAACACTTGCGTCGTCCCATAGAACTCGATGGTGCTCAGTCCAGGCGTGGTCAGCGATTCCCGATTTTGATGTTTCTCCACGTTGAGTCCATTTCTTGTGCTCATCCAATCTTACCGATAACGGTCTCTCCGATGTAGGAATCTCCGCATTCACATGGAACTTCATGAATGCAATTCTTACTGATTTCATTTTTGTTGTCAGGTTTGGTCTTGGTCAGGAAACTCCGTAAAGTACTGCCGGATTGGAAGCAGCTCTTGATGTTGAACTTGTTTCCGATCCTTCTGATCTTCTCGGAGACACCTCTGATGTACGGAAGGCAGATCACTGTGCTTTGTTGTTGCTCTTCAGATGTCTTCGTTCTCCGGAGTTGTTTCAATACTTCTTCTAGGAGTTTATTGGGATATCCATTCCGGTGGAGGTCCTCTCTGATGTGGTTTAATTCGACATCTAGTGACTCCACGTCGTTGCATATGTGCGTCGCTCTCTCTACCAATGTTCTCACGATCCCTCTCTTCGTCGAACTCGGATGGTTGGAGCGAAATTACTTGCACCACTGCACATGGCGGAATTACACGCAGCATTGCACCGACAGTCATATAAATTGGTAAGTAGCACCTAAACTTGTCAGTATTCACCTGAAGACGATTGCAGATACAAGCATTCGAAACGTCGTGAAAACCTTTTAAATCCATTAAGACGATGGACGCCCGATACGATAGTAATCAAATGCACAAAACAGGTTGAATCTGAGTTTTATAGATACGAGACGCTGTTGGGGCATGCTCTTAAGATGAAAGGGTGTTGCTGAAGATAACACCAAGATACTGGCCGATTGATTTTCCAAAAACATATCAAACAATCTTGAACTTCAATATTATTCTGAAGGAATTCTAAATACCTTATCCATATCAACTGGCCTTGAAGTAAAATTGGAACAATTATTTTACTTCGGATTAAAAGTGTGTGTTTTTAACCGCAAACTAAGTTGCAAAGCAACCCTCGGAAGTCAGAGACTTGTGTGAGTTAAGAAGACGGGGATCTTAGCTTTTAAAGGCTGGTAACCATGGACAGTCCGAAGGATTGATATCTAGGTACCAAGAATGTTCGGTTGGTCACCTATCTCCTCCCGCTCAACAAAACTACAGAAATATTTTTTTATTTCAGTAGCCGTGCCGGGAATCGAACCCGGACCATCTGGGCATCAGCCAGCGCCTCTACGCTCGCGGCCACCAACCCATACGTTTACTCCGAATATTTCCTGAAAATTACTTTCCTACATTAAATGCTTATTTTGTTGTGTCCAATATCTGCAGTTTTGTCTGTTAAACATTCCATTGTGCGTGTATCTTGACTGGTCGGAAAACAATATCGAAGGAACAAAGTCGGGATTAGCAATATTGTTCTGAAGTAACCAATCACAATAAACTAATCTTCGATTTCCATCATTTTCATACAAATGTTGGTGCACTTGATACTTAAAATATGCTTTTTTTAAATTTTCGTTGTTGAATCATGACTAACTTGTAACTCATGGTTGATTTCCCTAGTAGAAGCGGTATCAATGATAAAAGTTTCTTGGTTGGGAGTTCCTTGTCTGAGTTGTTTCTCCACAACGGGGAAATATTGAACATGGATGATCTCTGGATAAAAAGGCTTGAAAAAAAAAAACGATTTTTTGATATAACCGATAGAACCATTCTTTCATATCGAGAAGGAAAAAAGATAGAGTAATTATGCTAGCGTCAATCGATTCGGGATGGTCGATTTGGCATAGGGTCAGAGTTTTGGGGAACAATTCGAAAAAAAACATTTTTTTAGGAAAAATCTCACAAGAACTAAATTTGTTTACTTGTTTTTATGATTGTACTTCCCCAATACTTTACTTGTTTTGTAATACAGATGTATGTGTATACAGGGTGTTATGTAATAAGTGTCCGATATTTTACAGGACGATTCCTCAGTTATTTATTATTTATAAGGTGAAAAGTTCATATAAGCATGGGTTCGCATGGCCTTCATTTTTGATATACATACAAGGTGTTAAAAATTTATTTTTATGTTGTATTTTCATAAATAATTTTTAAAATAATGTCGATATTTGGACGAAAATTGGTATCTTAGTTTCAAATTTGATCTTAGTTTGGCCCTTAATTGTAGGGAGCGCCGCCTACAGGTCTTTGTCTCTTTTGGGGAGTCACAACTTTGTCGTGCATGTATGTATCACATTTTCTAGAAAAAAAATCGATTCCTCTATCATTTTTACATGAATAAGGTATGCTTTTCAAAAGTCGCTACAAGCATCCGTTTCCGAGATATTTTGATTTAAATTAATCGATGCATCCAATCTTCTCATTCATTCGCGAACTCTTTGAAAATAAACGTAGGCTAGTAAGTTTATTCCAAATATTTTGTGCTGTCATGTTAAAAATAATATCTTGACGCATAGTTAAATAGTTTTATTTATTATTATTGTGATTATTTGTTAAAAAATGGCAAACTTTACCAATGCAGAGTATGCTGACATACATTTTACATACGGACTTGCTAACGAAAATGCATATGAGGCTAGACGTTTGTATCAGGAGCGTTATCCGAACCGCACAACTCCTACTTCAAAAACGTTTTCAAGAATTCACGCTCGGTTGAGGGAAACAGGAAGTTTTTAGAAAGCTAGTCATCTGTCGGGTACAAATCGGACGGTAAGAACCCCAGAAACCGAGGAAGAAGTTCTTAATCTGGTAGGAGAACACTCGGGAACAAGCTGCAGAAAAATAGCGCTGACGTTAAACATTTCTCATGTTCTAGTAGAGAAAATTTTAATTGATAATTTGTTATATCCCTACCATATTCAAAGAGTTCAGGCACTACTCCCTCGTGACTTTCCGTTACGTAACAACTTCTGTCGTTGGTTTCTCCAATGCCTTATTCAAAATCCTTTATTTGAAAATCAAATCCTGTTTAGCGACGAAGAAAATTTCTCACGCAACGCTATACGCACTTTTCACAACAAACATTTGTGGTCAGAGGAAAAACCCATGCGATACAGGAATCACATTTCCAAGAACAGTTCTCTCTCAACGTGAGAGCAGGAATCTTCGGAGATTATTTTATAGGTCCACTCTTTAGTCCGGGAAGATTGAACGTCATTTTCTTGAAGAAGATTTGTCTATTTTACTGAAAGATGTGCCGCTTAGACTACGAAATGAAATATGATTTATACATGACGTTGCCCTGGCACATTCTAGCATCCAAGCGCGAGAATTTTTAGATCAAACTTTCGGCAACCGTTGGATAGATCGGGGAGGGCCTCAACCATGGCCCCCTAGGTCACTAGACCTTAACAGTTTGGATTTTTTGCTGTGGGGACATCTAAAGTCCTTAATTTACCAGACACCTATCCAAAATGAAAGAGAATTAAGTAATCATAATTAACTCTTGTAGAACGATTCAAAATACTCCAGGAATTTTCCAAAGAGTGCGCGAATCAATGAGAAGAAGATTGGATGCGTGCATACAGGCAGGCGGTGGACATTTCGAACATTTATTGTGATTTAGATTTATATCTAGTGTTCCATTGTTCATTGTTGTTTAAAAATTAGCGTTTGAATTGTTTCTATTTTGAATAAAAAAAAGGTTTTCAAAATTGTTTCACTTTTTGACAAACACATGCATCGATTAATTTCAATCGAAATATCTCGAAAACTGCTGCTTGTAGCGACATTTGAAAAGCATACCTTTTTCACGTAAAAATGATAGAGGAGTCGATTTTTCTTCTAGAAAATGTGATACATACATGAGACAAAGACCTTTAGGCGGCGCCCCCTACAGTAAAGGGCCAAACTAAGATCAAATTTGAATTTCTCATATAAAAAAATCCCCAAATACCAATTTTTATCCAAATATCGACATTATTTTAAAAATTATTTACGAAAAAACAAAAACAAAATTTAACACCCTGTATATAAAAACTGAGGGCCATGAGGGCCACCTTATAAATAACTGAGGAATCGTCCTGTAAAATATCGGACACTTATTACATAATACCCTGTATATATACTTGCATGTATATTTATGTATCCATCAGTTACCTATTAGGTTCAACACACATCCAATTATTCATCCTTTTTAATGATAACTCGCACCCTTGCCATAAAATGTACTTTTTGAGATCCAATAAATCGATAATTATTATTATTAAATTAGCATCTAGTAGAAGCAGTAGGATTCACTTCTAAAAATATGCTGAAACCACAGTTTATAGCTAAAAGCTATAAACTGTGCTAAAACATTGATTTTCGTTACTTCATCAATGTTAAAAGTTTCATGGTTGGGTTACTTGTCCGTGTTGTTTCTCTACAACGGGGAAATATTGGATGATATATGTTGGGATACCTTTCAGCATACAAAGTTGCTGTGTTCCTCAAATCTTTCTTGCATTCGCCATGTTCACTTTTCCATCTCTTGTATACATATTTGTTGAAAAACTCAATGACCTAAAGTACACTAGATATTCGAACTTATTAGGTTATTGATGAATACAAATTTTGGAACGTAGTTCCTTATCGCGCGTTGCGAAAGAGGGCTAGACGGAATAAATTAAGACCAAAAGTTGTAACGAGACTTTCGCTATGGTTATAAGCCGTGCGGCGTGCGCGTGTTTCTCTGTCTGTCTCTCTCTCTCTCTCTCTCATAGAAAGCAAGCCAGTTATTTTCGTTTCGTCTTTCTATTTCACATTGAACAGTGTGGTGTCGCGACGATTATTTTTGTTGAGTGTATACAGGTTTTTTGTACATAATAAATAATAATAACAATAATGAATCCTGACAGTGTTTCTGCACAAGTTCCGGATATTGCTGATGGAGTTAGGTAAGTAGAGATTTTATACAGACAATAATAAATGCTTATGTATTTTAGCAAGTACGCATTATAACCTCTCTTTACTATTGTGCTAACCAAGTCATACGCGTTATAATCTCTCCATTATTGTGGGTTTAGCAAGTGTACGCGTCATAACTTTAATAAATTTAAAAGCAAATTATATTTTAATATTACAATATCAATGCGTATGTATTTAGCAAGCCGTGCGTGTTCTAACCTATACGCTGTTGTGTATATATATATATATATATATATATATATATATATATATATATATATATATATATATAAAATTATTATAACTTAAAAAAAAAAAATATTACAATGCCTTCACTAATTAATCGAAAGGAACTACGTTCCATCCGGGTGTCCCTTGACACCTCTCAAGTTTTTTTACTCGTCAAAGTATTTTTGTTTCCATAGCACACTTTTGATTTTTGTTTTTACCAAACAATGAGAATTATGTGTAGAGTTTGAGGTTTATAGAAAAATAAAAATGCTGTTTATATTTTCTAATGAATAAATATCCTATTTTTTCTGACACAACATTCGTTAGCTTGACTGATGATTTTTTCAGAATCAATAATTAGAATCTGAAATTTTTTCCCTTCAGAACTTGCATTACGATCATTATTTCTATAGGATGCTTTGAAAGTTTTTTGAAAATAGTTTATTGAAAATGGAATTTCGAAGAACTAGCTGTATGAATCGACACAGTCAACGAAGTAATGGTAAAAAAGTGAAAAATTCAAGCAAACCTTGACACACCTGAACGCCATTTGACGTTCCGCGTTAAATACTGTGAACAAGGGCGATATCAATCGAATTGAGGTCAGGGGATGCTTTAAAAAGACAGACGGCGCGACGTATTGTGAATTCCGTTTTCTCTGCTGGTTGACGGTTGAGGTAGGCGCGCCAGAAACGGACTTGCCCCAAATGATACAACCCAGAAATATAGTTTTCCCAATATCAATTGCAGAAGCATAAAAAAGTCTTGCGGCAAAATCCTGTGAGCAGCAGTGGCGGAAGATAACTAATTTTATTTAGATATTTTAAGATTTTTAAAAATACTTCATAAATAATGAAAGATGAAAAAAAAATTTCATTACTATTTTGTGCAATTGCATTTCCATGGTCGAAAAAAAATATTTTTCCAACATATTTGGAATATCCTAAAACGTATTTCGATCGGCACACACCAAAACCATAGACGCTACTGGTTTTTAATCTTTCAGAGCTATTAAAACACAAATATAACGCGTGATTTATGACCTCCCATCATAGAGACACACCTGCCAGCATTGATGGTCCGACTCGATTGGCCCAGACGAATCGGTTGTTACAAGAGACAGCCGTCACTCGAGTCCACGTTGTCTATCGGCTCTTTTGATCTACCGTTTGCCGACGGAAAATGTTCACGAGTAGTACAGATTATTTTTCGTTCCGTTTCTTCGCATATACGCTCGTGTTAGCGAAGTGAGTTTTCATTTGCTCCCTATAGAAACAGCTTCTGCAATTGATATTGGATGGACTATACAAACATATTTTTGAGACATCTTTTTATTTAAATCAATATCACCGTTCTGAACCTGTGTACGAGTAATCGCTGAAAAAAATAACCACACATAGAGCATTGGTCCTATAACTGATGATACATGTATTATTATATCATGATTTTTGCATTTTGAAACCCATGGAGTAATTGCTTACGGGCTCCAATAATACCAACTTTTTTGGGAATCAACTCGAAACTTTATACTTTCAATCTCTCGGCTGATGAATGTAGTGTCCCCTATTTCAAATGTTTCTATAATGGCAATTTTTAAAGGTGTAAGTTGACTACATATGACGGTGTTATGAACGCATAAAATTCAATATCTTTGGTTAAGACATTAAGGGTTCTTTTTTACCAGTGACTCATTAGAATGTAAGATAGATCCAAAGTAAATCTCAACATTTCTTGCATTGAACACCACGATATAGTTCCGACTGACTTTCAACTTGGATGTTCCGACCAATAAGTCGTAATTTTGTTTTCCCGACAAATTGCAAAAAAAATTGTGTACCTAACTCTCCCCCTTCAAATATTTTCAGCTGGGTTTTTTCCACTTCGTTAATGTACCATTTTTTCTTCTTCGTCACAATTGTCATTTTTGAACATTAAAAAAGAGTTTTACGAACTATAGTTACATCTTTGAAATTGTACGAGATATCATTCGAAAATCACATCAAAATGGCAAGCAAAATACATTCACTTCTACTGTTTAATCTTCGGTGAAACAAATTCAACAAATAATAATAATTTAAATTAATCTAAGCAAGTATTCTGACTTTTTGTTCAATATTGATCTCCAAACTTTCTAGAAGGCCGAGTTTACAAGCTTTATATTTACAATACTTCAAACTCGTTGACGAAATCTACCTGCTATTTTGAACATATGTGGCCCATTAAATAATATATGATTATTATTAAACACTTTCATTGGTTGTGTATTGTCTATACCCCAAACCCGATAAAGTATAATCTGTAGTGCTTTATAGTAATGTATACTATAAACGGTCAGCGAAGTTATCGGCTGGTTTTTGCGCGGGAATAGTTTTAACTCAATTTGGTCTACTATATACTTTATACTGGGAATTATATTTATTCAACATTATAATATGTACGATTTTGAACGAACCCTATATTTTGAGTCAAAGATGAATTATTCAACTGATAATGGATATACTATATGCTTTATGACCAAGCCAATTCAGGAATTTCTATGCCACTGCCCGTGATAGACACAAAAATGTATGACTGTCCTAATTACTCAACGAATCAATCTTTTTTAAAATGAATACTTTCGTTTGTATTTTATATAGATAAATAATCGCCTACAAAATATTTTTTGAATGTATAAGGTGATAATGGATTAAGAGATACCAGAGTTGCCTGAGGTAGATTTGTTCGGTGTTGCCAATTGTTGCAAAATTCTGCATCAAATGCTAAGTTTTGAAGTACTTATTTGAGAAGGTGAAATTCGGGTTTTTGCCTAAATATGGAAACGAAACCTTTTTTGCTTGTTAAGTATGAATGAAATCTTTTGCTGGGTCTTAATTGACACTGACCACATCGGAATTTGGTAATGTATTTTATTCCGTGGTTAAGGTAGCGACCTGCTTGGTGACCTGGTTACTATAGTGAGCACGTTGCCTTTGTTCTGTATATTTCGTATATTCTTCAATATTGAAACTCTCAGTTGGTTCGAGACAATTTTTTTAGTGAAACTCCATCCCCACAAAAGTAATCAGGTTATTACAGTCTGTAATTTACAGAAAATAAATATCAATAATGACCAATCATATGCAAAAATAATGACGCTCTCCCATTTTTTTTAATATGTTGCTGATTGTACTGGAACTCCATTATGTATATTACGAATACGTAACGTCCTATTTTGCATGCATATCTTTTCTTTGAAGCGGTGATTGCAAAGAATAGAAGAGTTACTGAATCCTAAAATACACGAAATACTCCATTCAATAAAATGAAATACATGATGGAAGAAAATCAAGTTCGGATATGGGATCAATGATTACTTGGATACCTTGGAACGAAATCTGCTTTCTCACGATCGAACATATAAGTATGTATTAAATATGTAGGTACTGAGAAAAGGTAAATATTCTCAACTGAATATTGAATAGAAATATTTTACGGGAAGTTGAAAGATCTACGATAAAAAAAGATAATTTTTCTAAATTATCTAAATATCTAATTGAAAACAACTACTTCCCCGGCTAAAGCCACGTTGGACATTGAATTATTGTGAATTATTTGTATTTTCATTCAGATAAATATTTGATCCAGTCCAGTCTCAATCAAGAACTCATGTAGATGCGAATGAGGCAAAGAAGAATGTTTTCTAAAAATGAGTACTCACCAGAAATTGCTTGTTAGATTGATGCAAGAGTAGTATCGCATTCACTAGGTCTTCAATACATTTGTGTCGACGAAAATCCATCTCACGCTTCCACGATCATCTGGAAAACCAAAAGAATTGGCAAATTTGTAGCAGAAATTTCACTTTGCAAAGATGGAAAAATGTTAGAAACATTTTTTCCGGAGTGACACTTAGAAATCAGAGGTTTTTTTGACATTTATAACCTGTCTTGGGATCTGATAGATTTGAGAATATTAGCTAGGTGATAAAAAAATCAGATCTGGAATTATCTGTGACTTTTCACTATCTTTCATCGTCCAAGATAACCTATTAATATTGAAAAGGGAAAATTCTCAGTTAAATATTGAAAAATTTTCTGGAAATTGAACCATCTACGATAAAAATGAAGTTATGTTTTGTAGATATCTTATAGAAAACAACTACTCCCCTTTTCAACATGAATACTTCTTGAAGGATGGAATATCGCGACTAAATTTTATCTTTCAGTTGCAGATGATTCCAGATCTGATTTTATGAACACCCTGTTCATATTTTCAAACAAATCAATGTATTGGGAGTTCGCACAATTCTTCAAATTTTGGAACAAACTTATCTGAACTCTGAAACAGCATATTTTGAATCCTAATAAACATTTATTTCAGTCGGGTGTGCATATTACAGAATACAACATCTGATCATATGAATTAGAAGGAATATTAACTTTATTGTATTGCACAAATATTCAGTTTTCTTTAAAATAATTGCTTTATTTTGCCTGAAAAAACAAATTTGTATAACTAAAATTACATATATATTGTTTAGGACCAAAAGTATTTAATAATCTATCACAACATCTCAGAATAAAACTTTTTTATAAATGTAAAAAAGAAATCACAAAATGGGTCAAATCGAATAATGTTTTTTATTAACTATATAGAATAATAAAATGATACCTAATTATGGGGAGTATATTTTACTAATTTTAGAAATATTGCAATAACGGAAATAATAACAATAAATTGTTGCGTCAATAATATGTTATAACCTCAAAGATGAGCAAACTATCAATGTTAAAAGATGCACACACAGCATTTTGAATGCCATTGTGCATATCAAGTATTAGCAGAGATAGGTAGTATAGTAAGTCTATTGTATCATATTAATTGTCAAGAAATTTACTACTAAATGTTATATAATTGGTTAAGGAATTAATTACTTACAAATTTCTATTTAGAAAATGATTCAATTTTCCAATAACTATGATATATTTCTTATTATTTATAGTCTTAAGCAAGGTATTCATGATTTATCATCACAAGAACTGTACTGATATTCTTATTCTTCTTCTACTGCTAATTATTAAATAAATAAATACATTTTTCTTTGAGTATATATTTTTATATTATAGCCCTGAAGATGGCGATAATCTTGGCCGAAACGTTCCCATTGAAATTATTAACCACTGAGTGTTTCAATATATATAATAAAATAAGAAAATTTCTGGATGTGAAAATCAAATGCGTAGAAAAAAATATATGATGGAATCCGTACGGGCCAAATCTTTCCAAGAAATCAAACTCGAAATATCCTTAGTACGTCTCATAGTCCAGACAACGGCGACGTTCTTCACAAAACCGGTTTTCAATGAACTCCAACTGCAGTTATGCCATCAAAACTGTATCACCACGAAAAAAAAACATCGACTTTTTCATTCCCTTCGATTCGGTCCTGCCTGTGCCTGATTGCAGCATCATTGCGTATGAAAAGGGTGAGTTAGGGGTAGATGGTTGCGTCTCAGATTCCATTATTCAACCCCATTGACAAAGGCCTCCCCAAAAATATCCTATTCAAGTCGGATTTTTTACAGAACGGATGCAAGAGAGGGGTGAGTTCACCAGGTGCGATTCTATGGAACATTCGCTACACGGTGATCTTGCAAACAAAGATTGCAATCAACAATACCAAATGGGTAAAAATGGGTTGTCACAGTGTCGGTAAACGCGACCCTTCAGTTGGCTCTCGCGATGGTACCGGAATATACTGTGCTGTGGTCCAGTGATGGGTTTTGTGTCCGCGCGGTTTTTCAAATTTAACCGGTCGCTTTGACGCACTCACATAATATGATTTTCTTCGCAGAAGGGTTGTGCGCCTTTTTGCCATGTCAGAAAAGACGCAGTTGATTTAGGAGAACAGTTGGGATTTGGCCAGATTCAGTAAAAGGTAAATAATTCTTAACACTTTTCGAAAACAAAAAGGTTTTCTGTCAATTTGCCATTTTATCGCTCAGCTTATATGGAGGTGATGATATTTTTGTCTATGGTTTTGATTGAAAGGGCCAATTAGCAATATCAGATATGGAATCACGAATTTTCTTGCGAATCTATACTTGTATAAAATCGGGCTTGAAAATCACTAATAAGACCAACAAAACGCCTTCAAAATCCATCAACTATTAACCCCGTAGAAAGTTGATAGTTACATGGGTTGATGCTTATTTATTAGATGAAATTTTACCGAAAATTGTATACCTGTTAATTTTAGCCAATCAGATGATTCCACATCTGATTTTATGAACATCCTGTTCATATTTTAAAAAAATCAGATGCTTGCATTTTGATGTTACTATGAAAATATTTTTCTCGAGTAGAAATCCAATGAAATTAGTTAATTTGAGGTCATCTAATTGAACATAACCAATCAGAACAACATTATACTGAAAACAGATTCCATGGGCTGTTCTCACTCTATTACGTTGCTATGGATACATTTTGATTTCTTTGGATTTTGACGTTTCAAATATTTTATAATTTCAAGATGTCACGATTTGGTTGTAATACTGACGAGAAGATTAATGAAATTATAGAATCAAATATAGCAAAAAATAATGTTTACAGTAAAACATTTGTATGGGAAGCATTTAAGGATTTTTGCTATGTTAGAAAAACCTTACTCAAATATTGACGAACAACATCATAATCAAATTATTAACAGCATGCGTGGAAATACATTTTCATCACTTATAGAATCTAACACGTCTGGATCTCCATTTAACTTTTCTAATTGTTCTTTTGTTAATTGCACCTTTAAATATTTGTTTTGTTCTGTATTTTTTTCTATAATTAGCAAAAAATGTTCTAATAAATAAAGAGGAACTCTCTGGGTTCACAATAAGAATATTATATAGTATAAATGTAAAAACAATGATCGGTGTGTCTTGGGGTCCAGAAGATTTAATATGTTTTATAATGCTGAGGCAACAACAACTTATCTCTTGCTGAAGTTATGAGTTTTCAAAAATGCATCCAGACGGTAACTTTCCAATAGATGACTTCATTGCGTTGCGTTGTAGACAAGAGGCCATTGTCTGACTTCATATAGCAATAAATGAATCAGTAAATAAGTCAAATGTGTGAATTGAGCCGCAAGGAAACTTGCTATTTTATCGACTTGTGAATCGGACTCCATATTTGTTGGCTTGAACCGTGTCCGCCATTGAATACAAAAATCAATATTTTCCACAAAACGACCACATCCTAATAAGTACTAGTTTTTGGGGTAATTCATAGAAAACACCGACCAAGTGCAAAAAACTACGAGTAGGAGTAATTTCATACATCCATATTCCTTTACTGTTCAGACCGAATGTTATTTTTTGAACGCCATGTTGTTGTTATCAACTGAAATGCTCTCACAAATAGTACAGTAAATAAAGATACCAAGTACATATTGATTAAAAGTAATTTTTTGTGGAGAAATATTGCTTCACAATCTGAAAATGAAAAAAATATATATCAAGAAACACTATACAAGTATAGAAGGGCAAATAAATTAATTTGCCTCGTAAATTACTACGTTTACCAAATGACTATTTCCTTGAGAAATAATTCAATTTGTCAGTAACTTACCGTATTCCAAACATGCCTATCGGAAAAAATAATCTCAAACTTAATCACTTCTGTTTTCCAATTGTTAACTTTTCGGGGACTATATCTGTCCCCGTTCTCTGGACTGTTTGAATTCTCGATCTGAAAATGATTTAAATTCTCAATGTAGAACTATTTTAGGATTTGGGTCCAGAATCATGAAATTTTACAAAAACAACTATGAAATGATTCAACTGAAACTATTGAATAGTAGAACTGAAAGTATAGAATTATACAAAATTATTTTTAGGGAAAATATTAAATACGTGTCTAAATATTTTTAACCCCCTATTTAAACCCCTTAGGGAAATAATTTAAAAACAATCTTTCTCAATACTGACCCACGCTATATAAGGAACTCCAGGCTTCTAGACCCACCGGTTTGAACTGTATAATTTTATCAGGGGGTTACTATTTAACCTCCTTAGGGGAAGAATTTTCAAAAATCCTTTCTTAGTACTCACCTAAGTTATGTAAGGAATTCTTGTGCAAAACTTCATACTTCTAGACCCACCGGTGTCAAAATATTTTTAATCCCCCATTCAACCCCCTCAAGGGATGCATTCTCAAAAATCCTCTCTTAGTGCTCACCTACTCTATATAAGGAACTCCTGTGCAAAATCCATGTTTCTAAACCCACTGGTTTGAAATGTATATTTTAACCCCCTATTTAACTCCCTTTGGGGCTGAATTTAAAAAATCGTTTCTTAGTGCTCATCTACGTTATATAAGGAACTACTGTGCAAAATTTCATGCTTCTAGACCCACCGGTGTCTAAATATTTTTAACCCCCTATTCAACCCTCTTAGAGGATGAATTTTCAAAAATCCTCTTTTACTGCTCACCTACGCTATATAAGGAACTCCTGTGCAAAATTCCAAGTTTCTAGACTCACCGGTTTGAGATGTATATTTTAACATTCATTCAACTCCCCCCTTAGGGGATTCATTTTCAAAAATCCTTCCTATATAAGGAACTCCTGGGCATAATTCCATGTTTCTTTACCCACCGGTTTAAAATGTATATTTTAACCCCCTATTTAACTCCCTTTGGGGCTGAATTTTCTAAAATCCTTCCTTATTGCCCATCCACGTTGTATAATGAACTCCTGTGCAAAACTTCATGCTTCTAGACCCACCGGTGCCTAAATACTTTTAATCCCCTATTCAACCCCCTTAGGGGATGATTTTCAAAAATCCTTTCTTAATGCTCACCTACGCTATATAAGGAACTCCTGTGCGAAATTCCATGTTTCTAGACCCACCGGTTTAAGATGTATATTTTAACCCCCTAGTTAACCCCCCTTTGAGGCTGAATTTTCTAAAATCCTTCCTTATTGCCCATCCACGTTGTATAATGAACTCCTGTGCAAGACTTCATGCTTCTAGACCCACCGGTGCCTAAATGTTTTTAATCCCCTATTCAACCCCCTTGAGGGATTAATTTTCAAAAATTCTTTCTCGATGCTCACCTACGCTATATAAGGAACTCCTGTGCGAAATTCCATGTTTCTAGACCCACCGGTTTAAGATGTATATTTTAACCCCCAAAGGGAGTTACTTTGGGCTTTTTCTAAAATCCTTTCTTAGTGCTCATCCACGTTATATAAGGAACTCAAGTGCAAAACCTCATGCTTCTAGACCAACTGGTGTCTAAATATTTTTAACCCCCCATTCAAGCTGTATATATTTAGCCCCTATGTAACCCCCTCAAGGGATTAATTTTTAAAAATCCTTTCTTAGTGCTCACATATGCTTTCTAAGGAACTCCTGTGCAAAAATCTATGTTTCTGACCCACCGTTGTCTAAATATCTTTAACCCCCTTAGGGGATGCATTTTCAAAAATATTTTCTTCCTGCTCATCTACGTTATATAAGGAACTCCTGTACAAAATTGTATGCTTCTAGACGGGTTTAAGCTGTGCCTTGTCTGTCAATGCATTGCACAGGTATATTTGTATGTTTATTCTTTACAACATGGATTTTCAAACGTTACTCAACACAAAATATCTGTGACTTACAAAATATCCCAACTATTAATATTTATACTTTTGTCTTGAACGAATGTCATTGAAGGTGTGTGATTTCGTTAGTATTGACCTTGATTTATCTTTCATGTTTTTTCTTTTCGGTTTTTTGGTTACATTGGCATGTCCAGAAGATTTAATTATAGTATATGAGCCCAGGGTTTTGCTTTTGAATTTCATTATCAGTTCATTATTGATGTTATGAACAGGGATGAAAAAAAATCTGTTTTGGTTCATTATTTAATATTTGTTGTTAAAGATATAGGCGTATTTTTCATATGTATCAATTTCATGGAACTACTGCATCATTTATTATTAAAAACTAGCTGATCCGACAGACGTTGTCCTGTCCAATTTTCTATATTCCCTATTTTTTTTTCCTGAAAACTCTCGTCCGCGTAGAATTTCTTTTTTCCTACGTTTTTTTTGTGTGTTCCATCTAGGTTATGCCTTTGACTCTGCCCGCTTCCCGTTATCCCGTTTTTCCTTTATCCTGTTTTTCTGTTATCCTGTTACCAAGTTATTCCGTTTTCCCGTTATCCCGCTTTCCTGTTTCCCGTTATCCCATTATTTCGTTTTCCTATTATCCCGTTATTCCATTTTTTCCGATATGTTTTCCCATTATCCCGTTTTTTCGTTGTCCCGTTTTTCCGTTCGGTATCCAGTTTTCCCGAAAAAAAAATAGACAAATCAGTCCAATCGGTATCAGTACAAAGACATTTCTAATAACTTTCTTTCCCTATAAACCTTAGCCAAATCGGTCCAGTCGTTTTCTCGTTTTGCGCTTACAAAGAATTGAGATTCATTTTATATAGATTTCGTTTTTATTTTATGTTTTTTTACAAGTAGTACAATTAAAATAAATGATAATTATAATATAAACTGTTTTGTAGTTTTATAGTATTTTTTTTATTTTCAAGGATTGTTTGACGTATTTTTATACCGTTATTTTATATTGAGTTTTCTTATAATATACATCATGCGATCTCTAGTGTTTATGAATATGAAAGTGGAAAAATATGACACCAAAATTTAAAGTCAGGATCCTTGTACAATATTGCTGATATTAATAGTTTTTCGTTGGTGTAGTGTTTGTGTTCAAAATGACTAAAACCATTGGGCTAATTTGAATCTATAGTTTGTGTGTAAAATGATTAAAACCATTGGACTAATTGGCTTTGCTAGCTGTTAGGGTTTTTGCTCATGTTTATTGGAAATGTTACAAAATGGAAGTAAATGGTAATTATCATAATGTGGTTTGATTTGCTTTCCATTCGAACACTACAGTTACATCAATTCTACGCAAGTTTTGCAGGGAGGAAATATGTTTCAGAGACCTCTCTTTCACCGTAAAGTCAAGTAAATGGTTTATCTAGCTTCCTACGATTTTTCCCATTTCAGCAAATGAAAGTTAATTGTGAGACAAGAGAAGTAATCCAATCTGTTCACCAAGACGTCTTGATTTTGGAAAGTTTTTCCATAATGTTTTTTTTTAATATGAGTTGAAAACAGTCTGAATTTTTTTCAGAAGGTAAAAAAATCATTCCACACGCTGACATTGTTTCCACAGTGTGTCTTTCATATTTGAGCTCCTTTGTGCATGGCATGGAAATTAGTTATTTATGTTTCGATCCTAATGAAAGTCGATATCTGACAGTTTTTGCTGTTGCGGATTATTTTTTATTTTATTTTATTATAAAAGATTATATCTAATTATTTATTTTACACAAAACTAAATTTACCTATTGTTTTTATTGTTTTAAGTAGACTTTTTCTCGTATTTGTAGCCTTGAGAAATATCTAAAATAGAGATCGAAACGTCGGCGATTTAAAAAAAGCAAGAAGTTTGTTTTCTTTCGTCCTAACCCGCTATCACCCTTATAAATTAGGAACATCTTCAAACAGAAAAAATCCCCCCAGCAGATGAGTGTTTTACATCTCAACTGGTATTTTCAGATATTACGAAATTTTAATCAATCAACCAAATCATTCTTATATTATGATATTTGCTTGATTCAACGATTCATTTTTCATTGCGATTTCATTAAACAACTTGTTACTGGATACTATTCCACAAATTTCCAATATCAATGACAATCAGTCAGATATTACACAATTCCAAATGTCAACATCTGAACCTATAAATAAGTCATAAGTCATCCAATCGACGATGAATCCGCCTGTCACCGTATAGTGAACCGTTTTTGATTATTTAATACAACAAATTATTTATTTATACAGCCGCTGGATTGGCCATCCCAAAGCCAACCCCTACCAATAGGGTCCGCCCTGATATTGCCAAGCAACCACTCAAATGCCAATGTATTTAACGAACTACTGCGGAATTCGAGAGTGAGTTGATTTTTTACAAGTTTTTTTGGGTTTATCAACGCAATGAATGCGTAAAACATTACACCAGAAAATCCATCCATCTTGACCATGTTTTTAACAAAAATTATATAATCGATAACTTGTAGTCTGCATGAATATGTGAAAAATAAATGACTTCATGAACGTTGATGTTTCCAGAGTCCATTTTCAAAACAACAAATGAGGGAGATAATTGAAATCAAACACAATATTTATTTTTTTTTGCACATTTGACTTACTGATGTCAATCCATTCCAATTTTGAAATATTTTTGAGGATACATTTTTTTCATCAACAGAAGTTACTGTGTCATGAACAATGAATATTATTTTGCCCAATCTGCAGATACCTATAAGCAGGCAAAAATAATTCAACAATTTTTTTACGACCCAGACCTGATGAGCCTGATGAATTGTTTTTTGATTAACAATCGAAGGACAATATAAGATATATTGGATTGTTTTGACGTTCGTTCCAAGTAGATTATTATTTATCAATGTGTGTATGATAATAAAAACAAACACGGCATAACTATATCATTTTTGGACATGACAAGATTTTGAGCATTCATTCTCCCAATCCAATAATATCCAATGAAAGTAATACCAAAATCTCCTCGTTAACTGTCTTTCATGAATAAACGACGTGTCGAGTTGTTGGTTCTCCCACACATTTCGAAAATTTTCGAATCACTTAGTTTAGATTTTTTCCAGGGATTCCCGATTGTATTTACGAAGGAATATACCTATATTTCGAATTATTTCAGGCGGTTGTAACTACAATAAAAGAGATTGATCTCAACCATTCTATTTTCTAATGAATTCTTTAAAAAATTTATAACTCCTAGACGTTGGTGGCTGTTGTTAATCCATTTCTCAATTCAATGGCCCTTATAATATTCTTCAAATACATCAAATATCAATATGTTTCTAGTATATTCAATAAAGAAGACGATCAAATGACAAAAACCTGAATGTAATTTTGAACGACCTAAAATACAAAAATCAATTACGCTTCTACCAATAATAATTCCTGATTGATTAAAATTGTACTGTTCTTGACAAATGTGTGTGAAAATTATCTATAATGATCTACTGACAATTTCACCACATTCATATTATTTCTACTAATTTCGAATAGAATGCATCAAAAAAAGTTAATATAAAAAATCAAATATTGTCAGAAAATTATGTTTTAAGAGGTTATATAACTATTAAACTTAATATTGTAAACAATCTCACGCAGTCGGAGGCATCTTCTTTAATTCAACAATGAATATATATTATTGCCTCCGAATGCGTGAGATTGTTTACAGTATTAAGTTTAATAGTTTATCTCTTAAAACATAATTTTCTGACAATATTTTCTGGTCATCTTCTTTCCATCTTTTTTAAAGTACGCTTTTTACGGGTCGGGTTTATTGACTTTCTAAATACACTTTTTTTATTTTAGACATTTTAGTTGGGATTATAAGACGGTAATAATCTAAAGTCATTATTTATATATTTTTTTTTATTTTACACTTTTTAGTTAGGATTATAAGACGATACATTTTTTGTGGATGATTGGCTATTATAACTAAGACGAATTTGATCACGACGTGTTGCAATCGTTTCTGTCGCGATGCCGGAGACTAGAGTTTCGCGACGTGCACTTTCCTGTCGGGCTTTTTTGGTTTTACGAGAAAGATTTGTACACGACCGACGACGTTTTCGAGCTCGTAACATTGTGAGTTATATAATACACAGGTGTACAACAAATATATACAAACTCTCACCATGTGTCATACACTAGCAAAGTACATGAACGATTTCACAAATAACAAATGAATATACTACAACAACAAAGTAGATGGATAATTTCAGTCAGTAACAAGATACAGTCAAACTCGGTTATAACGAACTACCGAGGAAATATTGTTCAATAAAGTTTTCCCTATTTCTCCGTTAGGGATTTGTTAGATACATGGCGAAGTGTTCAACTGCATTGTACCAATATCCCTACTACAAAAGTATGCAGGAAGGTTATTACATTGTCGGTTAGGCTGGAAATAATTAGAAAATTCGACAGTGGGTGCGCAAATGCACAAATCTGTCGGGATTATGGTCTCAAAAAATTAACAATGTCAATTTACGCGAAAAAAAATCTACCAGGATGCATGTACTGCTTATTTTCTTCATAGCGAACATCCATTTCTGGTCATCAAGCCGTTCGTTATTTAAGTGATAGTGTATTAAAATAAAAACGAAATAGAAACTGAAAAAAAAACAACTAACGAGCAAATTAACCAATTACTGATATACCAAGCTATACGCTATTATAACTTTTTCACAATATGGCGTCTGGTTGTCGCCATATTGAATTTTGTCACAATATGGCGTCTGGTTGTCGCCATATTGAATTTTGATTATAGTCATCTCTTGAAAAAAGCCATGCAATGATGCAATAAAATATAGAGTGTTGCATTTGAAAAAGTCGAGTCATTGCCATTTGTAAATTGCCTTTAAAAAAATCGTAGTAGGCAATGGAACATCGAGTTCGCCTAACTCAAAAGATGATGCCCTAAAGCCTAAGGAATCGACTGGAAAAAAGTTGATTGAGTTATCTTGAATGGTTCTGAAGATATACATTTTTCTGTGGCTTAGGCAGGACGCTATTTTGATCCGTAAATTGACATAAGTCAAAAACTATTGCAGATAAGTCTAAGAAACCAGGTGCGTTATATTGACCCCCTGGGTAACCCTGTATATATATAACCCTGTATATATATATATATATATATATATATATATATAGTGAAAGATAGTCGTTGCTGACTAGTTAGGTGTAACAAATTGATTATTGGGGTATGCAGCAAAAGAAAAAGTGTACTCTTTAAAGTTTGTCCAAGCTTTCGGAATGTTTTATTTCCATCTTCAGGGATAATCTTTGTTGATAACCCATTGTACTTTTTCAAGACACAGGTTTCAGACTTTATATTTTTAATATTTTAATTAGTAACGTTTCAATGAATTTTAATGTGTATAATTACTTGACGATTTAAAACATGTGTTGCCAACTTCAAATTCAGAACTTATATTTCACCGTACTTTACATGAAGAACATTCATAAACAACATAGAAACTAATCTCAACAAAGATTATCCCTGAAGATGGAAATAAAACATTCCGAAAGCTTGGACAAACTCTAAAGAGTACACTTTTTCTTTTGCTGCATACTCCAATAATCAATTTGTTATATATATATATATATATAGGGAAATGATATTTTACAGTCAATAAATATTCATACCTATATATATATATATATATATATATATATTTTATTATATATACATACAGTTTCGTTGGCGTGGCTGGTTTGTTTAAAAGGAGGATTAAAACTGTATTGGGTTTGCAGTCATATGAATCTTTCTTTAGGCCACAATGAAAAAACACACTTTGTTACTAGCCAAGCTTTCGAAATAATTTTTAATCCTTTCTCAAGGCATCTACAAAACAATAAATAAGATCAATTTTGAGAGATATTCATAGTCACAAGATGTGTGATTGATACTTGTTAAATTGAGGATTAAAAATATTTGTATAAGGAAGCAAGCATTATTATGTTGAAACAGGTAATTTTTTTAGTTTTTGTCCACATATTTATATCTCTTAGGTTCCTCGTAATAAAGGTCTGAGTCAGCCCATTCGTATATTTATTCGTTACAACAATTTGACATGGTATCTGTCATCTTCAGGTGAAAAAATTCTAATTATTGATATTCAAGTCGTTCAAACTAGTCCTTAAAATCAACTACAAGGATTAACAAAATTGCGAGGGTCGAAATAAGAAATATGGAATATTTATTAAAACATGGATTTTTTTCAAATCACATCGGGGAAAGTGTAGTGAAATTATTAGTATTTCGCAAATTTCATACATCCAATAAAAAAAATGCACAAAAAAGGATAGATAAAAAACATAACATATCTGACGAAAAAAACATTTTTCATAGTATTTGAATGAAAAAAAGCCCAATTTTTTTTTATATTTATAATTTTTGTGTACGATTCGAAATAAGTGTCTAATTATCGCCTTGACATTAACGGAAGTTATTGCAGCATTATGCTTCTGCAACCTATAATAACTAAATTTTTCAGTTATGTAGAGTTGAGATAATGGAATATATCCGAATACTGATTGCATGGGAATATTGAAGCCCAAATGGAATGAAAATTCGATATGCATGTGATTCAATAGATTTATACGACAGTTTCATGTAATATTCGCTAGTTTGTGAAGAATACCGATTTATCCATTTAGTAAAATTTCCATGAAATCTGTCATACATTTCCCGAGAGAAAAAGTCATTCCACTGCCTGATGAATCATTCAAATCATCGACCCCGCGTCGCGAAATAAAAAAGACAGTTGACACGAGACGACAAACAAAACAAACCTGCCAAAGGGTAAATATTTTGATGTGGGTGTGATTTGCTAATTAATATTTCAATCCATCACCAACTCCATTTTCGAATTGGAATCGTGGGTGGAGCCAAATCAGACAAAACGGCCCTTCGACCATTCAGAACGCTAGGCAGCATTGTGGCCCTTATCCAGAACAGACCACCCAACACTTTGGTCAACGTTCCGCGTGCAGGCCAAAGTTCAAATGCAAGTTTGGATGGTGAACAGACTCAGTGTGTACACCTGTAGAGGCAGACTATCAGGTAAGCTCAGCTAAGTGATGGCATTTTGATAATTCCTTGATATTCTAGTTTATTTCTGTTTGTGTATGATATAAGTGCACGGTGGAAACTTGCTTTGGTGACTATAATATGGTGAAGGCGCCAGGGAATGAATTGCTCTTGATCTAAGGGCAGAAGCTATTTCTTCTCTGATAAGTTTCACCAATGAAAAAATGCTATTTTCGTTTAATCTCATTCAAAGTAGAAAAACGATATATCGTTGTTTTTTTGTAATTTTTTTTAACCGCTTTCTTAGTTGTTTTACCAATCCTCAGAAGTTAATGAAAACTCGTACGGGGGGAGCCTTACCTTTCATAGTGGGATCCGAAACAAGACAACGCTCGTACAACTGACCCACTAGCTCCGTAATATATCGTTATTTAGAACTATATCTTCGCCATTTTCTCATTTATTATCAAGCTACGAATGAAAGTAAATATGTATCGTCTAAATGTTATTTGCGGAAGTTTAGAAAAAAATACGAGTGTGACTGTATAGTATATCTTAATATAATGGGCAAGGACAAAACAATTTGAGTCCAAACATGTTTTGAAATTATTCTAGTATTGACGACATCTCCCCATTTTGAAAATAACGAAATACCTAAGATAATGGATAATGAATGACGTACGTAGCCGAGCGGTCAATGGGAATGAAGGTGTTGATTTCGGCGTAAAAGGCAATGTTACCAGCTGGTGGGAGATTATGGGGCACGATCTAATCCAGCATTCGCACATTGGGCGAGATCACTTATTTCTGGAAAAAATACCACAATGTCCAGAACGATGAGAAAAGTGGTTATTTTTTTTTTCGAAGTAGTTTTTCCAAAAGAAATAATCCTGTTCGAACACTGTGGCCGATCGCCGAGTTGCCAAGCGTTATTCATAATATTTCTTCACAATGTGAACAGACCGAAAAAATAATGGCATAGCACTCGGTATACTATTATTCAAGAATAACTATATCAAAAAAAGCTATCAAATACGAAGTTTTTCAATATAACATGCTGACACAAGTTCTGTTTTATTCATAGGATGAAACAGAATAACATTACCTCAGAAGTTCCGCAAAAAGGTGACACTGGCAACTCAGGAAAATGCCATATCAAAGGACTTATGACGTCAAAAGAAGCGGCAATAACGCTGTGTTTGAATGTCTCACTGAATTTGAGGGTTTTAGAGTCGCGTTTATTATATATAATTTTACATAATATCTTCTAGGAAAAACTATGCATACTTACATAATATTTTATCACTATATTTCAATTTCAAGCACATATGAAGCAAATTTGTGAGTTTGTGATTTCGCCCATTGCCATCAATCCGTAAAAAAGGGGATAATCATTAGCTTTGTTCGAATACGCTACCCTCAACACTGCCGAGCATTCTGTTTGGCACGATCCTAAAAGCCTTTGGCAACACTGCCCTGCTTTGGCGAGTAACTTTTTATCGTCTTAATGATTATATAAAAAATATATAATCATAGCGATTGATCATCCCATGTAAAAGTAGAAACATGTTATCTCAACTGAATTTTATTATTTGTTTCGAAAGGTCTCCAGAAAGCCATATTGATAAAATTATTCTCAATGGATAATTCCTAACCTCACCAACACACGGCACCGATTAAGGAATATTGTGAACTGGGGAAATCATGCGGCTTCAGATAACAGGTGTCCAATCCAGCTAGCCGAGCATTTATTCCTCAAATAGTCAAATATATTTGATAACGACTTCACTAATAATCTGGGATTGTACCAGGAACGCTGGTAGTATATAAATTTCCCATTTACCGGGCAGTGCATATGAGCACTCCTCGTAGTGCACTTATTTTTATTGCGGTTCCAATTGGGATTAGAATTACTATACCACCTTGATACAGTTAGTTTGAGTTTGGTTAAAAACTTAAGTAAAATTTACTCGTACCTACTTTTACCAAAAAACCATTCTTCATTTGAAAACACCTGAATTAAAACTCCTCTGTATATACCTATTTCATATGACATCCATGATTAATGATTGTCAGTGATCAAATTTTCATGTCAAAACATCTTTTAAGTTTTCCTTTGTACTTTTATACTTATATAATATGTTCCTAATCGTTGATGTCCAAAGAAAATCTCAAATTGCACAGTATGTATACTTTTATTGCTCAAATATTTTTATGTCCATATTTTTACTTTGTAGCCCTCGAAAAAGCAAATAAAGATTTGCGAAAGCTCGGGTAGCAAAAAAGAGTTTACCTTCTTCAAGACCGAATCCCCGATAGATACTCATTTAATATATATATATATATATATATATATATATATATATATATATATATATATATATATATATATTCTACCGAATTTCATTCATTATCTTATAATTTTCCAATCCATTCCTATCGATTTAAAATAGACGTTCGATTTGCTAATTTTTAACACCTGTGTACGTTTTCGCTTAGTTCGGTTTTTTTAAGGCATGAACAAAAACTATGGTAAGGAGCTGGGTTCTCGGTTCGCAGATAGCAAGAGAGAAGTGTTTGAATGCTTGCCACCGAAAGTGAGATGTAGACAGTCATAATTTGATATAAATCGTTCTACGGATTGTTCCACATATTCACTATTGAAGATAATCATTTTATGGATTATGGTTTCATGGTGATTTTGATTATCTTTTTGGGCATTTAATGGATATAATTTTGGCGATATAATCAGATTTATTGAACGTCTCTGAAAGCATCGGGATTTCTGCTTTAGAGATGAGTTTGATAGGCAAATCAAGTATCAATATATGCGTTCATTATTACGGTTGCCGTATAATATTTTCATAACCACTTTCAGACGTTTTCTTGGGATACCGATTACTGTAAAACGGCCCCAATCGAATGCTAGAAAGTTCCAGTACTGTGGAAATTATAAGGAGGATATCTCGTACTGAAGAGTATCCATTTGTGGGTAATATAAGTTTGAAAGAAGGATACACACAACCATACCAGGAGAAGGATAAGTACCACATAGTGGTTTTCTCATTTTTCTTGAACGTGATTAGTGATAACCAGATATCGGCCGTCCGTCACGGGGTCATATCAGCGATATATTCTGGGAATTTATTTTGAAGTGTAGGCCAACTATTTTTCCTATCAAGCGACTTTGACGTTATTTGAATATTTACCAATTACCTGTACATTTATATTAAGGTGTTCTTGTTGTTAACACCGTGCTCCCGAGAGTTACGTAGGTGAAATAATATATCCCCTTATAACACCCATATACATATTTTTTCACGTACATTTCTTTATGAATAAATCTCTCACAACTATAGGTTTTTATTTTATTATCTGAGCATAGTTACTCTGTGGTTACGAGTTATTTTAGTGATTTTCTTCATGGCTTTGAAACTTTTATTGGGGTGAGCTTTATCTAAATCACTTGGCGCCCTATTTGATAATTTAAATTTTTTTTTCTTACCCACTCCCCCGACTCCACTGTTGCAAGTCGGTGCATCCCAATTTTTTGTGTTACCTCACAGAAAGTACGTAACAATATGTATTGAATAAGTAACTGAAAAAATACCAGTGAAAAATAATATACCGGCGCCCTATGTCAAGGTGGCAACTGGAAAGAGAATTCATTCTCGAAACTTTTTATGTCGGTCCAATTGGGATTAGAAATACCATAACAGTTTTGGTTATTTTACTGAAATTGCATTAACATAGCTAGTTGAAGGTAGCAGATAGTGGTTGATGAAATAACGTCAAATTTATGAGATTTGTTTTTTACTCTCAGCATTCTGAAAATCTCCAGAGTAGTATTGAAATTTAATGATTATTTCCCTACAGATACATCGAGAACTTCAGATATAATGTCGAATAATTATGTGTCTAAAACGAAAAATTGTCAATAATTTATGAACATTTTCGAAAGACCATTCAATGCATAAAAAGTATTATATATCTAGGAACAATTTTTCCGTGAGTTTCTGACATATTTTCATCCAAACTACTTTTTTCCCACAAATTAGCCAAGTTTTTTAATGACTATGGGGGTTTTTGGTACAATTATATTGTTGATTTTTTTATAATTAATAGATCACAACATGTATATAAGACGAACGTGTATGCACGTGAATATATTTCGAACACATATCTTAAGTTTGTTGAGTAATTCAGTCCGAACAGAATTTACATGCAGGGTCGGACTGACAACTTATTTCATATTGTTAATGCAATACTATTATACTTTTTTATTTCTGTGGTCTCAATTATTTTCGAATTTATAAGGGTTAATATTTATTACATCTGGATAATTTACTGAAAATATTGAAGATCTGTACCCTCACCAATAAACTTTTTACACGTATTCATATGATTTGAATAATTGAAACAGCACTCGGTCGATAACATCTCAATAAAAATTCTGATGATCATATCTGGTCAATTTTTCAATTTCTTTGTGTAATTCTGCAATGATCATCCCTGTTCAAAGGAATAACCCCGAAAACATAATTATAGACCAAGTTACATATTAGGTGCATTTTCGAAAGTTATTGAGAAGTGGTGCCCAATAGAATATACAATTTTGTATCTGAATTTTGAATGTCAACGTGACTTCCGAACAGGGAAATCAACTCAATCAGCAGCATGTAGGCTGAAATTTTTCATTACAGATTTAGATAGAAATAAACACATCGCAGGAGTGTCTCCAGCTGTCGTCTGCGTCAACTTGGACTTCATTGAAAGCAGGTTATATAATCTGGGATTTAGATATGACTGCTTTCAAATTGGGTAGGTGGTGATCATCATTGCATAAACGAATGTTCGTGGAGGAACATTTTTTATTATTATTTTTATTATAGCCTAACTCCAAACGTTTCCAAAAGGAATATATATATATATATATATATATATATACATATACAGGGTATAATCTAACCTCTTGCATACTAGGGTGCTTCATTTTTGGGCAACATTTTTTTTCTTCAAGTCCCGCCTGAAAATCTTGTAATTTATAGAAAAACAAAATTTTTGAGCATATTGCGAACCCTTAATTCGAATTTTAACCCATTGGTAGAGAATTTTGAATTTTATCCACTAAAATAACATTAAAAAATGATATTTTATCCGTTTTTCCTTCCGCTCACCAGGAAAAAAAGTTTTTTGGGAATTTTGGGGTTTTTGTTATAGGTATAATTGCCTACAAAAAAGCCCACTGCGTCGAGTTTGTAACTCCAACGGGTTCGACAAAAAATGTCATTTAAGCTGAATTTTCATAAAAATACCAGTAAATCGCTTTTATTTGCTAAACTATTTTTGACGTTGATAATGAGAAATAAATTAGGTGTGCAAAGATTTCATATATAAAAATGGAAGAAAACTACTGGTAAACTAACGAAACCGTACATATTGTGCATAACTTTGAAGTCTGACATAAATAATCTATCTGTGAAAATCGTATTATTTTTTTTTTTAATATTCCGAACTCCAAAAAGTAGTGATCGTTGTGAAATTACCGATTTAAAACATTTTTGCTGCCATAAAATTCCAAAAAATACGACAAACAAATTTTTCATTAAATTTTTTAACTTGGATTTCATAAAATAGTTTTTATTGAAAAAAATTGATTTTTTCGTTAATTTTAAGTTTTAAGTGGCTTTAACAGCTAAACTATGAGAGCTACGTGAAACTATTTTGGAGCAAAATTGTAGGGCATAAACCCCCTACAAATTTGTCATATACATTTCCTTTCTATCTTCAATAGTTTAGCAAATAAACGCGATTTACTGCTATTTTTATGAAAATTACATTTTTCGTCGAACCCGCTGGAGTTACAAACTCGATGCAATGGGCTTTTTTGTAGGAAATTATACCTATAACAATAATCCATGAGTCAAAATTCCCAAAAAAAAATTGTACCTGGTGAGCGGAAGGAAAAACGGATAAAAAATAATTTTATAATGTTATTTTAATGGATAAAAAAAAAAATCTCTAGCAATGGGTTAAAATTCGAATTAAGGGTTCGCAATATGCTCAAAAATTTTGTTTTTCTATAAATTACAAAATTTTCAGGCGGGACTTGAAGACAAAAAATGTTGCCCAAAAATGAAGCACCCTATTGCATACCCATGGATGACGAATGTATAACACCATTTTATAACGAATTATATTGTTTAAAATCTGACAAAAAAATGGAAAACATGTTTTGTGCTGTAAAATTCGACAAAATTTTGCGTAGCGCCTCCCGCCTAATTTCAGGTGACCTACTCAGAGGAAACCTTCGGCAATTGCCGAATGCAATAAACATTCAACTCGACATTTGAATAATAAGGTAAAATGTTGTACTGATTGTGTGGTGAATGTACATTGCAGGCTGCCTGAGATAGATATTCAATTTCAAAGTGAAGAAAACAACTAACCTTGTTATATCCAAACTGGTGATAAAGTCATAACTAGTTGAATTCATACTCTGCTTTGAGGCACTTGTCATAATTATCACTCACTTGTAAGAAACAAACAACACAAACAGTATTGAGAATGTTTCCATTTTCAACAGGAAACGAAACATACGCAATTGAATATTGTTTTGAAAAATTATTATCACGACCATTGTAGTGATTCAGATATTCATTCATCTTGTCTTCTACTCTTCAAAATACGCACGGAACAGCTCGGTGTTTAGTTTTAAGAGCCAGCAAAAGACAATAATTCAAATTAATTTTCCTGCACATCACGTACTGTTTTCTGAATGGTTGCTAATTGGCATCTTTCATTCCCAAAACACTAGTCTAACAAACTTTCGTTTGTAGACAGCTTTGTAAACCGTGCATGCTAGAATCTTGCTTGGCAACAGTGTTCAGTTCACGAGTTCTGAATGACTGAATCACTCTACAATGGTCGTGATATTATTTTTCAAAACAATATTCAATTGCGAATGTTTCCCTTTTCAATACTGTTCGTGTCGTTTGTTTCTTACAAGTCACTGTGATAATTATGATAAGCACCTCAAAGCAGAGTATGAAGTCAACTAGTTTTGACTTTATCGTCAGTTTGGATATAACACGGTTAGTTGTTTTCTTCACTTTGAAATTGAATATCTATCTCAGGCAGCCTGCAATGTATACATTTACCACTCAATCAGTTTAACATTCTACAGTATTCAAATGTCGAGTTAAATGTTTATTGCTTTCGGCAATTACCAAAGTTTTCCTCTGAGTACGTCACCTGAAATTAGGCGGGTGGCACTACCCAAAATTGTGTCGAATTTTACAAAGAACAAAATATATTTTCATTTTTTTAAAGATTTTTCAACAGCTGTAATTCGTTATAAAATGGTATTACACACTCGTCATTCACGGGTGTGCAATAGGGTAGATTAGATTTGTGGGACGTAGCAGGCACTCTTTCTAGTTTTGCAGATGATCAAGAGGGAACTATGGCTCTTTTCATTTTGATTGTTGCTCAGAAAGCCATATATTTGAACGGCTTTCGGGTAGTAATCAAATTCACAAGAGCCTTCAAACCTACAAAGCAACGGATGTACCCCAAAGGAAGGCGAGGCTCAATCTTCGCACAATTGTGACTTGTGACATTTGCTTTCATTTTTAGCTGAAAATACCTCTGAATTATCCAGGATGATAGAAGTGTATGTAAATTTGGTATAAGAAGAAAAATCGAAAAACAAGAATATTTAGTCAAACTTCATTTTCTTTCAATTTTTTTTTAATTTTCAGTACTCAAGTGAATAATCAGGTTGTATCTCGAGAAGCAAAAGAGATAGAGCAATTTCGTGAATGCCAGTCGATTCAGAGGGGTCGATTTAGTATACATCCGTGATTTCCAGGCGAAAAAAAAAAAATTCTCGCAAAAATCGCACAAGGGTTGACCGAAATTGACCGAAAAACCGAAATCGTCCTATCGACTTCGAACCGGAATCAAAATGTTGGAAATATCATGAGGATTCCGAAAATATATACTTTAATGGACTTTAATCACAAAATAGTTCATATAATGATAAAAATTCAATCTCTCAGCATCTCTAAACGGCGGGATGGAGTCTAAAATTGGAGATCATATTTTTTTTATGATTTCCATATCTTCTTATAGATCTTGATGTGGTGATTCCGATTCAATACACTTTTTTCAGTTTGTAACAGAGGAAAGGAGGGAAAATCGCATGTGAATGTTAAAATTCTTTATCTGTTCGAACTATGTTCACTGTGAGTTTTGGAATAACACAGTGAACTAATAAATGACTAGTATTATACACTTTTATTGGTTGTTGTACAAAGTTAAAGCAGATTTGCTCGAGCCAGATATTTTATGTCGATGGTACTTTCAACTACTGCACAACATTTTTCTTGCAGTTGTTCACCATACATGGCTGCCTCTGTCCAGACACACCACACACCACTGTTCTACTAATATATTCTATTATCTATACCCCAAACCCGATCAAGTATAATCTGTAGTGGTTTACGGTAATTTATGTTATGAGCCGCCAGCGAAGTTATCGACTGGTTTTTACGCGGGAATAGTTTTCACTCAATTTGGTCTACTATATACTTTATACGGGGAATCATATTTATTTCTTTTCCCGGATCTCTTCATAATTCAACATTATAATACGTACGATTTTGAACGAACCCTATATTTTGAGTCGAAGAACCGAGAATGGATATACTATCAACTATTCAACTGATCATGTTGTGGATCTTCGGTTGACTAAGTACATCTCTTGACGAAGAGCCGAACACGACCTGCTCTTGCTGTAACGCTGTACGACAGTCGACAGTGTAGTAACAAACCGAACTGAATGTGGATGTGTGGAGAGATCCGAGATGAAGAGGGCGCCCACATTCATCCCTGACTTACCAACGTAGCAGTACTATTTGTCAGATTACCAAGGTATAAATACATATCAAGTGAAGTGTATTTTTCAAATAACGAATTGCAAAACTTTTGGTGATATGGGACTATCTTTCATTAATATATCAGTTTACTTCGGCTGATTGTGAAAAATAGGTGTATGTTACAGATAATTAATTTCGTAAGTAAATATCTTTTCAATTATATTTTATTAAAATAAACTCTTTGTAAAATAATCCCCAAAACTTGGAAGGCACTGAATAAAGCTACAGCGAAAGCAGGTGCTTTATGAAATAATAATAATAACTCGATTTGGAAGTTGATGTTTCCCATTTTATTTTAATTTGTTTTCGAATATTTTTTTATGAATATTCATATTTTTTGTTGAAGTTAATTAATAATTAATCAAATTATCAGTAATAATCGATGCTTCTCGCTTCATGTGCGATAAAAGATTTATTTAAGAATCTTTCATACGTGTTAAAAAAGTTACGAATAATGCTTTCATGCATTTTTGAAAAAAGTCGGTAGTCGTGATCTTTTTTCTTATTGCATTAATTTTAACTTACGTGCATACTACATAAAATGTCCTATGATTTCTAATGATTCTTGCATTGCGGTTTTGTACGAAGAATCAACAGGTCTCAATTTTTGTTAGAAGTCTACGGATACATATTTCTCATAATACTATACAAAATGTTATTGTTTATGTACAAATTCTATTTGTATGTGAAAATATTTTAATATATGCCATTGTAATAAAATAATTTGTTGGGCCAATTATAGTTGAAACAAAAAAGAATTCATTATATTTATTATATTTTACTGCATCATTGCATGGCAAACTTTGTGAAGTGAAGAAAATATCGAATTCTGCTAACTTGCTCTACTTTAACATTTTATTTTACACTGGTTTATTTATGTTAGAAAACACTGGCTTTTGAATAACCTATATTAGGGTTCCGTACATCAAAATTGGAACCCAGCAAAACTGTTTTACGACGAAAAATTTGGTAGGTTCGCGTGAAGCATCATTATAAAGATTGAACCATTGTCCAAAGATAAATTAAACATTGATTGAACAATAATCTTATCAGAATTCCATGCTAGATACTTTATCTTCACAAACATACAATGTAATTTCATCGTTGAGAATATCCATGAGAAAGTGCGAGCTGAATGTAAATTGACACATCAAATAATAAACATTGTCCAGTGAATAACCTTAAATGAAATATTAACAACAAAATCTTTGCTACGTTCAATTGAAAACTATTGATTATGATGACTTCATACAAGAATTAATCCATGGATGATGATGCGTTCTAATGTACATTACTCAATATTTGTGTATTGCAAATGAGTTAAGAGGAAAATATAAAGTGGAATTGAAAAAATACATTCTTGTATAACTTTTAAGCATCACAAAAAAAACAGATAGTCACATCTTTCTTTTCATTGGAAGTGTATTCTTTCAATGCTGTACCAGCAATTTCTCAAAATAAAATATTGAAAAAGTGACATGAGAGTGGGGTAGTTCATGGATATATTTTGTACTTAAGAGTCGACCGAATATTCATTAGTACATCACTATTTTTTTCAATAAATTAATAGGAGTTGTATTCTCTTTTCCTGAATCGATTTTTTGTTAATTTAGTGGTGTACCAAATATAAATATTATATATTCTGACCTTTTTTCACAATTACACCATATTTTTTAAAAGAATGTACGATTTGTTTTTTTTTCAAGTGTGCTAACATCAAAAAAGACACTGACTCTTTAAATTTGCATTTTTTCAATGGATTGAAAAAAATTAATACTGCACACATTTCGATTTTGAACTATGAAACTGGTTAAATTACTCTCTTTCATTTTTAAATAAAGTATAGACTGTCATTTGTGTACGGGAAGGCGTGATTATTTGACCTCTAGTTTCAATAGATATACATTTTCCTCATTAGTTTTTTTATATTTTTATTTGTTTTACATCTTTTATATTCGCATTTTACATTGTAGATTCTGATTTGTTTTTTTTCAAGTGTGCTAACATAAAAAAGACACTGACTCTTTAAATTTGCATTTTCAATGGATTGAAAAAATTAATACTGCACACATTTCGATTTTGAACTATGAAACTGGTTAAATTACTCTCTTTTCATTTTTAAATAAAGTATAGACTGTCATTTGTGTACGGGAAGGCGTGATTATTTGACCTCTAGTTTCAATAGATATACATTTTCCTCATTAGTTTTTTGATATTTTTATTTGTTTTTACATCTTTTATATTCGCATTTTACATTGTAGATTCGTTTGTTTTTTTCAAGTGTGCTAACATAAAAAGACACTGACTCTTTAAATTTGCATTTTTCAATGGATTGAAAAAAATTAATACTGCACACATTTCGATTTTGAACTATGAAACTGGTTAAATTACTCTCTTTCATTTTTAAATAAAGTATAGACTGTCATTTGTGTACGGGAAGGCGTGATTATTTGACCTCTAGTTTCAATAGATATACATTTTCCTCATTAGTTTTTTGATATTTTTATTTGTTTTTACATCTTTTATATTCGCATTTTACATTGTAGATTCGATTTGTTTTTTTTTTCAAGTGTGCTAACATCAAAAAAGACACTGACTCTTTAAATTTGCATTTTTCAATGGATTGAAAAAAATTAATACTGCACACATTTCGATTTTGAACTATGAAACTGGTTAAATTACTCTCTTTCATTTTTAAAAAAAAGTATAGACTGTCATTTGTGTACGGGAAGGCGTGATTATTTGACCTCTAGTTTCAATAGATATACATTTTCCTCATTAGTTTTTTGATATTTTTATTTGTTTTTACATCTTTTATATTCGCATTTTACATTGTAGATTCGATTTGTTTTTTTTTTCAAGTGTGCTAACATAAAAAAAGACACTGACTCTTTAAATTTGCATTTTTCAATGGATTGAAAAAAATTAATACTGCACACATTTCGATTTTGAACTATGAAACTGGTTAAATTACTCTCTTTCATTTTTAAATAAAGTATAGACTGTCATTTGTGTACGGGAAGGCGTGATTATTTGACCTCTAGTTTCAATAGATATACATTTTCCTCATTAGTTTTTGATATTTTATTTGTTTTTACATCTTTTATATTCGCATTTTACATTGTAGATTCGATTTGTTTTTTTTTTCAAGTGTGCTAACATAAAAAAAGACACTGACTCTTTAAATTTGCATTTTTCAATGGATTGAAAAAAATTAATACTCAATCATTTCGATTTTGAACTATGAAACTGGTTAAATTACTCTCTTTCATTTTTAAATAAAGTATAGACTGTCATTTGTGTACGGGAAGGCGTGATTATTTGACCTCTAGTTTCAATAGATATACATTTTCCTCATTAGTTTTTGATATTTTTATTTGTTTTTACATCTTTTATATTCGCATTTTACATTGTAGATTCGATTTGTTTTTTTTTTCAAGTGTGCTAACATCAAAAAAGACACTGACTCTTTAAATTTGCATTTTTTCAATGGATTGAAAAAAATTAATACTGCACACATTTCGATTTTGAACTATGAAACTGGTTAAATTACTCTCTTTCATTTTTAAATAAAGTATAGACTGTCATTTGTGTACGGGGAGGCGTGATTATTTGACCTCTAGTTTCAATAGATATACATTTTCCTCATTAGTTTTTTGATATTTTTATTTGTTTTTACATCTTTTATATTCGCATTTTACATTGTAGTGCCCTGAAGATAACTTTATAAGAGCCGAAACGTCGAATCAATACTGGTTCCAGTTATGGACTTACTATATATTTTTTCGTAAAATGCTTATTTATATACATGTTTCGGTTTCGTATATTAAGAGATTTCTCCCGCTGTGTAATTTCCTGTCTGGCCTATCTCTAAAATATTGAACCGGTCATGTCACGGCAATGCATAAACCTAGCAAAAAAGCAACTGAGAAATATTGTTAAATTTCAATTACACGTTGAAATCGATGTACATTTTTTTCATGTTCGGGACGATGATCTCTGACCTTGTCTAACGAACCATCACTTTTATCAATCTACCAGCGATAGCGCTCAGTCGTCGTTAAATAATTCTATTTGAAAGTAACCACACCTAAAAAAGACTAATTTCCCATATTTCTATAACTTTATTTAAATATATTTAAAAACCATCGAAGCATATGTTTCCAAAGGCGAAAAATTTAAATCGAGCTGGATTCCGTGAATATAAAATAAAATGAAATTACACATAAAAAAAATTCCTCTTATGTAAAAAAAGCGTGGGGTGCTTGATATCAGGTTGTCTTACATTTTTATCGCTAGCTATCCGTGAAGGTACAGTCATTGTGAAAAATATAGAAAATAAGTATAGAGAGCACACGTTTTTTTCACATTAAAGTAAATTTTTTGGTCAATGACTTTATTCTTATTATTTTCAACTCTTTCGTCCTTGTTGCTATAAAAGCGTGTTTTCAAACTTTCCAACTACGGGAAAAAACTCTTCGGTTGATTCATTCACATGGGATGGAACCAAATCTTTGTAATGTAAATTAGACTTTTTTTTATTATGAGCTGATGAAAGTGAAAGTGGGTGAAAATTGAATTGAAAGATTCTATTAAATTCATACATACTGTTACGAAACTGGGGTTCGTTTATTAAAATACTCCGTTATTTTCAATGTCCGTTTATTCCACTTCAAACACAGCACAATTATACACTCTCACAGTTCAACATTCGATCGCACTGCACTAGATTATAGATTGTAGGGGGGTCATACCTCGACCTGTAAGGTCTTTTGTACATTACCCTTCATCTATTCAAGACCTGGGATTCCGAGACTTCTTGCGAAGCGTATCAGTTTCCTGAAAGCTAAGTTCTTGATGTCTGAGGGCATTAGTGACAACCCTTTGAGGAACTTAAGCCTTTTGCAAAACAGCGCTTGGCAGTCGCAAAGCAGGTGTTCTACACTTTAAGCGAAGTTCTCGCAGTAACGGCAGAGTTCACTGTTCAGCTTTCTTTGGCGATAGGCTCAGAAGCGTTTTCGCTTGTCTTTGCCCTGGAACCTTATTCCAGTGGGTTTTAATTTGGTCAGCTTCCCAGCGCCGAAACTCCAAGTCCCAAGTCAGTCTAGACTCACAAGTGTGTGACTTTAGAGCTTTTAGTGCTGCGTGGCTGTCTGATAGGATCTAGACCTTTCTTCTTTCAAGGCTTTCTTGGGCGCAAATTTCTATAGCATGGGTGTCTGCTTGAAAAATTGTTGGGGCTTTGCCTAGGGATTTTGAGAGTCTAAAACTAGGACCCGTTACTCCCACTCCAGCTCTTTCGTCTATTTTGGAACCATCAGTATACCATACTGATGCATTCCACTCTAGTTGAGGCCCGTTCGTTGTGAATATATGGGTTATTTATAACCATTTCATAATTCACTTCAAAGTCGTACCTGGATTCTAGGGGAATATTTTCCAGAATCTTCAGATGTCCAATCAGATTTCCAGCCTTCAAGTTTGATGTCTGGTGCCGTCGGGAGGCACTTTTTGCCGCTTCTTTCTTTACACACAAGTGTACTCACTACAGCTTGATTTGTGCCGAGTGCTGTTGGGTTTTTGCACACCATACTAATGAGGCATAGGTGACCAGCATACCATTCGACTTCAAACCCCATGTCTTGCCAAAAAGTCTACGGCACGTCCAGGTTTGCCGCTGTAGTCTTGGAAGGAATATTTTTAATATGACTGTTCTGTATCAGTCTCTGGTCGATTATGACGCTGAGTTCCATTCAGGGTTGGGGCTTTTAGTTCATACTCACGCCTCACGGGGTGAATGAAACCAGCACTGTTTTGCTAGTATTTATATTTAGTCCCTCCTTTGCACACCAGCTTGTGATTATATTTAGGGCTGTCTGCATGCGAGTGATATTATTCCATCATGTTTGCCCCTAATAGTGACGACCAGGTCATCGGCGTAACCTTGAGTAGTAATTCCAGATTCATGTAGCTTCACTATCAGATTATCCACGGTCAGTGACCACAGCAAAGGCGATAGAACCCCGCCTTGGGGACAATTTTTTTCCGCTGTCATTCTGACCGTTTCCTGTCGGAGAGCAACTACAATGATTCTGATTTTCAGCATTGCATGTATCCATCTGATCAGTGAGGTGTTTATATTCCTTCCCCTCTAGCGATCTGATGATAGAATCATGTGAGGTGTTATCGAAAGCACCCGCTATATCTGTGAATGCACATAGAGCCATTTCTTTGGCCAAGTATGACCTTTCAATGCTCTCAACTGAGCATTGTAGAGCATCAATCGTTGATTTGCCTGCATGATAGGCGAACTGTTTTTTGTGAAGCGGTCTGTCCAAAAATATTTCACTTCTTATATAACAGTCTATAATTTTCTCCATTGTTTTCAGGAGAAAGGAGGTGAGACCGAAATGAACCCGAAAATGAAACTGGCCTTGAACAGCCTTTTCAAGAATGGCTCTATTATTCCAAGGCCATTTAGTAATAAGTCGGGAAATATTCTGTCCTTTCCGGCCGATTTAAAAGGTTTGAAGCTCTTAATGGCCCATTTGATCTTTTGAGTGCTGAAGATTTTCCCCGCTAGGCTCCTGCTGGTTCTGTTGGGGTTGATGACAACCCCTTCCAGCTGAGCACTTTGCAGTTTGTCTTCAACAACCTTGGACCTAGGAAAGTGTGTCTGGATGAGAACACTTATGCTTTCCTTCTGGTTTTCCGCATATCCACCGTTCGGCTTTTTGATCAGACCGATGCCGTTGATATGTTCTTTAGAAATAACTTTCTGGATGCGTTGGGCTGGGGCTGATTCCGTAATCCATCCCCTCACACATTTGCCTCCATGTTCTTCTTTTGGATTTTCTGAGTTGTACTCAGAAAGAGCCGTTTTGTATTCTTCCCAGTGTCCCGGACTTTTAGCTCTATTGAAGAGTTTCCTAAGTCAAAATTCACCTTGACAATCTGCTTATATAGCACGGCCGAATCCTCCAGAAGAGTGGCGACTGTTTTCTTGGAAATATCAAGACCATTCGATGTTGGTCACGGAATTCCCAGACGGCCTGGCTGACGAATTCAGGTCAACGGTCGTGAACAAGTTCTCGTTTGTAACAAACAACGCAGGGGCGGACTCCACGCATTTCCGTAACAATACATACAGGTCAAGCTTATAAAAGCATGTTAATAGTGGATCATGTCTTCTGCAAAAAGGCAAATTCCCATTCTTTGCAAGGATACTCTATTTCATTTCAATTTAAGTATAGCGAGTTTCTTTGAGCACAATTCTCAGCACATTGTATTTCCTACTATAAAAAGTCAGCTGATTCCTACCTAAGCGATGTTTCAATATCCCCACGAGTTATTTGAAGGATTGAAAACGTTGAAGACTGTAACCCTGAAGAAATAAATAATTCAATTATGTTATATATTTTTTAGGTTACCGAAATCATTTAGTGCTATGGCGATACAAAATGTATGTTGTCTTGGTGCCGGATACGTAGGAGGGCCTACATGTAGTGTGATAGCTCTAAAATGTCCGGAAATAAAGGTGACTGTAGCGGATTTGAGTAAAGACAGAATAGCCCAATGGAATTCGGACAAATTACCCATATACGAGGTACATTACCTATACACAATAGGGAAAGGATTATTTGGTGTTTGATCACTCACATTTTGAATATGTTTCAGCCTGGTTTGAACGAAGTTGTGAACAAGTGCAGAGGTAAAAATCTATTTTTTTCGAGCGACGTTGCAAGAGCGATTCAAGAAGCAGAAATTATATTCATATCTGTAAATACACCAACTAAACTGAATGGTAATGGAAAGGTAAACATAACATGTGCCATTTAACAGTACTAATGCCGTAATTTTTGGTGAACTATATCCTCTTATTATTTTTAGTTAGGTATGAAGTAAAACAAACAAAAATAATTTCGATACACTTTCATATCGGTTAAAAGACCAAAAAAACGGCAAATTTATAAAAAAAACTAACTTTTAGGAGGTAATCAACCTATAAATGACCATGTTAAAATTTTGAAAAAAAAAAATTTTGTGGGTTATTCACAATTTTGAAATACAAGAAGAGATTGAAAAGTTGAATATTTTTTTTATCGGATTATAATAGCAGGTATTATCGGAATTACCTGAGTATTTGATAAGAAATTATTTTTTGGAGAATTTTACATATAATAACAGAACGATAGATAATAGATAACATTTCCCATCCACGTTGAAAAGGTAAACATAACATGTGCCATTTAACAGTACTAATGCCGTAATTTTTGGTGAAGTAATCCTCTTATCATTTTTAGTTATCAAGTAAAACAAACAAAAATAATTTCGATACACTTTCATATCAATTAAAAGACCAAAAAAACGGCAAATTTATTAAAAAAAACTAATTTTTAGGAGGTAATCAACCTATACATGACCATGTTAAAATTTAAAAAAAAAACTTTTTTGTGGGGTATTCACAATTTTGAAATACAAGAAGAGATTGAAAAGTTGAATATTTTTTTTATCGGATTATAATAGCAGGTATTATCGGAATTACCTGAGTATTTGATAAGAAATTATTTTTTGGGGAATTTTACATATAATAACAGAACGATAGATAATAGATAACATTTCCCATCCACGTTGAAAAGGGAAACATTCTCAATTGAATATTGATAGAAAGATTTTTCTGTGAATTGAAAAATCCACGATTAAAATGAAGTTATTTTTTGTGAATGTCTAACAGATAACAACTACTTCCCCGGCTAATGAATACCCCACAAGAGGTTATCTTGACGATGGAAGATAGTGACTAAAGTTTATCTTTCAGTCGCAGATGATTCCACATCTGATTTTATGAACATCCTGTTTATATTTTCAACAAATCAATTTCCCATCTAGTTTTAGATTACATTCAACAAATGGAAGCGAAAAATCTCAAATCAGATATCAGTATTCTAATAATATATGAACAATGTCAATTTATTTTACATGGTAATTGGAAAAATAGAAATCAGACAATAAACTAACGAAAATTAGGAGTTGGAAAATCAAACCCAACTACTGTAATAAACTATAAGATAAAGGTTACAATCGCAAGAGACACACATCCGGTCTGTGATTTTCATAAAACTTTGTTAAAGTTTGAATTCCCCAGAGAAAAGCGATATTCAACAATGTTCCTCCCATATAAACCCCAAAATACCAACAATCTGAGAACAAATTGGAGTACAATATTGAGGTGAAACAAGAATAAGTGTCTAAAACACATAATTTAATCGCTTGGGTGCGATATGACAATAAAAACAAGAAGTCAATAATGATTTTACTATTTTTACAATCCAATTTCTTTCTGTCAAGGATATTTTCACTTATTGTTTTTTTGAACTATAAAAGGATCAGAAGGATCAAATGATCTGTACACCTGTGAATTTTATTGTATTCAATATATCTCGAAAAATCAGTTATGTAAATAAAAAATAATAGTGGGCTCAGTATGCTGCCTTGAGGAACTCCTTGAGATGTTTCTAGTTTCAGAAACTAGTCAGATAATCGCGCATGAAAAATACCACAGATTCGCTAATTCCAAAATGACGCATTTTGCGACACAGTAGACTGTGATCAATGATATCGAAGGCTTCAACTAAAGTCATTATTGTACATTGTAGTCCCAGGCTCTGAACATAGCAAAAGCTGTAGTAATGTGTCATTGGTAGAATTTTGTTTCGTCCATAATTAATTTCAGTTTTAGGTAGACCTTTTTTGCTAATTTTGTATATCGCCGTTCCTCGACAACATTACAGCCGATACAAATTGTGAATTCAAACATATAGACGTGTAGTATTTTAATACAATAAAGATGAGGATAAAACAAGAATTACTGGCTATTTATTATGGACCACCGTTATTTTTTAGGGCAGAGCGGCAGATTTGAAATACGTAGAAGGCGCAGCACGATTGATAGCAGATGTTGCAAACAGTAATAAAATTGTGGTAGAAAAGAGCACTGTTCCCGTGAGGGCAGCCGAAAGCATTTCAAACATTTTAATCGCAAACCAGAGACCAGGTGTTACGTATCAAATACTTTCAAATCCCGAATTCTTGGCTGAAGGTAAGTTGTGTTCGACATTATATCACTACATGCTGATGTACGTTATTGTTTTGCGGAGGATGTTTTCTTGGGTTTGTTATATTCCACAATGCCTGTTATGAATAGGTGAAATATGAAGACCATTGATGACAGTGCGCCAAAATGAGCATATTTTTAATGAATCGACAAATACGTGGAAAGTGATAAGAAGGTCAAGAACTACACAAGTGTAGAAGAACAATAAATTAGAAAAATCGAATTTAAACGGTTTTCTTCACATAAAGGATTCAATATAAAATTGAACCAGAGAAAGGTAGATCTCAGGTGAAAAACAACTACTTTCCTGGCAAATACCACGCAGAACGTTGAATGATATTCACCTGAAAATCCATGCATACTTCCATAAAATATCAATGGACATTGAATGCAAATGTTTCTTTCTGATAAGCTCGATTATATTTAATTTAAGTCGTGTTCACCTAACAATCCGCATACCGGTTTCAGGCTTCTTGGCCCTCATCAGTACGGAGTAGTCAACCAGCCAAAAGTCCAAAGAACTCTGGCTGAAGTGAGACACAACGTAAACAAACCATCATCGATCTTGTAACACCTATAGGTACGCCGGAAAAGATAAACTTTAACTGGCGGTACCTAGTGACAGAAAGAAACACTCCGAAAATCTCCCACCTCGATAGGTTTCTAAATAAAAGATTCCTTCTCAGTAGGAGTTGGCAAGCCCGTCTGCATATAGTGAGAATAGTGCCATTGAAAGCAAATGTTTCTTTCGATAAGCTCGAAAGGTAGATCTCAGGTGAAAAACAACTACTTTCCTGGCAAATACCACGCAGAACGTTGAATGATATTCACCTGAAAATCCATGCATACTTCCATAAAATATCAATGGACATTGAATGCAAATGTTTCTTTCTGATAAGCTCGATTATGTTTAATTTAAGTCGTGTTCACCTAACAATCCGCATACCGGTTTCAGGCTTCTTGGCCCTCATCAGAACGGAGTAGTCAACCAGCCAAAAGTCCAAAGAACTCTGGCTGGAACTCTTTTATGGAAGTATGCATGGATTTTCAGGTGAATATCATTCAACGTTCTGCGTGGTATTTGCCAGGAAAGTAGTTGTTTTTCACCTGAGATCTACCTTTCTCTGGTTCAATTTTATATTGAATCCTTTATGTGAAGAAAACCGTTTAAATTCGATTTTTCTATTCATTCCACTTCACATGGCACTTATCTCTCACTATATGCTAGACGGGCTTCCCAAATCCTACTGAGAAGGAATCTTTATTTAGAAACCTATCGAGGTGGGAGATTTTCGGAGTGTTTCTTTCTGTCACTAGGTACCGCCAGTTAAAGTTTATCTTTTCCGGCGTACCTATAGGTGTTACAAGATCGATGATGGTTTGTTTACGTTGTGTCTCACTTCAGCCAGAGTTCTTTGGACTTTTGGCTGGTTGACTACTCCGTACTGATGAGGGCCAAGAAGCCTGAAACCGGTATGCGGATTGTTAGGTGAACACGACTTAAATTAAACATAATCGAGCTTATCAGAAAGAAACATTTGCATTCAATGTCCATTGATATTTTATGGAAGTATGCATGGATTTTCAGGTGAATATCATTCAACGTTCTGCGTGGTATTTGCCAGGAAAGTAGTTGTTTTTCACCTGAGATCTACCTTTCTCTGGTTCAATTTTATATTGAATCCTTTATGTGAAGAAAACCGTTTAAATTCGATTTTTCTATTCATTCCACTTCACATGGCACTTATCTCTAACAATAAATTAGTATGCCCATATGAGTTACTGCGTTTACCAAATATTGTATCAAGAAAAATGATTCATTTCAATCAATCAATCAATCAATCAAAATATACTTTATTGTCGAAAGAATCATAATCTCATTGACAAAGCATGTGTTAGATCATAACTACCATCATTATAATTATTACAGAGGAGACAGTGTGGAGTCAGGTTTAAAATAACAAAAAGGTCAATAAATAAACAGTACACACACACCTAATATAATAATGTAAAAAAATAAAATGTTAAAATGGTTAAATCACTAACTGTTAATCTGTAAAAAACACAAATCGTCAAAAAAATACAAAACAAAAACAAATTAGACAGGTGAAAATTAAATAAAAAAATGGATATCTTATATCTATCAAATGTAAGATCACAATTTAAAACGCCCAATAAAAACCAATAAGACACGTTAAAATTAAATATAAAATAGGAAGTTAAAAATATATAAAAACATGAGTTCCCTCTATCTATAAAATACTACGATCGTTGAAAAATTCCTCTAAACTATAATAGGGTCTATCAGAAAGCAATGCCTTGACTTCTTTTCTAAAAATAACACCAGATACCACTCCTTTTATATTTTCTGGCAAGTGGTTGAATATCTTGCATCCATTATATATTAATGAATCTTTCACAAGAGAAGATGAAGGAATTGGTAGTTTCAAATGCTGATCTTGTCGGGTAGAATAAGTGTTTACTCTATTAAAATTAGATTTGTGTTTGTGTATAAGGCATACTGTTTCCATTATATATATGGATATGACAGTCAGTATTTTGTGATTTTTGAAGTGAAGTCTGCATGAGTCTCGAAGTCTTAGTTTGCAAAGGCTTCTCAGAGCACGTTTTTGTTGAACAAAGACACTTGGTAGAGAGGAACTATTACATGCTCCCCAAAATGGAATGCCATACCTTAGTTGAGAGTCTATTAAAGCATAATAAACTGCTTTTGCAGCTGAATATCCCAACTCATTTGATGCCATTTTGACGGCATAGCAACCAGAGGATAACTTTTTATTGAGGTTGTTTATATGAGCATTGAATTTTAGTCCACAATCAATGAATAGCCCCAAAAATTTGGAATTTGTTTTTTTTCAATCATTTTAGTATCTAGGGATATATCTCCTATTGTGCATCTGAATGAAACTATATTGGTTTTGGATGTGTTAAATGTGAGTAGATTTGAGTCACACCACTTTTTCACCATTTGTATGTCATTGCTGATGATTCGATGTAGATCAGTTTCATCGTTGTTGTGCCATAAAATAGTAGTGTCATCTGCGAAGAGAGTGAATTTTCCTGATATGTCAAGGGCTGTTAAATCGTTTATATATAGCAAAAACAGAATAGGACCAAGGATAGAGCCTTGAGGCACCCCACAATGTATATTTGCTATATTGGAGGTTGATTTTGTTTTTCCTATCTGCGTTCGATCTGATAAATATGATTCAAACCATCTATGAGCACTATATCTGATTCCATAGCAGTGCAGTTTTTGCAACAGTATTTCGTGATTCACACAGTCAAATGCCTTTGACAAATCACAAAATACTGCCGCAGCCACCTCGCCACTATTGATTTCGTTGTACAGTTCATATAGAAGAGAAAAAATTGCATCATTAGAGCTTTTATTATTTTGGAATCCAAACTGTTGGATACTCAAAATATTGTAGCTGCATAAGAAGTTGTTCAATCTATTTTTGACAAGTTTTTCAATAATTTTTGACAGTGTTGGAATGAGAGAAATGGGTCTAAAATTTGAGGGAGAGTTCTTATCACCACCTTTATGCAGAGGTATCACCAAAGATGTTTTTAGGAAAGACGGGAAAATGCCCTGGCGAAAAGACTCATTTATCAGAGCTGCTAAGCAACTGAGTGCGTTTAGAGGAAGGTTTTCGAAAATTCTTATGGATATTTCGTCTATTCCAGATGTGGTTTTGTTCTTCATACTGCATATAATTTCTACCAACTCATCGACGTTGGTATCGTACATCACAAAGTTTTGATTCACAGTAATATGGCTCAAATTAACCAGTGGATCATAGGGAATTGTTATATTCTCCTCTCTCAGAGTGTCTGCAATCGAACAATAGTAACTGTTGAGAGTGTCTGGACTGAGTTCAGATTCTACCCTCCCCCCAGAGTTTTTTCCTCTGAGTTCATTGCTTATTGTCCAACTCTCCTTTAGCTTATTACTGGCGCCTCCAATACGATTTTGGTAATATTTGTCTTAAGCGAGTTTCATTAGCTTTCGATAGATTGATCTGTATTTATTGTAGTAGTTATGGAAAAAAATTTCATTTGTGTATTTTTCTTATATGATGTAGTGATCGTAAGTTTTTTGCTGAAATTTTGATTCCATTCGTCAACCATTCCTTCCTCTTTTTATTTTTTATTTTCTAGATGGGAAATGCCTCATCGAAATTTACCAAAATTAGTTAGTAACTTGCATTATTCTGAATTTGCAAATAGAAATAAAGTAAACATGAAATTGGTCGACATTTCCATTAGTGAGTACAGCTCATCAAGCCAGTCATAAGACATGAGGAGTTCGCGGAGTGCGCACACGACAGAGCGAGAACGCAACTAAAAAGGAAAATTTGCAGTTTTTTTGAGTTTTCTCCTTTCTTGGTCTGGTTCTTTCATCTGAACTATTATATTATTCCCCTTTATATTATTATCATCATTAGTTGTGAGGTTATATTGTCAATTGATTATTCATAAAAAATATGTTCAATCCAGCGCACTGACAATAACCTTGATGTTTCGCCAATGTAACGTTTACCATACGGATTGGGGGAAACTAAAATGCGCAGTAAAGTTAATTGCATATATTCTCAATAATACGTTCAACAATATGCATATTAACGCTTGTTAACGTATGACAAATAATATGCTTTGTTCAGCATCTAGGTGTAATTATTGTCTGATCATGAGGTTTTATACGTTTCACGGTTATATTCTTTGAAAAATAAATATTATAAAGATGCCATTCTGTTATCACTCGTTTCGAATGAATGGGAATGATTATTCAAAATGACAAAATAACAAGATTCAGATAAAAGAAAATAATATGAATTTTATATGAATATCATTGATACACCAATTAGAATGTGAATAGCCCTGAGATAAATTGGGAATCGTGAGGTGAAGTTCAAGATCTCTGATTACAGTTTGTCAAAACATCAAAACTGAAGGTTCTTCAAGAAAAAAAAAGTGGTTCTTCAGAGAAAAAAAAATTGCTCCAATATTTGAAGTTTTTCGAGTTTTCCATTGAAAATTCCCTTCTTTTTGTAGCTAATGAAATGCGGTTATTTCAAAATGTTACATTGGCAACGAAAAAATTCAGGAAATTTTCCCCTAGAAGAAATTACACTGGATGCGTGACATAAGCTCACAAACCTTTTTATTCTGTTCTTGTTTAGGAAAGAATTAAAGTGCTATCAAATTTGGTTCACGTCGACTAAACAATTAACCTCAAATCAAATCATTCGAATAAAAATGGCAAATACCACATTGCTTAATGAATATCACGTGTTCTTAAATTATCCCTGGAATTTTTTCTTGGTCACGAATATTAAAAAAAAAAAAAAAAAATTCGAATTAATTTGATTTGATATTGTAAGTGAACAATTATTAGTAATTAAACATTTTCAACATAACATAACAAAAAACCCTTACTGACTCATCGTGATCTAAAAGAATGGCCAGAAGAGCAGAAGTTATATTGAATGGCTTGGTGTCACGAAAATTTCCGATAATAACGGACTTGACACTTTGACAGGGATTTTTTATTTTTTTTAACGTTATAATAATTTCGGTGACATGTAAAATCTCGCCTGAGCTTTGAATAATGAAAGTATGTTTCCAGGAACTGCAATAAATGATCTCCTGAACGCAGATAGAGTTTTGATCGGTGGCGAAAACAGCGAAGCAGGTAGAATTGCCATAGAAAAATTATGTAGCGTTTACGAACATTGGATACCAAGGAAGAATATCATCACAATGAACACATGGTCTTCAGAATTATCGAAACTTGTAAGTAGAGGGCTTTAAGGCTAAAGTCGTTTTGGCATACGACGGTATAGAATGACAGTGAATTCAAACCACTTGATAAAATAAAAAATAAATCCATATTATAATTTGGTATTTTTTGCTAATTTGATCTCCCATATTTTTTTTGTTCTTGGTGTTAGAGACTTTGCTAGCTCAACGTCAACGTTTACAGTATCAGTGGCGTACTGTATTCGTAACAGTATGAAATTAGAATTCAATTATGATCAAATCGAATATCATTTTTAGATTTCCGTTTGGTTAGCTTACTGAACCGCATTTATAAATTGGCAAACACTCTTTGATGTCGGAAGCAACAAAAATTCTGATTAGAGAACAAGTTAGCAACAAGGAGCACTAAATTATGGTGTGAATTGTTTTATTTTGTTCAAGTGGTCTTGCGAATTCAAATAATTTACAGCCTAAGCTGAACAACAGCCTATAAACTAGGATTTATTTTAGGCTGCCAATGCTATGTTGGCCCAAAGAATATCAAGCATTAACTCCTTATCTGCAATTTGTGAAGCCACGGGAGCCGATGTATCGGAAGTTGCAAGGGCAGTGGGATTAGATTCTAGGATTGGATCCAAGTTTCTGCAGGCTTCAGTTGGTAAGTTTTCCTCAAATACATGACAAATTGAGAAGTGAAATAAAAACGGAAACAAGTTTACTACACCGAGAGGAGAAACATTTGAGAGCGATTTGTTGCGTGACTGAACGCGATTTGTCGCGCAAGTGAAAGCGATTTGTCGCGTGACTGAAAGCGATTTCTCGCGCGACTAGAGGCGATTTGTCGCGCGGCAGAACTCGATTTGTCGCGCGACTGGAAGCGACTCGTCGTCTGGAAGTCGTTTGTCAAACGACTGAACTCAACTGATCGCGTGACCAAAAATCAGTGACACATCTGAAAACAATATGTAGCATGCAATTTTTCGAAACTGACCAAATAAATGAAAGCGATTTGTAGCGCGACTGCATACAACCCATTGTGCGACCAAAAATTAATCGCGTAGCTGGTAGCGATCTGTTTTGCTACTAGAGGCGATTTGTTGCGTGTCTGGAAACAATTCGTTGCGCTACTGACAGTGATTTATCGCGCGACTGAAATCGATTTATCGCACGACTGAAATCGATTTGTCAAGCGCCAGTAATCAATTTGTTGCGCGACTGAAGAGACTGAACACAACTGATCGCGTGACCAAAAAATCTGTGACGCATCTGAAAACAATATGTTACGCGATGAAAGCGATATATATATATATATATGGAAGTAGTTTGTTACCTGGAAACGATTCGTTGCACGACGTGAAACAAATCGACAGAAATAAACGGAAGCGATTTGTCGCGCGACTGAAGACAACCCATTGTGCGACCAAAAATTAATTGCGCAACTGGAAGCGCTCTGTCGCGCTACTAGAGACGATTTGTTGCGCATTTCGAAACAATTCGTTGCGCGACTGAAAGTGACGATTTGTCGCGTGACTGAAATCAATTTTGCGCGACTGGAAATGACTCATCGACTGGTGTGTCAAGCAACTGAACACAACTGATCGCGAGACCAAAAAATCTGTGACGCATCTGAAAACAATATGTCACGCGACTGAAAGCGATTTGTATCAATACTGGAAGTAATTCGTCGCTTGAAAACGATTTTTTGCACGACGTGAAACAAATCTGACAAAAACAAATAAAAGCGATTTGTCGCGCGACTGAAGACAACCCATTGTGCGACTTAAAATTAACTGCACAACTGGAAGCGATCTGTCGCGTGTCTGGAAACAATTCGTTGCGGGACTGAAAGCGATTTGTCGCGCGACTGAAATCGATTTATCGCCCGACTGAAGTTACTCGTCGACTGGAAGTGGTTTGTCAAGCAACTGAACACAACTGTTCGCGTAACCAAAAAAACTAGTGACGCATCTGAAAACAATATGTCACGCGACTGACACGCGATCTGACAAAATAAACGATTTGTTGCACGACGTGAAACAAATCTGCCAAAAAAAATTTAAGCGGTTCGTCGCGCGACTGAAGACAACCCATTGTGCGACCAAAAATTGATATCGCAACATGGAAGCTATCTGTCGCGCTACTAGAGGCCATTTGTAGCTCAGCTCACTCCATTCGCTAACACAACACGTTCCTGAACATTTTAAAACTATTTCGTAGGCCCCATCATGTATACAGCATCTTGCTGCATTAAAAAATAACATCGGCTATTACCTCTCTAGCTTAACCTGATAAAAACTTTCCCTTCCAATTTGTACTTAAAATTCATGATCGATTTTTTTATATTTCACCTAGACTTTTGGTTTACTCCTCCTCTACCCTCAATATATATATATATATATATTATATATATATATATATATATATATATATAATGAGTTTGGCGACTCCCACGGCAGTGATTTTCTCATATATCACGCTAGATCGGACAACAAATAGTGATTTATCGTAGTTAGTTAGGAAATACATTTTGCAAATATTTCATCCAGTCGCCCGACAAGTCGAATTTGCTCGCGCGGCAAATCAAATTTAGTCGCGCTACACATCGCTTTCAGTCACGCGACCAATCGCTTTTGGTCGCACGGCAAATCGCCCAAAAATTGCCTCTTAGTCGTGCGACAAATCTCTTTCAGTCGCTCTACTTAATGCGATTTGTCGCGCGATCAAATGCGATTTCTCGCATGACTGGAAGCGACTAGTCGTCTGGAAGTGGTTGGTCAAGTGACTGATCGCGTGACCAAAAGTACTTTCCAGCCCTGTTTTCGTACCAATAGTGGTATTTTTGTACTAGGTTTCGGCGGAAGCTGTTTCCAGAAGGACATCCTGAATCTGGTGTATATCAGCGAAAGCCTAAATCTACCTGAGGTAGCCTCTTATTGGCAAAAAGTTATAGATATGAACGAATACCAGAAACTGCGTTTCACCAAAAAAATCGTCGATTCTTGCTTTAACACGCTTAGTGGAAAGAGTGTCTGTATATTAGGCTTTGCATTCAAGAAGAACACAGGTGATACTCGAGAGAGTCCTTCTATTTTTGTCGCGAAGACTTTACTGGATGAAGGGGCCTCAATAAAAATATATGATCCAAAGGTAAGAGACTATTAAATTTATATCTTCCTCTGTTATTTACAAATATTAAGATGATTTATATCGTTTTATTGTTTGGGTAGGTCTTCCATAACGATATGAATTCAAAAAGCTAGGTATTATTGTACTAGGTGACAACATTCTTAATGGGATTGTGCACTGAAAAACAGTTTATTCATAGTTAACTAAATTAATCAACACCTAATAAATTATTTATTCGAATATTGCGGAATAAAAGTTTATTTATTAGAAACAAATATTGCAATTATTTAAATATACCTTATTAAGGCCAGATTCAAAATTACCAGTAAATATAGATTTCGCTATAGATTTATCAAGCGTAAATAAAACATTACTTATAATAAATAAATAATGTTTATTATTATTATTACATATTTTATTAGCAATTAATAAACACATTTTTATTAATAATGTGTTTCGTTTATTAAAAATAAACCTTTTTAATATGGTCCACAATCTGGTCCTTATCCATTTCGGGAAGGCGAAAGCCTTGATGAACTTCCTTATTGTAACAAAATCTATAATTGTGTTTGTTATAGAATAGATTCACAAACCACGCATATAATAATCATAAAACTAGTGTTATTGTATACTTGTCTTCTATAACTATAAATAGAAGGTTTAATTTTGAATAACACTTCAAACTCACAAAAATGAATACTCACAACACGCCACTTAATCGACATCTATAACGGAGATTTTATAATAATGGTAAGCGAGGTACTTTCAATAAATATTTATTATTTAAAGACAAATAAAATATTTTCTGATTATAAAAAATTATGAATTTATATCAATTAACGCTGAAAAAGTAAATATTGATTATCTGTTAATATGATTGATTTGTTAGAAAATCTGAACAGGATTGATTTGTGGAAAATATGAACAGGATGTTCATAAAATCAGATGTGGAATCATCTGCGACTGAAAGATAAACTTTAGTCACTATCTTTCATCGTTCAAAATAACCTCTTGTGGAGTATTCATGTTGAAAAGGAAACATTCTCAATATTCAATTGAGAATGTTTCCTTTTCAACTATCAATATGACTTATTCACTTTAAATAAACGTAAAATTAATTATGAATACATTTTTGGTAATATCACCCAACAAATGATTTTATTAGGAATACATTTATATCGTTAATTGTAAACATACCGACCTCAAACAAACTATTTATTTTTCATTAGTTAATGATATTATCGAGATTATTAATATTAAATAAAATTAACTATTACCAAATAAAATTTTCTTTTCTTTATCTATTGTGAATAAAAAGCACCCAATCAAATATTTATCAACTATGAGCCCTATCTTTTTTTCAGTGTATCTGTACCTCCCTAACTGTTACTGTAAGAAAGTCTGTCAATTCACAGAAAAATATTTCTATTCAATATTCAATTGAGAATGTTTGGGTAGCGCCTCCCGCCTAATTTCAGGTGACCTGCTCAGAGGGAAACTTCAGCAATTGCCGACTGCAATAAACATTTAACTCGGCATTTGAATAAGGTAAAATGTTAAATTGATTGTGTGGTAAATGTACACATTGCAGGCATGGATATTCAATTTCGAAGTGAAGGAAACAACTAACCTTGTTAAATCCTAACTGGAGATAAAGTCAGAACTAGCTGATTTCATACTCTGCTTTGAGGCACTTATCATAATTATCACACTCACTTGTAAAAAACAAACAACACAAACAGTATTGAAAAGGAAACATTCGCAATTGAATATTGTTTTGAAAAATAATATCACGACCTTTGTAGTGATTCAGACATACATAATACGTGAACTGAACACTATTGCCAAGTAAGATTCTCGCATGCACGGCATACAAAGCTGTCTACGAACGAAAGTTTGTTAGATTCTACTAGTGTTTACTGATTGGCTGGTGAATGAAACATCCTAATTAGCAACCAATGAGAAAACAGTACGCGATGTGCACAAGAATTAATTTGAACATTATTGTCTTTGTCTCTTACAAAATTTGCCATCCTATTAAAAACAAATTTATATTAATATATCTAGTACGAAAACGCCCGCACAGTGATTGGCGACTCCAGAATCTTACCAGAATTGAAATTTACTACTTCATTCATAAATGCGACGAGTGATTCATCTTGTCTTCTACTCTTCAAAATACGCACGGAACAGCTCGGTGTTTAGTTTTAAGATCCAGCAAAAGACAAAGACAATAATGTTCAAATTGATTCTCCTGCACATTAGGATTTTTCATTCTCCAGCCAATCAGAAAACACTATAGAATCTAACAAACTTTCGTTCGTAGACAGCTTTGTAAACCGTGCATGCTAGAATCTTGCTTGGCAACAGTGTTCAGTTCACGTGTTCTGAATGTCTGAATCACAACAATGGTCGTGATATTATTTTTCAAAACAATATTCAATTGCGAATGTTTCCCTTTTCAATACTGTTTGTGTTGTTTGTTTTTTACATTCTCAACTAGTTCTGACTTTATTACCAGTTTGGATAATACAAGGCTAGTTGTTTTCTTCATTTTGAAATTGAATATCCATCTCAGGCAGCTTGCAATGTGTACATTTACGACACAATCAGTTCAACATTCTAGATTATTCAAATGTCGAGTTAAAGGTTTATTGCAATCGGCAATTGCCAAAGTTTTCCTCTGAGTAGGTCACCTGAAATTAGGCGGGTGGCGTTACCCAATTTTTTTCGAATTTTACAAAGAACAAACATGTTTTTAATTTGTTTTTCAGATTAGAGGTTAGATTACACACTGTATAAAATCTAATGAACTTTTCAGGCATTTCAACTGAAAAGGACCTTGGTCCTGTTGGATTTTTTAATCACGTTATATTGTATCAAATGAATCATATAAAAAGTATTGCATGTATGTCTCAGGTCAACAAAGAACAAATATACGAGGACTTGACGCACCCGTCCATATGTGAATGTCCTGAAGAAGTAACAAAACGTGTTTACGTTCAAGCAGATCCTTATAGTGCTTCACAAGACTGCCATGCAATTATTATTTGCACAGAATGGGATGAATTTGTGGTGAGTTTAAACAAATAATATATTTAACGAAAAAGTGAAACCAACCCCAAAATCTGAATAGCGTATATGATCTTGAAAATCAATTATTCCTTTTCCAGACATTGGACTACAAGAGAATGTTCGAAGGAATGAAGAAACCGGCATATCTTTTCGACGGGCGGAAAATTTTAGATCATCAAGCTCTTATCGACATAGGATATCACGTACAAACGATTGGCAAGAGACTTTAGTTTGTTGGAGTTTAGCAAACCCCTGAGAGACTGCCATTATTTTTTTTGTCATGCCGTCCACATCATGCGTTTGCAATACTTTTTTCAAAAACGATATTAAATTTTATGATAACTCTTGATAACTCTTACTCTTATTCAGCTCATATTGTATAGTTTCAAAAATGTAATTTGGGTCAGATTCGATAATTTGGAAATGGAAAAGATTGCCAAGCGTTAGCAATTCGAAGTATTATTGTAAGAAGAAATTTTTACATATATTTCATCGACTACCAATCTGTATCATGTATCATGACGAATTTATATAGGAGGAAACATTTGTACATTCTATTTATATAAATATACATACATTGTTACTTCTTATTGAGATTTTTTTAAAGTTCCAAACGTAAAATCACGAATGATTTTAATTTACCAGTAAAATTTTGAAAACTATGCAAAAAATTCGCCAGTTTATGTGTTTTTACTGTACATTTGATATCATTATTATATTATTATTTATATACCAACAAAGTTGAAATAGAAACTGCTGCATTCGTCTAAATTTAATTCGATAATTGCTTACCCATTGGTACAAAACACTAATTTTGCGAAAAACAACCCACAATAAAAATTCAAGTAGTTTTCGACATTATCATCAATGATAAAATTGCAATATACAAAAAATTGCAGGGGTTATTTGAAAGTCTATATAAATGAAAATCAATAATTTATTGTTGATGAGGCATATACCTCGAGGAAAGCTAGAATCCTGTGTGTGTGTTGAGAATTTGTGCTCTCAACATGAAACTAAATCCCGAATTCGAGAAAAATATATCGAAAAGGGCACCCCCAATTCACTGATTTTTCCTATCTTTCTATCATAACCTCAACTGTCATACCTCCCTCCCCTCCCCTTGGTCACTATCACCCATACAATTCAAATAGGGAAAGTGTGACACATCATTGAAAAGGTAATTTGATAATGAATTCAGCCATGTGAGTGTTCGCTACGTAATTTTTATTTTGGCGCCCTCTTGCGGGAAAAACAACTGTTCCGTATTCCAAATTATGAAACTTCATTTGAAAGCTACTTTGAACAATTCAGAAAAAAAGAACAAGAATTGAAAAAATTGACATTTCATGAACTTAAAAATTGGAAAACCTTGCATAAATTTAACTCCAATCATTCCAAACTACATTAATTCACAGTAGTTGCTCAAAGTGTTCTCTGCCATACATGAGTATAAGTTAGTCTCGAAACGTTGAATGACGTTTTGGAGCATTTCTGGAGTTATGACGACATTCGGTAATAATACGTTGACATAACTCTTCTAAACAACCTGGCTGAGTGACGTATATTTTACTTTTTAAATGGCCCAACAAAATTTTTTTATTTGCCACAGATCCCGTGTGTCGAAATATTGAAATTAGTTCCAAAACGTATTTACTATTAACGTTTTAGTTTGGCTGTTGCTCATTGAACATTCTACTGGCAGTTTTGGCACATTCATTATTTTTCAAATAATATTCATTTATTTCCACCCTATCCTGAATACAATAAACCATTTTTATGTTTTACTCGTTAATAGAGCTGAAGTACTACTGACAAAAAACTGGCACAAATAAGCACTGAAACAAAAGGTTTTTTATTTTACCAAAACATAGGCGTAGTAAGTCAATTTTTATCCAGAGGTACGAATGTCGTCAAATAACTCCAGAAATGCTCCAAAACGGCAGACAACTTATACTCATGTATGGCAGTTAATGGAGAACACTTTGAGCACCTACTGTGAATTAATGTAGTTTGGAATGATTAGAGTTAAATTTAGTTCATACAATTTCCATTTTTTCAATTTTTGTTTTTTTTGTGTATTGTTGGAATACGGAACAGTTGGTTTTCCCGCAAGAGGGCGCCAAAATAAAAAGTTACGTAGCGAACACTCACATGGCTGAATTCCTCACCAAATTACCTTTTCAATGATGTGTCACACTTAGCACCAAGATACTTATTCAGGCGACTTCTTGAAGACGAGTCCCTGCACAATCCATCGAATGACGAAAACCACACCAGGAAAGCATAGAAACTGCCCAGACGAGAAACCTAACAACTGCCTGTTGAAACCTCGATCCATTTGGAGCACGTGACGTCTAGCCGGCGAGTCCAACCTATTGGCGTTTGGGGTACGGAGACTAGTTTGGTACGATCGAATCAGACGTAATAGCCAACATTTCAAAACGCCAAGGGCGAGTTTTCTAAAACAGAATGTTGATTATATCCATATAGAAACAATATTTTCGGGAAATTTCATCCAGTTTGGCGATAGCCGATGTACAATAAAACTGAAAGTTTGGCTGGCTCGAACAAGAGCGTTATTTTGAACTCATAAAATCCGAGAAAATGTAAATCTACTGTTCCACGAATCAAAAGTAAAATACTATAATTTAACCATGTCTTTTACGAATGTTAGGAAAGTAGAGGAAATAGCGTAGAAGTTTTAAACAAATTTCATTGAAATTTTAATGATTGCCTATATACTTATCAATAGATAGAAGATTGTGCTATGTGAGAATGAATTGAGACTAATGGTTTTCTACGAATTCTAATATTTAGCATGAGAATTACCGATTTTTGTAACGGTAACAGTGCCCTAATTATAACCTCATACACGATCGTATAGTCAGGGAATAAAAACAAAGGTAAAAACTTTTTAACAAAAAATTAAACCGACGAAAAAATCAACTGAAAAGCAAAAACTAAAATAAGCTTTCTTAGTCTTGATGATAATGGAGCTCCTAAACTGATGTGAGTAACTAATTTTGAGACGGCGCCAAACAAACAATTATCGAAGATCATTATATTACTTTGAAGAAGTAATCAAAGCGCAGCCCTGCATCTCGCTACCATCATTTTACGCTTTACCTAATTCAATTGCTAGTTTGTTTGGCGCCGACTCAAAATTAGTTACCCACATTGGTTTAGGAGCTCCATTATCATTAAGACTAAGAAGGTTTATTTTTTATATTCAGTTGATTTTTTCGTCGATTTAATTTTTTGTTAAAAAGTTTTTATTTTTAAATTTTTTGTCGCTGAAATCTACTAATTACTATCTACTTAATTTTTCATTACTTCCAAAATACTTACTTACCTAGCTTACTTCAACTATTAACTTTAAATAATATTTTCTTCAACTATTTATTGTTAAAATTTTTGTTTTAGTTGATTTCATCACTTTGTATATTATTCCATCCTTTCATAGAATGTAATTATTTTGACGGATGTAGGAGGATCTGTCAATGTCAACTACATATGTGTGCCAATGTTCACAAGTGAAAAATCAATCATCCCCTATTTTTCTATCCATAGGGTTGGATAATTCTATTCCAAATTGGAATATGATCAACTATGAGGTATACCCTATCTAATAAAAAAAGAATCATCCAAATCGGAAAACCCACTAGCGTTTTGTATAGCAATTACCTGCACCCTCCCTCCACGCATGAGGGAAATAATGATCCTCAAATGTCAAGTTTTCAGTTAAGAATTTAATGATCACATAAAACATATTTTTGTGTTGTAGACTGAGTAAGGATGTAATGTTAATTGGTAGCTGAATTTGATTCGATAGCACGCTATTAATTGATTGAATTCTTTCTGCTGAAAAAAAAATGGTTTAAATCACAAATTCAGGTGTTGTCACATGATCAATAGGGAGTTTCACCTAGGTCAATTTTGTGAAGATGTAAAGGAAATTTTCCGTGATTCAGTCGTGTAATAATAACCGATGGTTTTCTTATTAAACTGAGGTCTGCTAAGTGAGAAGCACGGGGAGGTATCGAATGATGTATTTTTGATCGAACTGAGAAACTGGTACCCTTATAAGATCACTCGCATATTTATGTCTTCCTGTCCGTCCCCAGTCCGTATGCCTGGATTTTTATCAGAGAATGTTTTATGCAAAGTTGATATTTGCATTTTAGTAATGAAAAATTCAAGATGGCGGCTCTAATATGGCGGACGAATGTTGTTATTTGTGGTTCGATCCAACTCAAACTCCCTATCTATGGGTTTTCGGGGTTGGAGATTCAAATTATTTTATGAACATTGTATCAAAATTTGGACATATTTCGAAAAAAAAAAACAGCTTGACTCGAAGGTTGTGTTCTGTAGTGGCGTAAAACCTTATAAGTACTTTAAAAATTATTTTTAATGTTCAAGTCCGTGTTGAAGTTATAGCTTGTTTTTTAAACTATAATGTAATTTATTTTATGTTTATATAATTTGTTTTTTTGTGTTGGGGGGTAATTACTAACACCTGATTCCCCGTAGCGACGCCCTTGGCAGGAATGTTTTTTATTCGTGACACAAAAGCAAAGTGAACTAATTCTAATAATTATTTCGAATAATATTCGGACAGAAATACAATTAACCGTTCCATGAAACGAATTCAATGAAGTGTATCAAGATTATGTGGGATTTCAATAATTATTTAACCTACAAAAAACAATCCTTATCAAAGTGCTGAGTGTAGTGGATATTTGAATCCTCAGTTATTCGAGACATCATCAAACAATCAGGTGAGAATAGATAAGGTATATTTTGATAGAAAATTTGTGAACGATTCTTTTCGCATAATTTCATTTCTATGAATTTTCTTCACGTATATTTTGATAGAAAATTTGTGAACGATTCTTTTCGCATAATTTCATTTCTATGAATTTTCTTCACGGGGTGTTTTTCTCTTTCACAAGTCATTCAACATTTATACAGATTTAATTTTAGTGGTTGGGAATTCAGGAATAATCTCTATCTACGCATATTCATTGAAAATAATGTAATATACACCATTTTCTGACACATACGCATAATAGTAATGTTGATTATAAGGATATCACCATTGAAAAATCACCATGGGTTTTGATGATTGTTTGTGCTGTGGAACGTCTAGGTTACCGCTATAGCCTTGGAAAGAATGTTGTTGATGTGGCTAGTCCATGTTAGTTAGCTTTTGGTCGATTATAACGCCCAAATATTTGATTTCCGTGGAAAATTATAGCCGAGTTCCATTCAGGGTCGGGGGCTTTCAGTTTTTACCTTCTTGTGAATGAAACCAGTAATGGGAATTTTCGTATTCAACGCCATTTTAGATAAGTAGGTACGTTTCGCCATAATCTTTGAGTCATCTCAAAACGACTTGGCACATATATAAGGGGGTTTCTAGGTATACTGGATCAATTCTACGCGACCACGATAGCAATTGCATTAGTTGATACAGGGTGTAATCGAAACTTTCTATTTCTTGTCATGTAATAAGCGATTTTAATATAATAACTTGTGATGCGATTATCAAGATCATAACACAAAATTGACGTCTATGAAGGAATGCCTTCATGCCACCATATTGACAATTTCAATCCACCCCCATTTAGGGGTAGTTTATACATGTGATTTCTCCAATAACTCTGCTGATCGGTGATTACCATCTAAGATATTCCGTTGAAACGTTGAAATGTATGTATATTGCACAAAACATATTTTATTGTGTTACCATAAAAAAATTCAAATCAGTCCCATATTTAGGGTAGTTTATACCGGAGATTAGTCCCCTCATGGGGGTAGTTTATACTTTGCTGACCGGGGGTATCCAATGAGTATATTTTATTGAAACGCTGGAATATGATGGCACAAAATATATTATTCGTGCCACTATAGGGAAAATTCATATCAGCTACCTTGTAATGGTAGTTTACGATTTTTCGAAAAACTACTGACCGAGGAAAAAATATCAGAAAATAAACCTTATAATAAACAATTCAGTCTAATGATTAATATAATTGAAAAATTAAATAAAAATAGAATTTAAATATATATTATTTTGGCAGAATCCCCATAGAAAATAAAACATATATCAGAATTGACCGGCACAATTTCAATCTTATCAATATTCAAAAAATATATAAATGACATGCAATTCAAACAAACAATGGTCAATATCGACGACGATAGTCACATTTATGAGGGGAGCGATGCGATTTTTTTTCTATTGTGGCACAAAAAATAGTATTTTCGTGTAATCATATTCCAGCGTTTCATTGAAATATCCTGGATACTGGATACCTCCGGTCTTCGAAAAATCGTAAGTATGAACTAGCCTTATGAGATGGCTGATTTGCATTTTTCCTATGATCGCGCAAAAAATATGTTTCATTTTCTACCGTTTCAATAAAATAGCTTTACCAAAAACTCCCGGCCAGTAAATCTTTTCAAAAAATCACCTCATATTATTGTTATTAAGAGTAAGCTGATTTTGACCCATTTCTATCCAATCGTGGATTACCATGATAAAACATAATATTTTAATGTTATTAGCATTTGACAACTGTCATTGTTGGTCCTGTATATGAGAGTAATAAAGTGCATACAGTATATTGAAAAAGTACCGTTTACATATAATAATAGTGAACTGTTACATATGTAACACGAGGAGTCAAGTTTTTTCATAGAATTTTGAAGTATATTAATCATGAGACTGAATTGTTTATTATAAGGTTTATTTTCTTATATTTTTTCCTTGGTCAGCAGTTTTCCGAAAAAATCGTAAGTGTAAACCAATATTTCAGCGTTTCAATAAAATATATTCATTGGATACCCCCTGTCAGCAAAGTTCTTCCAAAAATCTCAAGTATAAACTACCCCCATGAGGGGACTGATTGGATTTTTTTTATGGTGGCATAAAAATTTTAAATTTTTTTAAAAAAACTCGAAAACTACCCTTATGAGGGACTGGTTTGAATTTTTTATGGTGACCCAAAAAATATGTTTTGTGCAATATACAGTTCAGCGTTTCAATGGAATATATTGGCTGGAAATTCCCGGTCAACAGAGTTATTAGAAAAATCACAAGTACAAACAACCCCTAAATGGAAGTGGATTGAAATTTTTAATTCATCAATCATCTTTAATTTGTGAATTTTGCCAAAAAAATTCCTTTAGACAAAAACTAAGATAAATAAAAATTATATTTTTGGGTCAATTCATTGATGTCAATTTTGCATTATGATCTTGATAATCGCCTTATATCTGTGTCTAGTCGTTTATCTTTGTGACATCGATCGGTTCAATTTGCTCTCCTGGTCACAATTTTCAGAATCAGTCGATTCGGGAATGAATGAGGAATCGACAGATGGGCAAAAAATAAAATCCGTTACGGAAAAATGAATTATAAATTCAAAATTTGATAATTTTGGAGTGAATTTTCCACAGGTTTAAAGATACTTTTTCGGATACTCGCCTAAAAAAAAATAAAAAAACAAGAATGTTTAGTCAGATTTCATTTTCTTTCAGTTTTTTTGTAATTTTCAGGACTCCTAAGTGAATAATCATGTTGTATCTCGAGAAGCAAAAGAGATAGAGCAATTCCGTGAATGCCAGTCGATTCAGAGGGGTCGATTTAGTACACATCCGTGATTTCCAAACGGTGCTCGAAAAAAAAATTGACCGGAAAACCGAAATCGTCCTATCGACTTAGAACCGGAATCAAAATGTTGGAAAACATCATGAGGATTCCGAAAATATATACTTTAATGGACTTTAATCACAAAATAGTTCATATAATGATAAACATTCGCAAACGGCGGGATGGAGTCTAAAGTTTTAGCTCATATTTTCTTTAAGATTTCCATATCTTCTTATAGACCTCGATGTGGTGATTCCGATTCAATACAATTTTTTCAGTTTGTAACAGAGGAAAGGAGGGAAAATCGCATGTGAATGTCGAAATTCGACCAATTTTTCATTCGTTTCGTGAATATTGACCCTTCTTTATATCTGTTCGAACTATGTTCACTGTGAGTTATGGCATTTCAGACGAATTTTTAAATTATAGAAAAAACCATCTCTAGTAATACGCTCTACCAACTGAGCTATCGAAGACACAACGCTTCATCTACGCCTCGATGATACCTTCTTCCTATGGCTTAATGTTAGTTTGTTGTTAATGAGGTAGAAAGGATCTCATGTACTATCAGGGGTCATCAAGATCATTTTAACCCATCATCCTAACGTTGCCGTCGAATGACGGTTTCAGTCAAGTTTCGGGCGTTTGTTCTCCGACCACTGAACAAGATCCCCAAATATAAATTGCGTAAAGAGGATAAAGTGTCTGTGAATATATATGAGTATTGGAAAATTGTGGCATTTCAGACGAATTTAAAAAAAAACATCTTCCTGAACCTCGACTGAAACCCTCACGTCGATCGTGATATTAGGGTGAAAGGTTAATTGGTTCGTATGTCCACTGATGAGTATTCGAGATCTTTTCTATCTTCTCAACAACTAACATCAAATTATGGGAAAAAGCGGTATCACAAAAATGCAGATGGAACCGATGTCTTCAATAGCTCAGTTGGTAGAGCGTTTGACTAGAGATCTACAGGTCGCGGGTTCGAATCCTGCTCGAAGATGTTTTTTTTTTATAATTAAAAAATTCGTCTGAAATCATTTATATTCACAGACACTATTTCCCCTTTTCGCAATTATGTTCACTGTATTCACAAAAATGCCCTTTCTCAACTGATAATAATTTTTCCAATTCCAGGAGAGAAAAACAAAAAAAAAATGGAAATAACCTTTCCTAACTTCCCGTATCTAAGAAACCAAGCAGTTCCGTACACATGTGTATGTTTATTTTTTCCTAAAATATTACAGGAAATGACCCCGCGAATTTTTTTCACGTATTTAATAAACACACAGTACTTTCGAGATCCGCGGCAGCATCAAACAGGACCACACGAGACTAAAACTCAATGGACAGAGTTCAACGGTAAACCGTAACCTCAAACTCCCAGACACAGAACGGCGCGTAATCGGCCATTCACAACACGTCTGTTGTTTAACTATAAAAGATCTCTTCGAGCTGTTGCTGTTATTGAAAACATATTGTTCATCCCGGCGCTTATCTCTGCTATTTCCCGTGTAGAACGCTCTACTCGGCTGCAGTTGGCGAGAAAATATTCTTGGGCTTGCTTCAAACCGTCTCTGCAGGTATGTAGTCTGACTAATTATTCGAAAATAATCACGTACCTCCGGATACCATAAAATACTAAGAGTTATTTCTGGGATCCATCATTCGATTACACACAGGTTTATTCCGCGAACACTTGGGTGATATAAAAAAAAAGGTGTAGTTGAATGTGGTGAGAAATATCGGGCGATGTTAATATCAGTGAAAAATATAACAAACTAGCTGACCCGGCAGACGTTGTCCTGTCCAAATTTCTATGTTCCCTAAAATGTTTTTCCCGAAAACTCTCGTCCGCGTAGAATTTCTTTTTTTCTATATATGTTGTTCCATCTAGACTATGCTTTTGACTCCTTCAGCTTTCTGTTGTCCCGTTATCCCGTTTTCCTGTTATCCCGTTATCCCCTTATCCTGTCATCCCATTATCCCGTTTTTTCTTTATCCCGTTATCCCCTTATCCTGTCATCCCGTTATCTCGTTTTCCTGTTATCCCTTTTTTCATTATCCCTTATCCTTTTCCTCATCCTTTTTTTTATCCCGTTTTCCTATTATCACGTTATTCCGTTTTCCCGTTATTCCCTTATTCTGTCATCCCGTTTTTTCGTTATCCCGTTATTCCCGTTTTCCCGTTTTTTCTTTATCCCGTCATCCCGTTCTCAATTTATCATACTACAATTATTATATTATATTATATATATGGATAAAATAAAAAAACATAAAAATCGCGATGGACAAATAGGGGTTGATCGTATAAAGGTGAAAATTTAGGGTTGTATGTATTTTTGAATGCTGTATCATAAAAAAATAAAAAAATGAATTTACCAGAAAAATAAAATAAAAAATTAAGGGGTGGACCACCCTTAACATTTAGGGGGATGAAAAATAGCCTATCTATCAAGTTGGAAAAAATTACACATACATGCAAATTTTCATCGAAATTGGTTGACTTGGTGAAGAGTTCACTGGGAACAAACATCGGGACACTGGATTTATATATATTAAGATTTGAATTCCTATCACTGAATCTTACTCACTAAAAATTAATTGGCTTAAAAAAAAAGGACATGCTATACTCGAACTGTATGTTTGTATGTATGTCATTTCAATTTCATAATATATTTTTTCCTTTTCATCGATTGGAAAATGAAACCAAGTTCGATCCAAGACCTTTTTTCCGACATATAGAATTGAATTATTACTATCAGTAAAATAAGGCACGTTATAACATTAAAAAAAAAAACGCGTTCTATAACTAAACCAGGAATTTCGATTCCACAAATCTCATGAATATACTAGCTATTCGTCGATAGATAGTACGGAACCCTTAGTGCGTGAATCATACTCACACTTTTTCATTTTGAAGGAAATATTTTGTACCTTTCTTTATACTAGGATTATCTGATAGCGACTTTTGATGTTTTAAGAGAAAGAAATAAATGACGCAAGATGGCTTTCAACAGCAAATTGTATAACTCGTTTTTAAACAAATCCTACATCTATATAATAAAAATGAATCTCGATTCTTTGTTAGGGCGAAACGTGAGAACGGCTGGACCGATATGGCTAAATTTTTTTAAATGTTTGTAATAGCCCTAGGATGGTTTTTACGGAAAGAAAAATCGGAAAATTGCCCGGAAATTGGAAAATTCGGGTATACAGGGTGTTAGTGAATAAGTGCGACATACTTCAGGGGGTGATTCTGCATGAAAAAATACAGTTTGCTATATCATTTTTGTCCACAAATGCTTCGTTTTCCGAGATACGAGGTGTTAAAGTTTTTCTTAAAAATTGACTATTTAATTGCTCTGAAACCGGTCGAGATATGCAAATGAAATTTGGCGAGTTTTAAGAGGTAGTTAATGACATGCAATTAAGAATTGTATGTTCATGATTGGCGCGCATACGGGTAATGATCCCAATTTTTTTAAAGAAAAAAATGGTACGCCACAAATATTTCAAATAAAAAATCATTTTTTAATTTCTCTTAGGATTGAGGTGTCATTCGATTCGGAATGGCATGTAGATAGTTTTTGAGAAAATGCTAAGGCCGCTCGCAAAAATTGCAATAGTTATAAACAATTAGGTGAGATAAAAGGGGGTTTGGTTTTTCGCCAATATCTCAAAAACTATTCGAGATAATTCAAATTTGAAAAAAGATGCAAAAAGAGGAGGAAATTTCCAACTGTAGGGCCAATATTTATAATTTTCCCAGAGGGTTGAAAATACGCCCGAAAACGGGTACTCCGGCTTGCGCAAGCCACGTCCCCTTCGGACCTTTAATGAATAAATATTATTTAAACTTATTAAATATGAAAATTAAAAATTGAAAAATCAGGCGCCTGCAGGATAGATAATGAACAATAATCCGTGGTCAAAAATTTTTATCGGATTTTTCAATAAGTTATCCATTTTAAATGTTTTCCTTTCGTGGAGCTATTTTTCAAAGGTCTAAGAATAGATTCCCGTTGAAAAAATTGAAAAATTGTTAATTTTTGATTTGTTATCAACAATTTACTAAGGTGAAAACTTATAAAGCTTCATTAAACATTGAAAAAATTGTTTTCCATAATATTATTATTGATCCGTTTTCTTATGATCAGAAGCTACTTAAAAATGATTTTTAATAATTTTTATCTCTATTGTTTAAAAAATTGTTATAAACAAATGCGTTGTTTATAAGATAATTAAAAAAAAAATTTATAACATAATCTTTGATGAACATTATGATTTTTCAAAAAAAACTGTTTCTTAAAAAAAATGTATTGCTTAAAAACGCATTTGTTAAATAACAATATTTTTACCACGTGTTATGAAAATTAGGGAACCATTATTTTAAAATCATTATTTATCTTGATCTTCGATATTAAAGAAAAAAAAAAGATTATTATTTAAACTTTCATTGTTTATTTAATAAACAATTTTTAAAAAAAAAAAAAAAATTATTTATATTTTTTATTGAACTTATTTATATGTTTTATTGAACTTATATTTTTTATTGAAATTTTCTGTTCTCTTTCATTTCACCACTCTGACCTGGTTTTTTATGTTTAATTTTATTATAACTTTTTAACTAATGGAGATACAAGGAAAAAATTTAAGACTCATTTATTCTTTATTGATCAAACAACAAATTAAGCCAAAACTGTTTTCTACTTTTATGTCTAAATATCTTATAAACTAATATAACTATGACCATACAACTTATGTAACTTTTTATCTAACGTATATTTACCAACAATTTTAGCTTATAAATTTTAGTTCTGCTCGGTTATTTTTTTAATAATAACTTTTGAACGATGCGTAATGTTCGAATGTCGACTCGAGACTAAATTTGTGAACATCTACAAACTGTAAAGATATTCTCTTGGTCAGGTATATGAACGATCACTTACACCCTTCGAAAATATGAGCAGATGTTTCTAGCAGGTAGCAAGAAAGGTATTCAGCAAGTAAAGACCGGAATCCACGGATACTTTCGAGAATGAAAAATATGTCTAGCTGCTAATAGAAATTTGAACAAAGCAAATTAGATTTTAATAGAAAGAATCCTCAAGTAACCATTAGTAATTAGTCGTAAGCATGCAGGTATAGACTAATGACGTCTTAATGAAGATCAGGATGAATGTGCATATAGTCCAGTCATTATATACATTTGAAAATGAAAATGAACCGAGAAAGCCAAATTTTGGATATTACGTGGGAGGTGGCTAGAAAAGCTTAAGTTCAAATTGTCGACCAAAATAACCTTGTGCAATTTCCGCCATCTTGAAAAAACCCTCAAATTCATCATTTTTCATCATAACTCGGTTCCCCGTTGAGATACGGAAATTTTTATGGAATACTTTTTTGTTGCTCTTTTCACGATCTACAATTAAGGTCCCATACATTTTTCACGTATCGATCGTCGTTTTCGAGATATAGATCAAAAATATCAAAAATTTGGGGAGAAATTTTTTTTTTTCGCTATTTACTTTTTTCCGGTGAAAGATATCGAAAAATGTTCGAAATAAAACTTGTAGAGCGTGTCCAGACCTACAAATTCATATTTCATTTCCGACAAAAATTACGACCTCTAGCGCGCCACAAAGTCAGTAAAACTGTGCCCGGTTTTCATTTAGCCGCTCGCTCGGTTGTATCCACACGTCAAAATGGATGGAAAATGGTTCAGGGAATTATTGCAATACAAAAAAAATTCATAAACCAGCCAAATTATAAATCAAATACATGAAATTTATTGATGAAATAATTTTTATGCAGCAAAAATAATGATTACAGGTGGTAATTTTTTTCACACGTTTTTCGTCGTTCGGATGGTCCTGGCTGTTCAAGTTCCTCCTCGGTAGACTCTTCGAGTCGTGAAACCTCTTCAATCGCAGGAAATGATGTTGTGACGGTCGAAAAATTGTAATCATCGTCATCGTCGTGATCGTGAACACGAAAAAAGGGTCTTTTATACCTGACCCACGCCCAAACTCTAACGGTCGCATAGTGACGCGCTCTATGGCGTCTCGCCATAGAGCGCGCCATGGAGACGCGTCGGGCGCGCTGGGGCCGACTTTGTGGCGCGCTGGAGGTCGTTATTTTTGTCGGAAATGAAAAATAAAAAAACGAATTCGTAGGTCTGGACACGCACTACAAGTTTTATTTTTCGATATCTTTCACCAGAAAAAAGTAAATAGCGAAATAAAAAAATTTCTCCCCAAATTTTTGATATTTTTGATCGATATCTCGAAAACGACGATCGATACGTGAAAAATGTATGGGACCTTAATTGTAGATCGTGAAAAGAGCAACAAAAAAGTATTCTGTAAAAATTTTCGTATCTCAACGGGGAACCGAGTTATGATGAAAAAACTGAATTCAAGGGTTTTTTCAAGATGGCGGAAATTGCACAAGGTTATTTTGGTCGACAATTTGAACTTAAGCTTTTCTAGCCATTCCCCACATAATATCCAAAATTTGGCTTTCTCGGTTCATTTTCATTTTTAAGCCGATTTTTCCGACGTAATGACTGGGCTAATAAAATCTTCAGATCTTTGATGAATACCTGTAACTAAACATTAAAGATTCTATTATATCAGTTTATTTTCCGAAAAAACCATTAGGTCATTAAAAACTTATTAGCATAATCTAGAAGAATCAAGAAAATTAAAATCAATAATAATTGGTTATTTTCGGAACAATAAATTGAAAGTAAAATGTATAAGCTAAAATTGTTGATAAATATACGTTAGATAAAAAGTTACATAAGTTTTATGATCATAGTTATATTAGTTTATAAGATATTTAGACATAAAAGTAGATTTTTTTTTTCTTTAAGATAATTTTTTTAAACAAATGGTATAAATTGAATAAATAATTGAGTGAGAGCTTCAAATTTTGGCTTAATTTGTTGTTTAATCAATAAAGAATAAATAAGTCTCAAACTTTTTCCTTGTATCTCCATTAGTTAAAAAGTTATAATAAAATTAAACATAAAAAAACCAGGTCAGAGTGGTGAAATGACAGAGAACAGAAAATTGAAAGTTCAATAAAAAATATAAATTTTTTTTTTAAAAAAATACATGATTGTTTTGTTTTTTTAAGGAAAAAGAAAAAAAAAAAAATGAAAATTTAAATAATAATCTTTTTTTTTTCTTTAATATTGAAGACCAAGATAAATAATGATTTAAATAAAAAATGGTTCCTTAATTTTCATAACAAGTGGTAAAAAAAATTGTTATTTAACAAATGCGTTTTTAAGCAATACATTTTTTTTTAAGAAAAGTTTTTTTTAAATAATTAATTACTCATTTTTAACAATAAATAAAATTATTAAAAATCATTTTTAATTAAAAAAAATAATAATATTATAAAAAAACATTTTTTTCAATGTTTAATGAAGCTTTATAATTTTTCACCTTAGTAAATTGTTAATAACAAAACGAAAATTAATAATTTTTCGATTTTTCCAACGGGAATCTATTCTTAGACCTTTGAAAAATAGCTCCACGAAACGAAAACATTCTCAGATTAATAGTTTAACAATTATCGCACTTGCAATGTTAATGTTCGTGCTACAAAAAATTGTTAATTAACTAATGAATAACTTATTGAAAAATCGCGATAAAAATTTTTGGACCACGGATTATTTTTCATTGATCTATCCTGCAGGCGCCTATTTATTTTTCCAATTTTTAATTTTCATATTTAATAAGTTTAAATAATATTTATTCATTAAAGGTCCGAAGGGCAAGCCGGAGTACCCGTTTTCGGGCGTATTTTCAACCCTCTGGGAAAATTATAAATATTGGTCCTACAGTTCCGGGAGTCCGAACTTTTTCTCAGGAAATTTCTTCCTCTTTTTGCATCTTTTTTCAAATTTGAATTATCTCGAATAGTTTTTGAGATATTGGCGAAAAACCAAACCCTCTATTTTTTTCACTTAATTGTTTATAACTACTGCAATTTTTGAGAGCGGCCTTAGCATTTTCTCAAAAAATATCTAAATGCCATTCCGAATCGAATGACACCTCAATCATAATTTTCGGAGAATGCGAAAAAAAATTGACCTAAAAGCACTTGTTAACTAGACTATATGGTCGAAGTAATGGAAATGGTCGGCAAGCTCGATGATTGTATGCTGAGTTGTATCCAGGACGTAGGGTACCCCATCACACAATATTTGCTCGTCTTCACCAACGTTTGCGCGAAAATGGTACATTTAAGAAATAAACGGCTGACTGCGAGCGCCCTCGAGAAGTACGAACAGTGCAATTAGAAGAAGCAGTTCTCGAGTTGATTGCGGAGTCACCTGAACCATGTACTCGAAAAATTTCCAACATACTGAATGTAAGCACCTTCACTGTATTTAAAATTCTTAAAGGACAGCAATTTTATCCGTTTCATATTCAACGTGTACAAGCTCTACTACCTAGAGACTTTTTTCCGCGCCTAGTATTTTGCAATTGGATTCTTCATCAAATCGCTCAAATTCCAATTTTTTTAAATGGCGTTTTGTTTACTAACAAGGCTAATTTTGGACGACAGTGTATACGAAATTTCCATAACAATCACCTCTGGGCTGAGGAAAATACACATGGAATCTTTGAAGCTAATTTTCAGCATCAGTTTTCAGTAAATGTATGACTTGGGGTACTTGGTGATCATTAAATCGGTCCATATTTCCTCCCCCAACGACTAACAGGCGACTCTCACCCTACATTTCCTACAGGAAGAGTTACCCGTTCTTCTTGAAGAAATTCCTCTACAGCTGAGACAACACTTCTGGTTCATGCATGATAGTGCAATAGTCCATTTTGAGTATTATTGTACGTAATCACTTAGATACAGTATATCCAAATGGTTGGATAGGTAGGGGAGGTACGGAACATTGGCCTGCTCGATCTCCGGATTTAAATCATCTAGATTTTTGCATTTGGGGTTTTCTTAAGTCATTAGTTCATTCCACTCCCGTCGAAAATGTTGAAGACCTGAGGAATCGAATAATAGCCGGCTGTGAGACAATACGACAATCAATGAGGCGAAGAGTTGAATCTTGTATCACGTCTGAGGGAGGTCATTTTGAACATTTGTTGTAGCTTTGCGCCTATTTATTTATTAGTGTTATTTTCTGTTATTGTTCTGGTTTAACGTTCTTGTCTAAAATGTTCTTGATAATTATTAAAGAAATGAAAAATACTCAAGATGTTTCATTTTTTTGCATAAAAACGGCGCCCCATACGAAAAAAAGGCAGGAAAATTTTGTCACAAAATGAACGAGGAATTCAAAAATAATTTGAAATATCTCAATGGCGTACCATTTTTTTCGTTAAAAAAATTGATATCATTACCCGTATGCGCGCCAATGATGAACATAAAATTATTAATTGCATGTCAAAAAATGCGCAATAACTACCTCTTAAAACCCACCAAATTTCATTCACATATCTCGACCGGTTTCAGAGCAATAAATAAATAGTCAGTTTTTAAGAAAAACTTTAACACCCGTATCTCCGAAAACGAAGCATGGGATAACGGGATAACTCGTTAACGGGATAAAGGAAAAACGGGATAACGGAAAAACGAGATAACGGGATAACTGGAAAATGGGATAGCGGGAAAATGGGATAACTTGGTAACGGGATAACGGAAAGCGGGTAGAGGCAAAGGCATATAACCTAGATGGAACGACAAAAAAAAACAGGAAAAAGAAATTCTACGCGGATGAGAGTTTTTAGGGAAAAAATGAGGGAAAATAGAAATTTTGACAGGACGTCTATCGTATTAACATTGTCTAAAGATATCTTTAGACAATGGTATTAACGTAATGCTTGAAAATGTCGCCCTTGTTAATACTCCGTTCTTCGACTGGCAACACAAATTCAGGCATTGACTAGAAGATGGCGCTACAACTCTAAATAATCAATCATGTTTACTGCTGGCAGTGCATGCCACGGCACCAAATAACAAATAATTCCGTTTTCTACCAATATTTATTCTAGCCCGATGTATAATTTTTTAACAGCGCGTTTTTCCAATCCCAGCCTGCTAATCCTACCAGGTGAGTTTTTATGAGCAATAACAAAAATAACAAGTAATCACTAAGGCATTAATAAGGGCTAGTTTTATGGGTTGCCTATACATGGGAAATGTTTTGTACACCAACTATCAGATGATATACATTTCTATTAACAAATAAAATAAGCTGATTTTTCATGGATTCTCTCTAATTATACACATTTTATCTTGGTACATTCCCTAATATCTTTCAAAAATATATACAGTGTGTCTCAGTTTCATATACAGTGTGTCCCAGTATCCTGGGTATCCATAAAATTTATAAGCCAGGTGAATACTTTACATTCAAGGCATAAGTTCTGGAGAGAAATGATTCTTGTGGGAGGAGAACTTTAGAAAAGCCTGAAGAGTAGAGGTGAAGTTATCGTCAAGACCTTAATATGATTGCTGTAAAAGGATGTATAGAGAAACTACTGTTGATATTGCATGATCCCTGAATTGCTGCTGACTACATGAATTTCTTGGTCTTTACAAAAATATATTTGAGAGCTCTTTTCTTCGAAGTACAAAATCATTGTTTTGTAGTTAAGAGCTGCATACCTGCCAAAATGCAATCATGTACCTTAAATGTGATTCAGAATATATTCAAACTATTTCATTATTCATTGAGAATGTTTCCCTTTTTCAACAGGAATACCCCACCAGAGGTTATCTGGAACGATGGAAGATAGTGACTAAAGTTTATCTTTCAGTTGCAGATGATTCCACATCTGATTTTATGAACATCCTGTTCATATTTTCAAACAAATCAATACCTTACGTGTAACATACTAAAATTTCAGCAAATTCTAGAAACCCCCTATATCTGTGCCTAGTCCTTTGACTTCCAAACAGTGAAAACTTTTCGTGAGATCGAAAAATAGTACCTCTAAATAATGTCTAAATGCTCCTTCTGATCCAATTATTTGTGAATATACTCTAGAAGACTGTAGATGGCACTCTCTGTTGACCTCCCTGGATAAAAACCATTTTGACATTTACTGATGATTTGATATTTCTCTATTTATTTTGATTCGGTTATATAATGCTTTTTTATCATTTTACATACAACCGTAAGAATAGTTATGGGTCTTTAATTTTCAGTTATTGGAAGTAAGTTTTTTGGGGGTTTGGTATGACCGTTCCAATTTTCCACTCATTTACTTCAAAAAGTTTTTCTGGTGTTTTGAAAGAAATCAAGTTTTTATAACTTGAAATCTGTAGAAGTCTTGGAATTCTTTGAAAAGCATCCTTATAATTCATAATAATGGCTATTGCAATGTTATTGCTTTCAGAAAACTTTCTACAATTTTGAAAAATAATATTGTACTGCATATTAGAATATGCCGCGAATTTTATTACTTATTTTATTTATTCTTGAACCCAACATTGATTTCTGTGCAGCTGTTCGATTTTTAAAATACACTCAGTGACTTTTACCAACAACTTTTGAGTTACCTGATTTTTCCAGGTCTGATGAGCGTCTGTGAAAACCCTGAGTAGGTTCCGGGAATCAAAGGAGTGAGGATATAATCCAAATTTTGTTACAGGTCTTTGAGATTAAAAGCAATTGAAAAAACTGGAGAACTATGACGAAAATAACGAGTATATGTTGCCTTGGTGCGGGATACGTAGGTGGCCCAACTTGTAGTGTGATCGCCATGAAATGCCCGGAAATAAAAGTCACCGTGGCAGATTTGAGCAAGGAGAGGATAGCCCAATGGAATTCGGAGAAGTTACCTATTTATGAGGTGAATTTTCAATTCATATCCATCTCAAGAATGAATCAATTACCAAGGAGTTGGGTTCTATTTCAGGTTAATTAATTGTTTTTATTAAATTGAAAAAAAATTGAACACATTATCAAATTCTTGGGCATGCTTTGAAATGTTCTGATGTTTTCAAAGTTTGTTGAGACATCTTGTTCATGAAAATAATTATATTTTTAGCCTGGATTGACGATGTGGTGAGAAAATGTAGAGGAAAAAAAACTTTTCTTCCATCTGATACAACAAGCATATTGAACTAACAAGTTCATTTGTGAATACACCTACCAGATAATAAAATGAGACAAAATATAACATATTATATTTGAAAATATTTTAGATAATAAAAGGACCCTAACTTGTCCAAATGTAAATTTAACTGAATCCTTTCACAAAATTGGTTTATACCGACGGTTTTACTGTATACTATAGCTTTTTCAAGTGGATATAAACTAAATTACAATTACTGAGGTTCGATATAAATAATAGGAGCAGGTACTCAATTGTATATTAGATAATTAGGTGTGTTTGGACGAAAGATTATTCGATTTCTAGTAAACAGATTTAAAAGGGGCGAATTATTCAAATTGATCTGGTCATTTTATAAATATTGTGAGTTCTTGTCTTTGTTAATCTCTAAGCTTTCTAAGAGAGATTTTTGATCTTTCTTTTCTACATGCAAAAGTTCAAAGTCTTTAGCAAAGCAATGCTTTTCAGTCAGGAGATGGTTAGCAAAAGTTGTATTAGATTTGCCCTTAATAAAAATGCGTTGCTTGAAACAGTAGTATGTCCACCCATCCCTGCCAACACAAAGTAGCCGCATATAATATTATTATCCACAGACTAGCAGTGAATGTTGCTCTGTCAGAAGAGAATTTCAATAAAGAATTAAATATAATTGAAACATATCAACCAATAATGGATATAACTCAAGTTTAGTTGACAGCATTCTATCGAAAAAACTCTATAATAAGGCAATTCAGGAGGTTTATCCAACCGATTCAAATACAAAGTCAAGTTGCAAGGATTTATTACTTATTTTGGCAAACCTTCGGATAAAATTTCTTATTATTTAAGACATAAAGATATTAATATTGCTTACAGAACACAAAATAATACTTTGGGAAAATTTATTAAAAACAACCAACATGGAATTGAAAAGTCCGACAAATCTGGAGTATATAAACTAACTTGTGGTACTAGTCCAAGTTTTTACATAGGACAAACAGGTAGAACTTTCAAGCAACGCATATCCGAGCATAGGAACAGTTTTATTAAAAGCAAATCTAATTCAACTTTCGCTAACCATCTCCTGACTGAAATGCATTGCTTTGCTAATGACTTTGAATGCATGTAGAAAAGAAAGGTCAAAAACTCAATCTCCTAGAAAGCTTAGAGATGAACAAAGACGAGAACTCACAATATTTATCAAATGACCAGATTCATTTGATTAATTCGCCCCTTTTGAATCTGTTTATGTATTTATATCGAACTCCAGTAGTTGCAATTTAGTTTATCTCCACTTGAAAAAGAAAAAACACGTGTCGTGGGATTTGTAAAGCAATTTTTTGTGAAAATCGTATTCTTAGTTTACTTTAATTATAAATTTTCATCAAGTATCGGCCCCGTCTATTCAAAATTTGTACTGATCAGTATAATTTCAGAAGCATTCAAGGTTCCTCGCCATAGTACAAACTATGGCCAAAATGAACCAATTTAAAAAGTAGGTGAATTTGCAAAAATAATAAAGAAGAGTAATTGATTTATTTGACGTAACTTATGAATGCTTTATTTCGTTGAGTATATTTTTAATGTTATTCTTGAATTGGCAAGTCAGCAATGAAAAAGTAAATGAAAGCCGATTCTGTATATATAAGCATCAAGTCCTAATTCTTCTTGAAGATAACACCATAGACCAAGTTTCAACAAGTAAAATTATGTTGAATGTTGATCAGACTGTAAGTTGAAGATCTGCGTCAGCTTGATCCTCACATCCCCAACATTATTTCTTTAGATTTGCACAATAGCAAAATCATGGCTCTTAAATTTCTGGATAATATATACCAAGTATAAATTCAATATATATATCAAACTTATTTCAGTTTGATAATTTTGATCATTGTTCAGCACCTCACTGGATTGTATACAATGTAGTCTAGAAATGCAGGTTTTTTCCACTAATGTTTGTTTTTGTACTATGGTTGAAAAACTGGTATTATGATCAAAACTGATATAATGGACACTAAATATTAACACTGCATGATGTTATGTAAATGAATGAGGTTGGAGCCACTATCAAATATAACTACAAATTTCCGAATGTGCAGTCTGATTTTTCATTATTCCATTGCAGGGACGTGCAGCTGATCTGAAGTATGTGGAAGGAGCTGCAAGACTCATTGCAGACATATCACAAAGTAATAAAATTGTCGTCGAAAAGAGCACTGTTCCTGTCAGAGCAGCTGAGAGCATTACGAAAATTCTGATTGCAAATCAGAAACCAGGAGTTACCTACCAAGTACTTTCGAACCCGGAGTTCTTAGCTGAAGGTTGGTATACATTTCAACAATATACCAGACATAAACATTTTCGAACGATCTTCGAATTCTTTATAGGTACCGCAATCAACGATCTGATGAACGCTGACAGAGTTCTTATTGGTGGTGAAGATAGTGTTGCCGGAAAAGAAGCAATTGAAGCTTTATGTAGTATTTATGAACACTGGTTACCCAGAAAAAATATACTGACAACCAACACGTGGTCTTCGGAGTTATCAAAACTGGTGAGTGCTTGGAGAAATGGAGAAAATACACATCAATGTGTTGAAAAAGAATCATTAATGAATAATTAAAACCATAGTCGATAGAAAGCATGAATGTGTCATTTGTTCTTATATATCAGTCAGTATGACTGCTGTTTCGGTCTGAAAACAACAAAGAGTTACAAATGACCTTTACTTTTCACTACTAGGCTGCCAATGCAATGTTAGCTCAAAGGATTTCGAGTATAAACTCACTATCAGCCGTGTGCGAAGCTACGGGAGCAGATGTTTCAGAAGTTGCCAGGGCCGTTGGCTTAGATTCCAGAATCGGATCGAAGTTTTTGCAGGCATCTGTAGGTGAGTTATCGACAATATAGGGTGTATTAAAAGTTCATGTAATATTGCAAAATAAGGAAGGTACATCCAAATTGTCAAGAATTCATCTGGGAAAATCATTTATTTATATGATTAATCACTGAGCGAACTGTACTAGGGGCTTTCAGTTTCAGCTGTATGATTAGTTGAAATGTGGTCTCAGTCAAATTACACCAATAGTAAAGCCAAGATATGGAAGTGTCAAATAATATATTGAAAAATTCATATGAAACTCTGTAAACTGATTTCTCTTAATTATATAATTTTTTAATCCTAACATTAATTTACATGCCCTTCAAATGTAGTTCAAATGTAAACCATTTCAGCAGTACTCATCATTTAAAATTTTTAGGAAATATATTTTTTTACTTATCAACGTTACATAATTTTTTCATGATGAAATTTTTTATTAATTATGGACTATCGACTGCAATGCATCTTTCCCATATGCATATGGCTGCCATTTATATCACAGAGAAAGACAAAAATTCAAATAACTTGATTATCAATACCATTCTTGTAGAAGTAGAAGCATTTTTTCTGTTTTGAATGAGTTCATTGAAGAACACTGATAAATATTTCTGGTGTGACTACTAAAAACTATATTCCAGGTTTTGGAGGTAGCTGTTTCCAAAAGGACATCCTCAACCTTGTCTACATATGCGAATGCTTGAATTTACCAGAAGTAGCAGCATACTGGCAACAAGTTATCAATATGAATGAATATCAGAAAACAAGGTTCACTCAGAAAATCATCGGAGAGTTATTCAATACTGTTAGTGGCAAGAATATATGCATCTTGGGTTTTGCTTTCAAGAAAAATACAGGAGATACGAGAGAAAGCCCAGCAATTTTTGTGGCAAAGACTCTGTTAGATGAAGGAGCTGTCATTAGAATATACGATCCAAAGGTAAGAGTTTGGTTATGGAAAAGGTTAATTGTCAATATACCTAAAACACGGTGTTCATTAATATCTTGAAAGGGATTTTGATGAACTATAAAGTGAAAGAAGGCTTGTGGCTTGGTGGTGATTTTTATTTCTGTATCCAAAGTGTTTACATTTGACCCTAGGCGATAAAAACATGAAAGCTTCCTCACTGGTTTGGAAACAACTTTTGAAGATGAGGTCTTCTTTTGTTTTGTCCTAGTAAATCTTGAGCTTGGTGTGGCAACTGAAGAGCAGTTCAAATACTTTCGATAGGTCACTGAACCAGATTAAATAATGCCATGGTTCTTTCGCAGAGCTTTTTTTTATTTAGTTAGAAATACATTGAATATTCTGAATCATTATACTGGGTGACATAGGATATCGGGCCACCCCTGTAACTTCTGCATTCGTGAACGGATTTATCTGAAATTCGGTACAGTTATATAAGCAACCATTTCGGATTTGATCACATTACAATCCAATATGGCGGACTTCCGGTTTTTCTGCAAATGCCAGCAACTTTGTTTTCTCAAATAGAACACCCTGTATATTTTTACATATTCAAGTTCAACAAGTCCAAACCTTATGTCAGATGTAATTTTTTTGAAACAATTGAAATTCAAATTGTTTTTTTATTTTACCTCGTGGATAAATGAGATTTATTGAAGGCTATTCACAATGAGTCGCACATAACAGAGAAACATAATTTTTTCTGAAAAATTATTTTTTGTGTCATTTATTGATGAATTAATTCAGTCACATCACATTTTGATTAATTTTTTTTTTTTTTTAAATGAAACCCCTATGGGCCACCTACCTGTCTCTCTAGAACATTCATTAAGGAATGACATATCATTTTTGTATTTCGGTGCAGTAACAAATTGTATACATTCAAAAATCTACAACTAGTTCATGAGTTTCCTTGCAGTTTGAATAATTTTTCAACTTAGTAAGCTGTGGAAAACAACATTTCTGAATCTTGTCAACTAATTGTGTTTCGCTGTCATCTTTCATCTCAACTCTCGAAAATTAGTTAACTTCCGGGAATTAGTAGAAATGTAAAATCAAAATTATAGGTTCACAAGAAGTGAACAGGTTGATATGTTATTAATTTACGGAGAATGTCTTGAAAACATTGTCGCCGCTTGTCAGTTATACGCTGAACGACACCCACACAGAAGACACCCACAAAGAACCTTTTTAAAAAATGTGGAGAGAAGATTCCGAAAAAAACCCAATAATGGAGAAGATGATCGTAAGTGAGGAGGCAGAAATGAATGTTTTGCTTATGTCGATTTTGATCCAACTGCTTCGACGCGGAAATTGGAATACCAATGCAATGTCAGTCGAGAAAACGCCAGAAGAATTTTAAAAAAACACCATTATCGTGCTTATAAGTATAACTTACACAATTAGTTGACAAGATTCAGAAATGTTGTTTTCCACAGCTCACTAAGTTGAAAAATTATTCGAACTGCCAGAAAACTCATGAACGAGTTGATTTTTGAATTTATACAATTTGTTACTGCACCGAAATACAAAAATCATTTTTTTCCTTAATGAATGTGGCCCATAGGGGTTTCATATATATTGTACAGGTCCCAAAGTGTACAACGCTCTACCGCAGAATTTTAGAGTAATGCCATATAATAAAATTAAAAAAGACATTATAAAATGGATTATACAAACAAACTTCACCCTTATTTACCTTGAATGAAAAAAATAAAAAATAAATAAATAAAATAAGCTACCTAATGTTCACTTCACTTAAAATAAATTACACACATCAAACTACTTTTCCTTTCTCAACTAATGTAATATATTGTGCCTATGTAAACATTGACATAGTCAGTACCTCAGAAACAATTCTACAAACAGAAGAGTCGCACACACAGTATCTTAGAATACCATAGTGCGCCAAATTCCAGTAATAGTTAAGGTCAAATTGTCTAAATAGATTTTATAGATATATTATTGTAGAATAGAGTTGATTTTTGTCAAATTACTGAACTACTGTATTTCTATTTCTACTGTATTCCTATTTCTATTGCTGAATAAACTTATCATTTGAAAAAAATGAATTTTTGATCAAAATGTGAAGTGACTAAATTGATAACCAGTAAGTGACAAAAAATAATTTTTCAGAAAAAATTAAGTTTTTCTGTTATTTGCGACTCTTTGTGAATAGCTCCGACCAAATCTCATTTATGCACGAGGTAAAATAAAAAAACAATTTTAATTTCAATTGTGAGTACTGTAATTTATTATGCATGGTAACGTGTAAAGTCATAGCCTATGGAATAGAAGATGGATTTGCGTATTTTTTCAATTCTTCATACTGTAGATTTCCCTTTTTTTCTCAACAGTAAATTATTCTTTAGATAATACACTACATATTGACTAATGCAATTATTTTAGGTGGAAGAAACACAGATTTTCGAAGATCTAACACATCCCTCAGTATGTGAATCTCCAGAGCAGGTCAGGAAAAATGTTACGGTGCATGAGAATGCATACAGTGCTTGTGAGGGATGTCATGCAATTGTAGTTTGTACCGAATGGGACGAGTTCATTGTAAGTTCACTTTAATGGTATATTACAAATCTCTCAACAAACATTATGATTTTACAGAAAACATGATTAACTTAAACAGTGAAAATGTGACTGGGTCACTGAATATGTCTCACTTATTTGTTTGTTTGAAAAGGAGTGACAATTAAGCACTCAGGTTGGAAAAATATGCCTCAGATATCATTAATGTGTTTTTGAAATGGGAATATTTTTTTTAATTAAGGGCTGGAAAACCTAGCCCTTGATCACAAGGGAAGTCAATCATTTGTTCGAAATATAACACATAGTAACTTGCCAGTAGGATAAAGGGTTGGTTCAATGGGGAATTCGGTTTGAAAAACAACCCTTGTTTTTTTCATTCAGACAAAAGACATTCAGGAAGAATATTTATATCTGAGGCAGATTTTTGCTTTCGAAGCTAAATCCCCACCCCATTTCAAACCTGCTATACTTTAAACTATTTATTTCATATCAATAGATTCGACTGGTTCCGACATTTGGGTATTGCTGAGGTGGTTACCTCCAATTGAATAATGTAAATGGTTATTAGTAGACAAAATGTTTTCTAGGGTCTCGACTACCATGAAATCCAACAGAAAATGATGAAACCTGCCTACATATTTGATGGAAGGAAAATATTGAATCATGAAGCACTCAAAGCCATGGGTTACCATGTGAAGACAATTGGTAGGAGGATTTGAAATAAAAAATAGGGACGAGTGATCACTAAATAGTGAAGCTATAACTTGGATGAACATTTCACACAAAACATAAGCAAAGGAATTTCATTCCAAATTACTTCTAAGAGATGTATTTTTGCAATGTTTCTATTCTTACCCGAACAAATTTTTTTTCGTCAAACTACTTTTGTAGGAAAATATCGTTAAAGCCATTTTAAAAGAATATTCATTTTTTTTTCAAATTAATACTTTCAATTCTGATGCTGGGAAATCCAAAATGATTAGTTCAGCTTTCATTCATTCAAGAAAACAACCGATCAAAATATCCTACTCGTAAGTGGGATTTTACATTCTGCTTTATTTTTAATATAAAAAAATATAAAATGTTTAATTTCTGTCATCATTTTGAAACACCATAAATGGAACAATAGATAATATTTTTCAACTAAAAAAGCAAAGCATTATCCCCCCGATATGGTTAGTTTAACAAAGGGCAACACTCGAATTGATAATCGATAATGGCAGGATATCTACTATGAGAATTAATATGATTGTGTTATCAACTGAATAATAAACTCATGTATCATAAGATGAGAACAAAAAGGTGTAACAATTTTAGAGTAGGTTTGATTTCAGGATTGTCAGAAGTGTTATGTTTTACTTCATTGACGTCTATTTCATACAGCTGTTTATATCAATGAAAACTTTCAACTAAACAATTTCAACGATGAAACCCTATTGGCGAGAAAGTATTATATTATATCTTGTCCAGTCAAACATATATTTTTCAGTACATATCATCAGTATTGGATGTATAAAAAATAGCATTGTTATTTTATAAAAGGACTGCAGTTGGGGCCTCAAACAACTCGCTTTGGACAACAATCGAAATGAATGACTTTTTTAAAAATATATAAGGAACTCCCAACCAATCAATGCAGAAGTTCATCCGTACATGGCACTACAAGTTCAAAGGGCCATATTCAATCGATAAGCTGTATTTTCCACCATATAATAGTTTTCTAAGGCGAAACAGAAATTTGAACATACATAGAAAACATGAGTTGTTTAATCAATTGCCCAATCATTTGAAGAATTTCATAACCAGTAATTCGAAAAGGGCATGAAATCTACTATGAGAAATGATATAAATAAGTTTTTCTACTACCATACGTAAAGTAGGTACTACGGAGTGCGTAAAGTTTACTTTTTTTCACTAGTGTGTAACTGAAATATGTTAAAATTGTACATAACAACAAAATAAAACCTTTTATTTTAAATTACCATTTATGCTATCCTTTTCTAAGACAAAGTAAAATATTTTTGCATATATTTAGTGTGCAACAAATTATCCACTATTTTTTATTTTGCTCATAATTTTCTTCGAATGTCATTGATTTAATTTAAAGTAAACAGACCGTGAACATCGATTTTGGTAAAAGTGAGTAGGCCATCTGTGTGTATTAGAAAAACTGTCAATCTCTTAAATGCGGATAGCACAATTACACGACTGAATAAAATTTGGATGGATGACAGGATGCCATCTAATCTACTTCCAAACAGAGCAGCGTTTCTAGCAGCTACAGTTTTACTGTTGACGACTCTAATAGAGAATTTGTGGAACCACTCGATACTCAAACTAGGGTAAATATCTAGTTACATCACACATGCACTCTGAATATGGGGAAAATACTTTTCTTACGTGTTTTTGCCTCCTGAACACGAATCCGGAAGAAAAACGCGGCAGTCTCATACCGTTCCCGAGTTACAGCACTTTTTTAAAATGAAACTAACCTCATTTTCAAGCACCGTTTCTGCACAAAATCACTCAAAATGCTTTCTTCTTTTAAATAGCATAAACAATACACCCTAAATCACTTATTTTCGGCACAACTTTGCACAAAATATCGTCGTTTTTATCGAAAAAATCCTCCTTCTTACAAAGTTGCAAATTAACAATTTTTGTTCCTTTGACACAAGACATTTAGTGCCTCATTTTTCATGTTGGTAATCAATGAATTACCGCCAACTTTTCGAATTCAAATGTGAGCAATAGTTTCCCCTTCATTTATGTGTGCAATTGTGGGCAGTGATTCACTTATTGCCAACATGAAAAATGAGGCAAAGTTACTAAATGTCTTGTGTCAAAGGAACAAAAATTGTTCATTTGCAACTTTTTAAGGAGGATTTTTTGATAAAAACGACGATATTTTGTGCAAAGTTGTGCAAAAAATAAGTGATTTAGGGTGTATTGTTTATGCTATTTAAAAGAAGAAAGCATTTTGAGTGATTTTGTGCGAGAAACGGTGCTTGAAAATGAGGTTATTCATTTAAAAGTGCTGTAACTCGGGAACGGTATGAGACCGCCGCATTTTTCTTCCGGATTCGTAGTTCAGGAGGCAAAACACGTTAGAAAAGTATTTTCCCCATATTCAGAGTGCATGTGTGATGTAACTAGATATTTACCCAAACTAGAGTTACAGAAAAGACAAAATCCATAAATGTTGGTAGTTGTAATAATTGCACTTTTGATATTAATATTTCTAACAACTAAAAACCTAATTTATTGAGCATTGTTACATTTGTTATTGTTAAATATGTTGTAATAAATTTATGTTATTACTTCACACACTAGTGCGTAAAGTAACTACCAACTTTACGTCAATGTAGTATCGCGCCATTCGCACCGGTGAGAGTGAAGTGACAGGCACGAACGTGTTTTCGCGCTCGGTAAGTAATTTTTTGATCAATGTTTTTGTCTATTCTTACCGTAGATAAAATAAGTTTTCGTGTAGAGTATTCTATCAGTAAGTAGCAAAATATACTTAAGATACGTTTTCAATTCATAATTTATGACGTTTTCCTATTAATATTAAAAGAGGTTATATTATGTTGTTATTTAGTTAGTGGGGTACTTTCGGACAGAACTAGATGGGGCACGTTTGAACGCGTACGAATGTGCCCCAACTGGTAGGTAGGTACGATTTAGTGTGTTAGTGTGCTAATTGCTGATTTTTGCATTAACTTTGTCCTGTGTTTTGCTATCGTCGATGTAGGTATATATATTTTAATACCTATTTCTTATTATTTTTTCACAGAAACATGGTGCGGACTTATAAACCAAAAAAGACAAGTAGACAAGCTGTGGATGAAGAATCCATGCAGTCAGCAATACAGGATGTTATGCAAGGAGTATTGTCATATAGAAAAGCTGCGGACAAGTACAATTTGAAATTGTCAACATTAGAAAGCCGAGTAAAAAAATACAAGAATAGCAATGATGCTGAAGGGTCAAGCAACCGTACATTTGACTCTAAATATACAAGTTTCCAAGCCTTTTCTACGGAAGAAGAAAAACTGCTAAATGATTATATTATCAAATGTTGTAAGATGCATTATGGACTTACGACGATTCAAGCAAGAAAGCTAGCATATGAGTATGCCAAATCTTTGAGTTTGTAATACCCAGCAAAGTGGGAAGAAAATAAGATGGCTGGGAAAGAAAGGATGTATGGTTTTCGCAGAAGAAACCCGGAACTCAGTTTACGCAAACCCGAAAACACAAGCGCTGCCAGATCTTTTGGGTTTAACAAAACTTCGGTTACCGAGTTTTATACCAACTTGGAGACAGTGTACGAGCGACATCCATTAACTGCTGACAGAATCTTCAATTTTGACGAATCAGGTGTATCTACCGTTCTAGTTACTCCCAAAGTCTTGGCTCCAAGATGTCAAAAACAAGTCAGACAGATTGTATCAGCTGAAAGAGGCGAGCTCGTAACTTTTGGTGGCATTATATCTGCCAGTGGAAATACCATTCCTCCACTTTTTGCGTTTCCACGCGTTCATTATGAAGATAATTTTCTCGAAGGAGCACCCGAAGGAAGTCTCGGCGCTGCAAATAAAAGTGGCTGGATAAATAGCGATATATTCGTCTCTGTTTTAAAACATATCCAGAAGCACACACTCTGCACGAAAGATAACCCCATATTATTGTTGTGTGACAATCATGAAAGCCATGTTTCTCTCGAAGCCATCAACTACGCCAAAGAAAATGGCATAATTTACCTATCTTTTCCACCACATACATCTCACCGCCTACAACCACTTGATGTGGGAGTCTTTGGACCATTTAAATCAAAGTTGAAAATTGCTTTCAATAATTGGCATATAATGAACACAGGCAAAGCATTGACAATTTACAATATTCCAAAGCTTGTGAAAATTGCATTTTTCGAATCATTCACGGCAAAAAATATCACAAGCGGGTTTAACAAACCCGGAATATGGCCTCTTAATGAATTCACCTTTAGTGACGAAGATTTTGCTCCAACTGAGGTGTATACATCCGGTAACTTAGAACATGTGCCTCCTACTCAAAACGTCGTTGAAAATTTGTCAGCACCTACTCCGCAGCCAAGTGTCTCTGATATCTGCCAACCCTCTACTTCTGGAACACAGGATTTCTTGGAGGTTCCGCGAGAATCCATCCATCAAATAGAAGCTCCTTTGAAGACAGTTTTGACACCAGAGGCAATTCGACCCTATCCGACTGTTGTAAGAAGTAATAAAACAAACAAAGGACGACGGCCAGGAAAATCACGTATTTATACTGACACACCCGAAAAAAAGCTAATTGAAGAGAAACACAATGAAAAGCAATTGAAAAAGCTAGAACAGGAAAGAAGGGCTAGGGCAAGACAAATGAAACGTAGTTTAGCTGATTTTAATTTAAAAACAAAGAACAAGAAAGCTAAAAACACAGAAAGTGATGAATCTGATTGTGATGGATCTGATATAAGCTTTCAAGAGAGTTCAACTTCTATCATAGATGAAGATGAAACCGAGCATGAAAATTTTGAAATGAACAGAAGCCAATTGACAGTTGATGTACTACCAGAAAATATAGAAGACGGTTCGTTTATTTTAGTGAGGTTCCCTATGAAAAAAAGTATTATTTACTATGTAGGAAAAGTTGTCGGTCACTATAGTCAGACTGAATTTAAAGTATCTTATCTAAGAAAAAAGCCAGGCTTTTCGTGGACATTCGTTTTCCCTAATGTTGAAGATATTCATACTGTTTATATAACTGATGTTGAAATGATTCTTCCTGAACCTAAGCCTCCAACAGTTTGTACTTCTAGACAAAACTTTTCACTTTTTCAGTAAATTTTTCTAATTTTACTGTTCAATAGTTTTTATTATCTTGTTAATTAACAATAACTTTTTGCAGTGCTAATCCGCACCAAAGATTAAAAAATGTGATTCTAAATTTAAGATAACTAATTTACGTAGAAAATTAAGCAATTTTATGTTTTATTGTTAGAGGAAAGTAATTTAATTTTCGTTAATTTTAAGAAAAGTCATTTAAGTTTTGTTTTACATAAGAAAAGCTATGTAATTTTTGTTGACTATGAGAAAGTATTTTATTTTTGTTCAATAGAAGTTAAATCTTTATTTTTGTGTTTTATTTCATTGCTAATAAAATAATTTTGATTTATATGTGTCGTTTTAATCCACGTACGGAACTACCCCACAGCGTACGGAGGTACCCCCAACACTGTATATAGGTGCCCCATTGTTGGGGCAGATTCGTACATATTCCAAATATTCATGAGAAAATCAAAAATAAAAAAAATAAAATGTGGAAACCATACAAAGGGTCCCCACCTTCCCCTACGGTGTACGGTAGTAGAAAATATATTGTATGCAGTTCGTGGGTAAAGGCCTTTTTTTGACTCATGTGATTGTTGCATTTGCCTTCGGCTCATGCGACAATATTCACATTCGTCAAAAAAAGGCCACTTTACACACTTTTACATAAATAACTAAACTGAATAATAAACTCACCCATTAAGTATATCAGATGTAATATTGGCGAATTCTTCATTTCCTTTCCAATAAATATCCCACATCTCAAGTGGTTCCATCATTCTTCCTGTTGAACAAAATTAAGAACACCATCAGAACTTGTTTTATCACTTTTTTGTAAATAGAAAAAATGTAATTCATTCAAATGGTATGATATATGTTGGTAGAAATTTCTTGAAATGAGTTATATAAGTCAAGTGAGCCATGGGTTTCATGAAAATTTGGGCATATCTATTATATAAATTGGTCCATACATTTCTAGTTAATTTCATGTAGAACTACATTTAACTTACATACAAGAATATTATTCAATCATACAATAGAGGTACTATGTTAGCAGAGGAAATGGATTTGATAACTCACATCAACCAATATTCCAGAACACATGATTCACTTCCACACATAATTTTATTTTCTTTATGTTCGTACTTTATGATGAAAAAAACTTCAAAATAATAATAGGAAACCGCCAAGACACATATATATCTCTCTCTTTTTCCAAACTCTTGATTATTTCCTACAAATGGCACATTTAACCAGCTCATTCCGATTAGGAAGCAAACTTGACTGAAATATATGTTCAAGTCGTAAATCATAGGTAATTCCATTCGATTGTGAATTCATGCGATCTATTTTGGATATTATATTATCGGTATTGGATTTAACGGTTCCCTTACATGGACGCTGGATTAATTCTTATTTCCTTTCGAAATTCTTCATCTGAAATATATTTTATCGTTGAATAAATCGGATTGTAAACGAGGCAGATACTCAATCTGGACTGGTGGCGTCCTCTTTCAGTTAATAGATTAACAAGTTTGTTCGTGTCTCTACTCCTACGGAGTTATTTGCTCTTAAATGGCAGGGTGGTGACAGCTGATGTTACTGTCCTCTACCGGTGTCGAAACTAAATACACTAGGTCCAGTTTTAATCAATGATGCGGCGCATCGGTGGTTTCATCTCTGCCTAGAAGATGGCGGTAAATGTAATAAACCTCCGTTTCTCTTTTGCAACCCTGAATTGGTGCATTATATGGAAAAGAGGGCGATATCCGTGAGTGCGGTAAACCGCTTGCAAAATACTGCAGCAGCATTAATTTTATATATTTCCACCGACTTTTAAATGGATAGATACAGGTAATGTAGGTATTCCATGGACGATTTTCTGCAGAATGCAGTGAATGCTGTTCAGGTGGTTACGAACAAATGGGAAATCGAGTGAGAGTAAAATTGACTATTTTTTCACGAATATATGCAATTCGAAATATCTTGAAACAGTTAAAAACATGAATATTGCTGATCATTTTGGTATCATATTCGAATTGATTCTGGATATGAATCCCATAAATGAACACAGGTTTAACCATGAAACCGTATCCTTCCGAAATACAAGTGACGAGAATCTTGGCATTTTACAATCCTTTCTAGAGAAAGAAACCTTTTGGTTAGTTTTCGAATGCTCTGAAAATATTCATATAATATATGAGACTTTCCTAAATACTCTTCAGTATTTTATTGACTTATCATGTCCTACAGTTGTCAAAAAATGTAACAGAAACTCAAATACACACCAGTGGGTGAACAAAGATATTATTTCTATGAATAAAGAATTGAAAGAATTATTCTGGGTGATGAGGAACTCAAATGATAGCCATGTAACTGAAATCTACAAGGAATCTAAAAAAGTCTATCTACGAACAATTCAAAATACAAAAAGCGCATTTTACAAAAAAAAAATTGAAGAAACAAGTCATTACCAGAAACAAAAACAAATATGAAATATAGTCAGAGAAAAAATAGGAAATTCAAGATCTACATCAAATATTCAAATAAAAGTAGAAAATAAAATAGTTGAGAACAAGAAAGTCATTGCAAACGCTTTCGGTGCCTTTTTATCAAACAATGCAAAAAATTCCATAGAGCAACACTTCGGCTCGAAAGTATTCAACGATTTTACTTCAATGTGTGAAACTAATACATTCTATTTTTTCCCTGTTTTGGGCTGTGATGTCCTAGATGCAATAAGTTCACTGAAAAATTCTAACTCAGTTGGAATAGACTGTATATCCACCAAAATCATTAAGAGTATCGCTGTGTACATCGCTGAACCTTTAGCTTATATTATAAATCGATCAATAGAGTCAGGAGAATTTCCAAATTACCTAAAAACAGGTTTAGTGACTCCTATTTTCAAAAGGGTGATACATCTATCATGAGTAATTTCCGACCAATAACAGTACCGACTGTGATAGGTAAAGTTATTGAAAGTGTTCATACAACTTATTTGAATATATTTACAATTCTAAAGCATTCTTAACCAGATTTGAAATTCTATCAAAGTACCAACATGGTTTTTGTCCAGAAAAGTCGATTGAAAGTGCTTCCTACAACTTTTTTGAATATATTTACAATTCTATAGATAAAGGAAAATATGTTGGAGCACTCTTTTTCGATCTATCGAAAGCATTCGATACCATTGACCTGAACATTATCGAAAGCAAACTCTACTCTTTAGGATTTCGTGGTAACTTTCTGTCGTGGTTAGTCTCATACATGCGCCTTAGAAAAATATCTGTCAAAATTGAAGAGCATAGGTCTGATTTCTATTCTATGGACCTGGGAGTTCCTCAGGGTTCCATCTTAGGTCCACTGATTTTTTTATTATTCATAAACGATCTACCACTTCATATAAGCACACAATGTATAGTTCTCTATGCTGGTGATTCAACTTTGGCTGCTGATGCTGACAGTCCCGAGGAACTCCAAGGTAAATTGTATATATTGTCAAAGGAATTCACAACCTGGTGTGAAAAAAATTCTTTAATTGTGAACTCAGACAAAACAGTGTGTATGCAGTTCTATCGCAGATCAAAAATTGTAACAAATTTTCAAGTAATAGTGATGGATGATGTAATTAATCTCTCTGAAAATACTAAATTTCTCGGAACTTTCGTAGATAGTGATATGAGATGGGAAGCAAATATAAATGCTGTTTGTAATAAATTAAATAGTGGTTATTATGCCATTCTACAACTGAAAAATATTGATCAATATTTACTATGCCATAATCTACTTCCACATCTCCTGTAATATCAACATCTGGGGCAGCTCCAGCAACTCCAACAGAATATTTATTCTACAGAAAAGAGTCATCAGACTTATTTTCAACCTAAAGATTAGAGATTCGTGTAGAGAATATTTTAAAGATTCAATATCTTAACATATCCATGTATATACATTTTTAAATGTATAATGTTATTTCTGAAACAGAAACATATGTACGACACTGTTTCCCAACATCATAACTATTCCACTAGAGACGGAGATCTCATCAGGATCCCGACTCATAACACATCATTCTTTAAAAACAGTCCGTCATATACAGGAATTACATTTTTCAACAATATTCCAACTGATCTAAGGAAAATTCAAAACAAAAATATGTTCAAATCGAAATTGAAGAGATATCTGCAAGAAAACTGTTTCTACAGCATTTCTGAATTTTTAAACTCGGAATAAAATGTTAGTTCTGTCTGTGTATGTATGACATTTATATTTGACATTTGATTTGTTTTAAATTCCAGATAAAATGTTAGTTCTATCTGTGTATATGTGACATTTATATTTTGTATTCTGGTATTTTGATTATTTGTCTACCTTTTTGTGTTCTTTGATCTTAAAGGATTCAATAAATTATTATTATTAATTATTATTATTATATATATATATATATATATATTATCACCTGAACAGCATTCACTGCATTCTGCAGAAAATCGTCCATGGAATACATTACCTGTATCTGTAACAATCCATTTAGAAGTCGGTGATTATATATATATATATATATATATATATATATATATATATATATATATATATATGCACAATTTTAAACCATATTATAACATAAAAAATATAAAAGTGGCTGGTGCACTTCATTTTAAAGATGTTGCACAATACCAAATATGTTGTAATATGGTTTAAAATTGTGGAACATCTTAAAAATGCATCAGCTACATTTATATATCAACTTCAACTTAGTAAGTTTTTATTACAAATATCATGTGTTTCTTATGTTATCACATTGTTCTTTTACTTTACAGATGTCTTGAGAATGAAAATACATTTATCGAAAGCTTGACCATTTAAAAAAGAGTTTTTTCTTATTTCATCGGCCGTTTTTTCATGACTGCAACCCCAAGGAATATCCTTTTAAAGTGTTTTTCCAAATGTGATGTTTTTACAAGCTTTTATTTAGTTTCACCTGTCCCGGGTGTCTGTTTGTCTGTAATCAAATTTTGCAAGTTAAATTTGACCCACTTCTAGATGTCCGATTAACGTGGAATTTGGCAGGTGTTCATAGTTCCCTTCACAATGCATTATGGAATTTTTGTTAGAGAAAAAAACAAAATGGCGGCTCCAAGATGGCGTACAAGATTTGTGTTTATGGTCCGATTCGATTAAAAATTGGTTTGTGGGGGTTTTCAGGGTCGATTATGAATTTTTTGTCAAAATTCATAAAATCAAAATGGCACTTCAAGATGGCGGCGATTCTGTGGTTATGGTCCGATTCTATTCAAAATTGGTATGTGGGGGTTTTCGGAGTCGGAAATAATGAATTTATTGTCAAAATTCATATATTCAAGATGGCGGCTCCAAGTTTTGTGGTAATGGACCGTTTCTATTCAATATTGGTATGTCGGGGTTTTTGAGGTCGGGGATTATGAATTTAGTCAAAGATTATTGATTTTTTGTCAGAATTCATAAATTGAAGATGGCAGCTCCAGTTTATCGTTGAAGAACTAGATAGCTCAGAACTTACAGAAAAAACGCTTATTTACCAAAATGCACAAAATGAAATAATTGTCTCTTTTGTATTCGAACTGAAAACTTTGCGCGACAAGCTTTTGAATCTGTAACTCACGGAATAACATACTTCACACATACAAGGCATTTTTTAGGGCATTTGAATGGAAGTTTGTCTTTTAAAAGGATTTTCATTAATTATTTTTTACTCGACTAGTCCAGTCAAGAGACTACCCTTCTAAATATATATTTATTGAGTAGAAATTATTAATTCTCCGTTTTGAAGCCGAGCTTTCGAAAACGTTTATTTTATTTCTCAAGGCGATCTACAAAATTAGTAATTGAAAATACTGATTCTATTAATTGCTAAAATTATGAATAAATTGCTATCAAGAAGAGCATAAAGTGACTATTTCGATAGCAATTAATTTATTCTTTCTCAGTTTGAATTGCTTGACTGTAAACCAAGGTCTCAAGATGTCCTCAAAGAAAATACTCCAGACTGTTTGGGTCGGGGAATCTAGCTGGCCATGACTCTGTTCCCCCACGACCTATCCAGCGGTTATAAAAGTTTTGGTTTATATATTCGCGAGCCAGAGCACGTAAATGAGCAGGCGCACCGTCGTGCATAAACACATGCGTTTTCGCATTGAAATAGGAACGTCTTCCAACATAATTGGCAACTTATCTTCAAGAAACTGGCGATAATTATGCCCAAAAAGGTCCAATTGAGTTTTCTCCAATAATTCCAGCCCCCATATTAAATGAGAACTGATCCTGGTGAATCAATTTCCCGATCACAGGGCAAAGAAAATAAGTGCGTGAGGAACAGAGTGTCAAAAAATTATACAGGCTTTGTATAAATAGCATCAGCGAACCCTTTTGGTAAATAGTGTCCGGTAGAGCGATTTGAAATTGGTGCAACTTTTTACATTTTGGGAATACATTTTTGTCATTCGATGTCAACTGTAGAGTAGATCAAATTGGTATGACTTTAGTGAGTGCTCAACCTAGCTGATAATTCAATATTTCATTGGCTTTTCGAAGGCGAATAAAACAATCTTTAAATCGAATATAAAAATTCCCTCAGAGACAACAAATAATTTTGAGATTGTAGACATGCGCCCATGTACACTGTGAAAGCCCGGTATATCCACCAGAACACAAAGCTCGCCTCTTAAGGGGGATGTTTTTCGTTGGAAGAGTCGATGCTTTGTTCCGACTTTTTCTGAACTATGTATAACTAATCTCGTGTCGCCATTCTTTTTATAATGTTAAAACTTCTTAAATAGGGGTTTAGACAAGAACTTTGAAAGTTTAATACATATTATACAACCCCTTCTATAAAGGCTTTATGCAAATAAATGGTTTAATTCAAAATTTGTGTGGAAGTAAAACAAGGAAGCCAAAAAATTATTATTCAAAGGGGTGTATATTCGGAGGGTTGCTTTAATTCTGGCTGAAATCTCGCGACGAAAAGAATTTGAATTGAAATATCTTTGTCTTTCTGAACGAGGATTGGGACGTGATCTAGCAACGAAAACGGGAGGTATTATGAAGTGTTTCTGCTATGAGTACATTGTTGACGTTTACCATATGTCCATTGGACACCAGCAATAGGCAATTATCAGTTCGATAAATAAACACGTAGCATAAGAGAAATACAGATAAGTTATGGACAAAAAAACATACATCTGATAATTCATTCTCACAAATATTTAGGAACAAATAACGAATTCATTTAAGATCATCAATGAACTCTTCAATGTATCAGGGACTTAATGAATTAATTTTTATTCTATAATGAAATAATTAGTGAACAATGTATATTCATAAACAGGGTGTTTCTTAATAACGTGCTAATATTCGAAGAGGTTATTCTTGGGTCCATTTTGAGAAAAAAACTTCATATGAACATATGTCCTGAAGGTCGTAACTTTTGAACTACAGGGTGATGAAGTTTTAAGAAATAATTCTTTTTTTTGATTACTTTGGTATGACCCTAGATATTTTTGTGAAACGTGTTACGCATATTCCATGCATCAAGGCATTTTCTGCTATATAACATAATTTTTTATTCTTGCCAGTGGCGTTCGTGCGGGATTTGCACTGAATAATTTTGAAAATAGTATTTTAGTCATCAAAATTAACAATATTATTAAAAAACATGGTCCATTTTACGAATTCTGAGTTTGCAGATATGCATTACATGTATGGGCTTGCTGATGGTAACGCACTGGAAGCCAGGCGGTTGTATGAAGACCGCTTTCCAAATAGAAATATTCCGGATGCACGAACATTTTCAAACATTCATAGAAGGTTGTGCGAAAAGGGAAGTTTTGAACCAGACAATCATCTAAAAGGAGTACAACGTACTGTAAGAACACCAGAAATTGAGGTAGCGGTTTTGAATTCAATTGAGGAAGATCCGGATTAAGTACACGAAAAATTGGGAACAATTTGAATATCTCACATATTCTTGTTCGGAAAATTATCCATGACTTTTATTATATCCCCACCATATCCAACGAGTTCGGGCGCTACTCCTGGCGACTTTCCATTACGGATGAACTTTTGCCAATGGTTTCTTCCAAAAGTGTATGAAAATCCATTATTTGATACTGAAATTTTATTCACCGATGAAGTCAATTTTTCCAGAAACGCCATCCAAAGTTTTCACTATAATAATTTTTGGGCTGAAGAAAACCCACATGCAATCTTGGAATCCCGTCACCAGGAGCAGTTTTCCGTTAACGTGTGGGCTGGAATATGCGGGGTGATTATTTAATTGGACCCTATTTTCTTCATGCGAGGGTGAATGGGCATAATTACTTCAGTGCTCTGGCGCGCGAATATTTATACCAAAATTACAATAATCGCTGGACAGGTTACGGAGGACCACAGGCATGGTCACCTAGGTCCCCGGACCTCAATAGTTTAGATTATTTCCTGTGTGGTCATCTTGAAACATTGGTTTACAGCACATAAATTCATACTGAAGAGCAGTTGAGAAATCGTATCAAAGTTTCCTGCAGAACTATTAGACAGTCCCGGCAAGTCCATAATAAAATGAGCACAGACATGCATATTTGCAGGAGGTTCACATTTTGAACATCTGATTTAATTTATTTCTTTGTGCATTCAGGGCAATTCTGTGTTAGCATTCCAAAATGTATTCAGGTTACTTTAATTTTATAATTTAACAGTTTAAAAATTATTATACAGTGCTAGTCAAAAGTCCCCTCCCCCCCTCGTATCTTTTGAACGGGTATACTTATAATAATGAAATTTGGAGGGTGGAAATAAACGGATGTAGGCTTCTCAACTGGTCATAACAGGTGACGCAATAGTCATAAATGACGTCACAAGACCACTGTGACCAACAATTTTAAATGGGACCCTATGGCAAGTGACAGCTCGTTTGAAAGGTATTGACAATACCTATTCAGTCATACCAATTTTGTTTGGGTTTCGGCTGATTTTGATTGATGAATTGAAGAAATACGAAAATTATAGTTTCGCATTTAATTAATAAAGATTTTAAAGTACGCCTCTGGTTAATTGTCAAAAAGGTTGACGTTTTTGAATTCTCTACTTGTCAAAAGTGTTTATACCTTGAAAATTTACCTAAGCTATTGTTTAACAGACTTTAAGTGTTTACATAGGCAAAATGGTACGTACTGTAGCCGACAAAGTAGCAGCTATCTTAATAATTGGTGAAAGTAGAAACAATTTCCAGCAGCGGAACGACTGTTTAATGAGAGTACCCGATCGCCCTATATCGAGGGTTTATTTTAGGGAGCTTCTTCGAAGTTTGAAGCATCAGGTAGTGTCAAGATGCCAAACGATCTGGTCGACCAACAATTAGTGATGACAAAAAATTGACATAAATTGAGAATGGTAGTAAACCCTACTTTTTCCACAGCCCAAGTTGCGTCTATCTGTGAAGTCAGTCAAAGGACAGTACATAGGGTGTTGGCTAAAACAAATTTCATCCATACAAATTAAAAATGGTGCACCAACTTTCAGATGATGACCCCGACCGAAGACTAGAATTCTGTGAAACTATGTCCAATAAAATGAACCAACAACCAGGCTACATACAGACAATTTGTTTTAGTGACGAAAGTACTTTCTTTCTCAATGGAAATGTTAACACTCAAAATGTGAGGTATTGGAGTGACACAAATCCTCACATCTTTCGTGAAAAACATACTCAATTTCCAGAAAAAGTAAATGTTTGGGCAGGTATTTTGGGAAACCACATAGTTGGGCCTCTTTTTTCTCAATGCTAACTTAACCGGTGAATTGTATCTGGAGATGTTACAAAATGATATTGAGGCGTTAATTCTTGAAATTCTAGAAGATAATCCAGATGAATTCGACAACTTGGAAATAACGTTTCAACAAGATGGTGCTCCTGCACACTATTACGGTGCAGTAAGACGTTACCTAGATGAAGAATATCGTGGTAGATGGATTGGACGACGAGGTTCGATCGAATGGCCAGCTCGGTCACCGGACCTTACACCATTAGATTTTTTTCTATGGGGTACTTGAAATCTAAGGTTTACGCTACAGCACAAGCATGAGAGAAGTGGGCACTTTTTACAGCACCTGACAGTATTGCCATTCTGAAACAACGAATTGTTGAAGAATGTAGGGCAATTTCCGCTGACACACTGGGACGAGTACGACAAGAGTTTAGCAATAGGATGCATTACTGCCAGGAAGTAGATGGAGCACATTTTGAACACTTATTATAAGAACTGGTTCTTAAATCTTTATTAATTAAATGCGAAACTATAATTTTCGTATTTCTTCAATTTATCAATCAAAATCAGCCGAAACCCAAACAAAATTGGTATGACTGAATAGGTATTTTCAATACCTTTCAAACGAGCTGTCACTTGCCATAGGGTCCCATTTACAATTATTGGTCACAGTGGCCTTGTGACGTCATTTATGACTATTGCGTCACCTGTTATGACCAGTTGAGAAGCCTACATCCGTTTATTTCCACCCTCCAAATTTCATTATTATAAGTATACCCGTTCAAAAGATACGAGGGGGGGAGGGGACTTTTGACTAGCACTGTACATTTTTGTTTAACGATACATTAATTTTTTTACGAGAAATCGTACGTCAAACGAAAAAAAAAACCAAGGGAACAGATTTGCTTAGAAAGGAATGATGATTCCAAAAATATTTTTTACTTTGAGGAAAAGCAGTGGCGTAACACTTTTCTCTTTAAAATGATTCAGTGCAAATCCCGCTCGAACGCCACTGGCAAGAATGAAAAATTATGTCGTACAGCAGAAAATGCCTTTTGATGCATAGAAGATGCGTACTACGTTCCACAAAAATATCTGGGTTCATACCAAAGTTATAAAAAACAAGATTTTTTTCTTAAAACTTTAGCACCCTGTAGTTCAAAAGTTAAGACATTTAGGACATAAGTTCATGAGACGTTTTTTTCTCAAAATAGACCAAGAATAGCCTCCTTGAATATTGGCATGTTATTAAGAAACACGCTGTCTGTATATTATACAGTGTGTCAAATTTAAAAAAAAGTTGCCTGTAGTAATATCTCTCAAATCAAAAACATATATCAAGAAATTCTCGAACCAAAATGGCATATGAGGCAAACCTCGATACTCTCGCCCCTCTATCCCCAGCCGCCACTTCATAACTTTAAACGCCAACCCCCATGTGTGATACATAATTGGAGAGCTCTTCAAAAATGCTCATCAGTGGTACCCAATTTTGAGGTACATAACTCCCCCATTATTGTCAAAAATACTCAGTTAATAAGGTTAGCTGTTCCATATAATACTTTCTCTCATCAGGTAAGTTCAGAGTAAGGTTAGATATCGACTTTATTAGTTGGATCAGATTATAAACCATCAAATTCGTTATCAATTTTGAAGCCACCATTTTGAATAACTGAAATTTTATAATGAATGAATGAATCTGCAACCCAGAAAACCCTTAGATATCGAATTTTGGGTTGATCGAACCATGACAACATTCGTCAGCCAGTAGATGGCAAACAATTATCCGCCATTTTGAAGTCGCTATTATAAATTTGGGAATTTCAACCTGTAAGTAATTTGTATTATGCCACCTTGAATGATTTTTAGGTGATTCGGATCGTATGATGAAATTTGTCCACCATTTTAAATTTCAAAATTTCAACCTTGAATTCTCATAATGCGAAAAGTCCCAGATATTGATTTTCATGTGAACAGGATCGTCATAGATGGAATTTGTCCGCCATTTTGGAGACGCCATTTGGAATTCCAACCTAAATTCTTATGATGCGAAAAATATCAGATATTGATTTTTATGCGATCTCAAAAACTCCAAGATATCTATTTCAAGTGAATCGGATCGTAAATGATGAAAGTGGTCCACCATTGTGATTATTTTAATATAAAACCGTAATTTTGTATTGTCACGCACATTTCCGTTGTCAAATTTCATGTTAATCGGACATGCGGAAATGTGTGAAAATCGATTTGCTTACAATGCCAGGAAGTTACAGGTGAAGCTAATATAAGTGTGTTAAGGAATACGGGGCTACTAAATTGATAATTATAAGCATGTTAATTTTCCTCTAGGATAATTTTCGTTTCCTTTTTACTCTTCATCGGAATCAAATAGATAGATAGATAGATTTTATTAATCCTTTTTGCTACATATTATATAGATGGGTCAAGTCATAGTTGCATAGGTTGTTCATGCATGCATAAAAAATATACTCTAAGTCTAGATAAAATGTGATTAAAAAACATTTCACAATGAAAATAATTAAATCAACACATCGTCATTTACAAAAAATATATAAATATAAAAACGAATTTGAAAACACTGTACCGAAACAAGAACATTTAAAAAAATTTAAAGTAAACACGATTGCGCATTGCTCACTTCAAGTGTGAATTCATCTACAGTGTAAAAACATTTTTCTGATAGAAAAGTTTCAATATTTTTTTTGAAGGTATCAGGTGACAAGGTCTTCATATCATTTGGCAGTAAGTTATAAATGCGAATACCAACAAATTTAGGAGATTTTTCTTATTTTGCGTGATGATGTTTTCGAGTTGTGATCATTTTTTTACTCCTTATATTATAATTATGCATTTCTGCTCTCATTTGAAGCATACCTTTATTTTCATGTATATATGTTAATGTTTTCAAAATCAACAAACTTGTAACTGTCCATATATTGTTTTGTCGGAATGTCTCTCTACAGGAAGTTCTATAATCCAAATTGAATATCAATCTCAGCAGTGCTTTTTGCTTTATGAATATCCTGTCTGATCCAGTAACTAGTCCCCAGACAGCAATATTATGATATATAATCGAGTGAAATTTAGCATAATAAATTGATATCAGTGATTTTGTATCTAACTTACACTTAGATTTTATCAAGTAATATGATTGATTCAATTTCTTACATGTAAAATGATATGTTCTTGCCATGTGAAGAGTGAGTCAATCATTGTTCCCAAGAATTTTGTCGAACTGGCCAATTCCAAAGTTTTGGAAACTGAGAATGAGGTTATGTAGACTTCGCAAATTGCATGCATATTGTTTTGTTCAGGTTCACAATGAGTCTGTTCTTGTTACACCATTTAAATTAGAACTGTATTCACTAATTGTGTCATATCGTCAGATGTTTTACTAGGAAGAATGATAGATGTGTCATCTGCGTAAAGGAATATTTTTCAATAACTTATGTTATCAGGAAGATCATTCACATATAATACAAAAATTAGTGGTCCAAGAACGCTGCCTTGAGGGGTACCCGTTGATACAAGAAATTTATCTGACATAACGTTTTTCTGCTTAACCTGGAAACATCTATTCGTCAAAAAAGACACAAGTAACTGGTTTATTACCTTCATTTGGAAATTTGCAACACATCCCATCCAATAAAAATATGCATGTAGCGTGAGCTTTATACCAACTTATGACTGCATCACCGGCAGCACAAAAAGTGAGAAAACTATTCCCAAGACAGGGAATATCCAGGACAATGCGTTATTTCATCCCCGTTGTAGAGATTGCGTTAGGGCAATAATAACACGAGCAGGATCGGTCGAAGAATAAGTTGAGCAAATATATTTTTGGCGCCCTGTAAATACAGTGTTGCTACTTCAACAGCATATTGTCTTGATAATGAGGTAGGGTCAATTACTGGGGAAAAGTGTTTCGCGGTTTTAGGAGTGGAGAATAATACAAATAACATGTTAAGCTGCGTAAGGGTAGTCCTGACAAAAGTATCCTGTTACGAGTGATTTTGATGAGAATTTAATGAAACAATATAAACCTGAGTAGAGCCATCCTGTACAGACTCAGACTTGATTAGAATACGAAAATGCTAGGGTCTAAATCGTAGGAAAAGTGATGAGATTGTTTCGGGTTTCAAAACAGGGTTGTTCCATTTTTATTCATAAAAATGTTCATTAATAGTCTTTTTGGCAGATTTGATTCAATTATTAGAATAACATCGATATTTCACAATCTTAAGCTCCTATGTTACTTATTATTGGCTGTATGGTTTCATCAATAAGATTGTTGAGATCCGAATTTTCTGTTTTTTTTTGTAGACTAAGACAAATTATTATAATTTTTCAACTTCTAGCAGTTCTTATCGACAAGGGATCATTTGGCAACTGTTTAACTTCTTACAGTATAGAAATGGTGTTGCTTCGTGCTACTTTTGTGCTACTTCAATCATTCTTCTACACAAATGATTGGATTAAGTTCGCAGAGGTAAACGAAAAATAGTTTTACCACGTACTTTTGCCATTTATGCTGCCTAACAATTGCTAAAATGAGTTTTTACCATGCTGTTCTTGTCAGGTTGTAATTTTTTTATGTGACCAGGTGGAGTAAATCTGCGTATATTTTCAAGCATTATCCTTAATGATTTTCGATTATTGAATCCAAAATTGGCGTGGAATATTCTACACAAAATATATACAGGGTGAAATCTAACCCTTGCACACCCGTAATGACGAGTATATAATGCCATTTTATAACAAATTACAGTGGTTCAAAATCCGAAAAATAATAATTGAAAACATAATTTGTTCTTTGTATAATTCGCCAAAATTTTGGGAAGCGCCACTCAGCTGTCTTGATCAGAGCTGTAAGTTAACGTAAATGCCGATGCAATAAATATTTGAATAATGTTGAATTCATTGTGTGGTGAATGTACAAAAATAGTACATTGCTTGCGATAGACATTTGATAGATATATATATCTTCTAATACATAAAATTCTCGTGAAACGGTGTTTGTAATTAAACACCTCCGAAATGGCTCCACCAATTCTCATGAAATTTTGTGTGCATATCGGTTAGGTCTGCGAATCGGACAACATCTATTTTTCATATCCCTAAATGTTGAGGGTGGTCCACCCCTTAATTTTATTTTTTAGATAAAATTTGTTGTTTTTATTTTTTTATGATACAGCATTCAAAAATACATACCACCCTGAATTTTCACCCTTCTACGATCAACCCCTATTTTTCCATCGCGATTTTTATTTTATTTTATTTCATCCACAGATCCGCAATAGGGTTGCAAGATGGCAATCGAATATAATAATTGTAGTACGATAAATTGAGAACGGGATAACGGGATAAAGAAAAAACGGGATAACAGGAAAACGGGATAACGGGAATAACGGGATAACGAAAAACGGGATAACAGGATGACAGGATAAGGGAATAACGGGAAAACGAAATAACGGGATAATGAAAAAATGGTATAACAGGAAAACGGGATAACGGGAATAACGGAATAACGGGATAACGGGATGACAGGATAAGGGGATAACGGGATAACAAAAAAACGGGATAATGGGATGACAGGATAGGGGGATAACGGGAAAACGGGATAACGGGATGAAGAAAAAACGGGATAACAGGAAAACGGGACAACAGGAAGCGGAAGGAGTCAAAAGCATAGTCTAGATGGAACAACATAAAGGAAAACATAGAAAAAAAGAAATTCTACGCGGACGAGAGTTTTCGGGAAAAACATTTTAGGGAACATAGAAATTTGGACAGGATAACGTCTGTCGGGTCAGCTAGTATATATATATATATATATATATTCAAGTTCAAAGTGATGAAAACAAACGAACCTCGTTATATCCAAACTGGTAGGTAAAGTCAGAACTAGTAGATGCGGTTAAAAATCCGAAAAATAATAATTGAAAACATAATTTGTTCTTTGTATGATTCGCCAAAATTTTGGGAAGCGTAAATGCCGATGCAATAAATACTTAAATAATGTTGAATTGATTGTGTGGTAAATGTACAAAAATAGTACATTGCTTGCGATAGATATTCAATAGATATATATTATATATAGTCTGAGAAATTCTTTGGGACAGCAGCAAACGCAAATGTACTCTCATAACATTATATTTCCAATATTTCGACAATGAATATTGTCATCATCAGGGAGAATGTTAGTGAGAATGGTCGTTTTTCGGTGGAATCCAAAAATATGTGAAAGACAGCATTAAAACATCTAAAAACATGGAGCAACAATTAGATTTATATGGAATAATATTTGTAACAAAAACATTACTGGTAAATTTACTAAAAGCCGAGAACAATTGTGGTGAACATTCTGTTGCATTTTTTCTAGAAAAACTCATATAACTCAGAAATGGTTCATTTTTAGTATGGAGTATGATAAATGAATTCGATTCAGATTCATGAGAGGGATCCAAAAATTTCATAAAATATTGAAAATAAAAATAACATCCCTGCCGAAAAAACCGGAAGTGTCACAATAACAATCCTTGAATGCGACTGGTCCTTTTTTGGATCAATATTCAGATCCGAATACTGCTTGCGGTGCCTTTTATGACAAAGTGAACTCTATTGTGGAGCTGAATGTGCCAAGATCAGAACTACTCGCAGTTATCCACCTTGGTACAACTCAGCCCTACTCAGTGACATACGTCTTAAACATAGATTTTGGAAAAGGTGATAAAAATGATCTCGATAAATCCAAAATATTGAGGAGAGATATTGAGTCCACCATTATAAAACTCCATCATGATCATATTATCTATGTAGAGGAAAGTTTCACCTCTAATCCCTCGGCAATATGAAAATACATGAACTTCAAAAAAAGAATGCCACCTCACCATCTAGCTTCAACTTCAACCAACAAACCTTATCTGAGTTGCAAGACATCTCTAATGCATTTGCCCAATTTTTTCAGCAGTCTTATGTACCTCCCAAAGATATCACTTTTTCTGACTCATTCAATAATCATCCCTCGTTGGTAATAAATAAAGTGATTGAAGAGCAAGTATTAGTCTCATTAAAAAAATTGAAACCCAAATTAACTAGTGGACCTGACAATATCCCCTTACGAGACTGCGCAGCTGCCTTCGTGAACCCCCTTCGTACATTATTCAATTTATGTCTTTTAAGTAATAAATTTCCTACACTATGGAATGAATCTAAAATCATACCGGTCTACAAGAAGGGGGCTAAATCAGACATTTGCAACTACCGCTCTATAGTAATTATAAACAATTTCTCGAAAACCTTTGAGATCCTACTTTATGATGACATTTATACGCATATAAAGAATCAAATCACCCCTAGTCAACAGGGTTTTTTGAAAGGAAGATCAACGATAACAAATTTGATTTGTATCACGGAGCAATTATCTGATACTATCGATGGAAGCTCTCAATGTGATATAATTTATACGGATTTCTCGAAGGCCTTCGATAGGCTTGATCATGGAATTCTTCTTCACAAATTGTCGAATTTCGGACTAACCTCAAATCTCACATCTTTATTTCAATCCTACCTTCATAATCGTAAGCAGTATGTCAGTTCCCATGGTCAAAAGTCTATTGAAGTCCTCCCCACGTCAGGTGTCCCCCAAGTGCCTAACCTCGGGCCATTATTTTTCATAATGTTTATTAATGACATTGTAGCTACTCTCTCCGTCGCTCACTTACTGTATGCCGATGTTCTTGAAATATACCATAAAATTATCACCACAGAAGACAGTACCCTTAGATCGCCTCAATCTCTGGTGCATCGAGATTAGCTTATTCCTTAATTTTTCTAAATGCCAGGTTATGTCTTTCACCGCCAAGCTGAATACAATTCTTGACAATTATAAACTGAACAATGTCGTATTGAAAAGATCCGACACTTTCGAAGATCTAGGAGTAACATTCGACAAAAAACTCTCTTTTGCAAAACATATCGAGCTAGTCACCAAAAAAATATATAGATCGTTAGGATTCATAATCAGAGTGTCAAAAGATTTTGGAAGGAATGAGAAAACTCTTCTGCAAATATTTTACATTTGTTAGATCAAATTCAGAGTATGCATCAATTGTTTGGGCACCATATTATCAGGAATGTATATCTATTTTAGAAAATATCCAACGAAAATTTTTGAAGTATATATGTTTCAAACTTGATGGCAACTACCCAGACGTAGGTAATCCACATGAACAACTAATTTCTAGATTTTCAGTCGATTCACTTGAATCTCGTCGAAATAGGGCACATGTTATATTCCTTTTCAATCTTATTTACAACAATTTGGACTGCAGCTGCATTCTGGATATATTAAAGTTTCATATTCCTAGACTCACATCTCGGAGAAACAATACTTTCTATCTTCCACTTTGTCACACCAATATTAAATTAAATGCATCTGTTTATAAGATGTTTCATTTCAATACATATAATAAGATAAATGAAACCATTGACATTTTTTGTTGCAGTGTGGCCTCCATAAAAAAACTGGACTGTTCTGTTTTTGTCCGATGATTTATATTAATGTATATATAGCTAACATGTTGAATAGTTCATACTGTATTTTCCTATTTTGTAATTGGATCTTGTATCTGTTGAATAGTGTAATGAAAAAATAAAAAAATATGTTAGTTGGATTCTCAATATTTCTTTCACAGTGTGTGCGAATTTTCAGAATAATGCCACTTTTAGTTCTCTATAAAGATCACGTTAACTCATGAAGATATACCCGGTATAAATGGATTCAAGTTAGATTGTTTTTCGAGAAACAGTAAACTCCAGCTATATAATAATAAATAATCATGTTTATTCAAGTATATAAATTTAAATATTCAGATATAAATTACAAGAATAGTTTGGTGGAAGAGAATTATAAAATTAAATTTGAGTAAGATTTGTAGAGTTATTAGGCTGAATAAACATATGAATCCCCCATTTAAAACCAGTCCTATGCAATTGATCTATTACAAATATAGCATGTTCGGAGGTAAGTAAGAGTAACAATCAGGTCCCTTATAGTGAATTATAAATAAGAATTCCAATTTAAATACCAGTCTGTCTTACATTTCGTTCCCCGGATTTTCAATAGATCCATTCCCCTATCTCGAAAAGGAAAAAAGATAGGGTCATTCTGCGAGCGATTCGATTTAGTATAGTGTAGGAGTTGTGGGAAAAAATTCGATAGTATTTTTTTTAGGAGAAATCTCACAAGGCGTAGACCCCTAAACTAGTCGAAAAAAAAAACGTCATATCAAATCGGTACCAAAACGTAGGGAATGACGTTCGCTTCAAGAAAATATATAGTTCGTATACATTTTCTCCGTGACATGAATCTCAAATCACAGAAATGGAAGATTAAAGATGGCTGTCCCAAGACGGCTGATGGTTTTGTGATTTCTGGTCCGATTTTATTCAAAACCGATAATTTGTGGGAACAATGAATGAAGTAACTTTTTTATATTTTTTTTAATGACCCCTATTAATTTATCTATTAATGCATAATTGTGATATATGCAGCCAAACATACAATGAAATCGACCATTAATAATCTATTAATGGTCGATTTCTTTATTAATGCATCATTGTGGAATAGGTAAATACTATTCAAATTTCAAATCATATTACCTTCGCGCTGTCAAATGTATGTATTTTAAAATCAAGATATTATAAGTTTCCTGTAACTTCAAGCAAATGGATATCGACATTTCTCGTTGACCCCAGGAACGAGGTACACGGAAAAATTTTGTTATCAACTCGTATATTAAAATGGCGATTAATGATCTCGAACATTAATATATCGATATAATCACCACCATTAATACACTAGTTGATTAAATAACTATTAATATAAACATCCATTCACTATGTACATTCCATTGCAGTATTCCGCGTGGAACCGGTCCTGAACATGAGCGTCAGATAGCAGGATAGGAGTGATATATCCATAGAAACCCTCTCTGCAATATGCGCCACCCGCTGCAAAAATAGCGAGATTCAAATAATTTTGGCACTTCTCCCGCACCCTAACAGCTTTTTTGCACTTGTGTCCGCAATCAGTGGCATGACAATCTGCAATTCTTACACACAAATTTTCCATGGCGCATGGTTTCAGTATCATCGGACCTCTGGCCAGGACATTTTCGCTCCCAATTATGATATTACACCAATTTGTTTGGAACATAGTTTGGTGGAGATGTGTTGTTGATAATTTCGTGATCCGGCGACATGACAGAGACGAACTAAATATGTTTTACAATTATAAAATGAATATAAATCATTTCATGATGAATTGATTTTCCATTCAAATCACCACCAAAGTATCTAAAGAGGTATAATCAAAACTCTCTACGATAGAGCCAAATTGATCTCAACAACTCCACAGATTCGTAAGAATGGGATTATATTCATTGGAAATATACTTGAAGATAATGCCTACCTTGAAAATTGTAAATAGATCTCAACGAAACCAACAACAACCTCTAGCAACACATTTTTTTTTCTTTTTCTCTGTTGCAATTTTCTTGTTTATGTTTGTAATTTCGTGTTTTTCCTTCCTATTCTATTTCCCATCTTTGTGAAATATCCATACATTTTTTGGCAGTATCTAGGTCCCAGCCGAACATATTTTCTTGACCACATATATATATATATATATATATATATATATATTTCTTCAATTTATCTGTATTTAACCTGAAGATAATAAAAACTATGTCGAAACGTTACTAACAGGAATTATACAAATTGTCTGAATCAGACCTTCATTCCGAGAAATTGAACAAAATATTTACTGAAAAAATACTCAAACATAAACAAGAAAATTGCCACACAGAAAAATAAAAGAATTTTTCTCTGTTTTTAACCTGAAGATGACAAAAGTATGTCGAAACGATGTCAAGAGGAATTATACAAATTGACTTTTATTCCGAGAAATTGGAGAAAATATATATACAGGGTGTAATCTAACCTTTTGCACAACCGCTAACAGTTGACAGAAAGAGATTTCGATATTCGAGTAGGATTTTCATTTTGGTTCCAAGGTGAGAGGGAAAATGATATCACATTTCCCTAAAGGATTTTATGGACAGACGAGGCAACTTTCACGTCGAACGGAACAGTTAGTACCCAAAATTGTAGCTGGTGGTCCAACAATAATCCAAATTTTGTAATAGAATGCCGTGATCAATATTCATTCAAGACAAATGTGTGGTGTGGTTTATTACATAACCAAATAATTGGACCATATTTTCTTAAAGAAAATTTGAACGCAGACATGTACATAAATTTCATTATGAATCAGTTGTCTGAAGTTTTGGATAATCTATCTCTAAGTGTGAAATTTATGGTATCAGCTTGACGGGACGGGATGTTTAGGGGCAAAGTGATAGGACGAGATTGGGAAGATTATTGGCCACCAAGATCACCGGACTTATCTCCAATGGACTTTTTTCTATAGGATTATCTGAAACAAAAAGTGTAGGAGCACAGACCATTTGCAAACAAAGAACATTTAGAGAATATCATTCGGGAGTGTTGTGCTAACATAAATCCCCTATTTATTAAAAATGCCACAAAGTCTGTGAATGAAAGGACTATAATTTGTATAACGGGAAAGACGGCATACCGAATGATGAATTCGGGTTCTTTATAAGATTATTGAGATAAATCAATGAATGTTACGATGTTTTGTTGTGAATTTGGTTAATGTTTTTTACACATCTAATGGTGTAAATGAAGAATATGAGATTTATGAAATTATTTCAAAAAACGTTGCGATAAATTATTATTCGCTCGAAAATTACATCTAACAGTTTACATCCAACAGTCACACTGTTGGGTATAAACTACATCAAAATATTTCGAACTCATCTGCAGCTAACGGGATACAAATCTGTTAAAAAAAGAAATACGAGTGTAATAAGAATGAAGAGAAATCCGTTTATTTGATTACTGACATATTAACGTCCATACATTGAAAATCCGAATCAGTTTCACAATGAAATGAAAAAACTAGATGAACTCTGCAACAACAAAGACGAATTTCTGGAGGTGCATTTTTTTTCCGGTAACAGGCCAATGTGGGTATTTTCTGGGCAAGATATGACATTGAAGTCTCGTTTTCATCAAAATTATGAAATTTGAATCATGTTTCGTTCGAATCGGTAGAGCGAAAGATTCGAAAAAGTCGAAGTGACAGTAGAGAGTCCAAATTTGGAGCAAAGGTATGAAATTGGAAACTGAGCAACTTTTTTCTTTGGCATTTTTCGAAATTTCCAAAAAAAACTTATTTTTTGGGGATTTTCGAAAAAAAATTCAAATTTGACAGGTTTAGAGTAGCACATGACAAAAGGAAAAAGGCTATTTTTCACTCATTTTTCAAGCACAAACTAACTGCGAAGTCAAGTTTTCATTATATCTATTAATAAAAAAACTACCATATGTTGCGAACTTTATGTGTGACATTGTATGTATAATACCATACATTCCTGATCTACTTTTTTTTTTAAGAATAGCAACGAATTGAATCTGCGAATGGTTCCCTAAACTAATTATACCTCCAGATTTGTGTTGGCTTGAGGAACATCAGTGAATGAAGAATAAAATTCGAAACAATGTGTATGTGCTCCATGTGATTAACTACTGAGATCCTTCTTCACATAACATTAACACAATTCCTTTATTAGTTTATATACAGTGTGACCCATTTTTAATGGAAACACCCCCCTAAAATTTGAAGTTGTAAACAGATTTCAATATTTTTGAAATGTCAAGTACTGAAAGGTCTACCTTGGGACAAAATTTGAAATGTTTATTCCAATTTTCAGGGCATACTACGATATTTTTTCTTAGTCGAAAATCGAGATTTTTTATTAGCGATTTTTTATTGAAAAAATCACTAGCCACTGGATTCAGAGTGCCTCTAAACAGGTGTGACCAAAATTTCATGGAAAAATATTCATTAATAACAAAGTCATGACAACTCAAAAATTCGAAAACTCACACAGCTAACAGTCACTAAAAACACCCTATATCAACAGATATAGCCATGAGAATATTTTTTTATGATTTCAACAATAAAGTGCCGCCAGATGAAAAAAAAAACAAATAGCGTAAATTTTTTTAATGAAAATAACGGAATTACATTCACACAATTCAACTAATAATGAAGGAAAAAAATTTAATTAACGTAACTATGAAAACTAATTATTGAAATGTTTCGATTCAGTGCAACAATTAATTCAAACTCATATTCTAGTAGCCTCTACTAATCCACCAAGTATTTCGATACATTTGTCGTAGCGCTTACGAATGTTTCTGATTACGTTCCTTAGTTCTTGTGGGGTAATATCTGCACATACCTGTCGAATTCTTGCACAAAGTTCATTTCTATCTCTTGAGCGGTTTTTGTAAACCCTTTGTGTGAGAAGTCCCCAGAGAAAAAAGTCCAAAACTGTGAGGTCTGGAGATCTGGGTGGCCACTCTATAAACGGACTACCACGGCCTATCCATCGGTTTGGAAAATGTTCGTTAAGCCATTGCCTCACAGCTCTGGCATAATGAACTGAACACCCATCTAACTGGACAATTAAATTTGATCGTTCATTGATTGGCAGCTCGTGAATAGCATCCCAAAACTCTGTGTTTAAAAATTCTAGAAACCTCTGCGCATTAATGTTTTCCTCAAGAAAGAAAGGACCAATAATTCGTTCGTTCAATATCCCACACCAGACGTTGATTTTTTGGGAATACTGGCTTTTACAGTTTATTACCCAGTTAGGATTATTCGCTGCCCAATAGCGACAATTCTGTGATGACACTACTCCATTTGTAGTGAAAGTGGCTTCGTCGGTATATAAAATATTTTGTAGGAAATTTATATTGTTTAAATATTCCCTTTGGGCCCATAAACAATATTCCAGACGTCTTGCTTCGTCGCCTTCTGGCAGTGTATGTAAAAATTTTGGCTTGAAAGGTTTAATATTCTTCGCCTTGAGACATCTCCGAATAGTTTCTCGTGGAATATTCAAATCTAAGGTGGCATTCCTTATACTGGAATGAGGATTATTTCCGAAATAATCTAAAATGATTTGATCATTCCTGTCATTCCTGTTTCGTCTTTGTACAGGATTACTTTTTAACATCATTTTTGATACTGCACCAGTTTCATTGAATATTTTATTTATTTTATTTACCGTACCGCAGCTAATACGAGGACGATCTGGATGTCTCTCATTAAATACTCTACAAACCTCTCTAGCACTTCTAACGTCATCTCCCGAAAGGCGTACAATTCCAATTTTCTCTCTTACGCCCAATCTTGCAGCCATGACACAAAATAATTCGAAGAATTGTAAGGTGAATATTGTTGACAATAGTACATTTAAATCTTTCACAGGTGTCAAACTGTAATATCATTTCCATGGCAACTAAGATTTAAATTGAAAAATCAATTAGGTCTTAGTTTTAGTTAATTTGCGTGAAAACTTGAATGTAATTCCGTTATTTTCATTAAAAAAATTTACGCTATTTGTTTTTTTTTTCATCTGGCGGCACTTTATTGTTGAAATCATAAAAAAATTATTCTAATGGCTATATCTGTTGATATAGGGTGTTTTTGTGACTGTTAGCTATGTGAGTTTTCGAATTTTTGAGTTGTCATAACTTTGTTATTAATGAATATTTTTTCATGAAATTTTGGTCACATCTGTTTAGAGGCACTCTGAATCCAGTGGCGTAGTGATTTTTCCAATAAAAAAATCGCTAATAAAAAATCTCGATTTTCGCCTAAGAAAAAATATCGTAGTATGCCCTGAAAATTGGAATAAACATTTCAAATTTTATCCCAAGGTAGACCTTTTAGTACTTGACATTTCAAAAAAAAATTATTAAAATCTGTTTACAACTTTTAGGGGGGTGTTTCCATTAAAAATGGGTCACACTGTAGATAGTCATAATTGTACATTACGACACCTGTTTTGTGAACTTAAGTAAAAATCCCTTCATGAGGACGTTTCTCTCACCTCAAATATGGATTTTCATCGAGTGTATTCAACAAATCTTCCACATACGGTACTGATTTCACAAATGTTACTCTTACTACAACTGTTGCATTGTGGTCGGTGACGGTCTACTGAACAATTTGCTGCTTATTTCCGTCCAACCCTAATTTCGAACTTATAAGTTTTCCTTAATTAAAAGAGACGAGTTTCTGATTTCACAGCTATTCCTAATCATTTTATAATTATAAAACCGACTGAAGTTACCCTCTTGTTTCCTCGGGATATAAGTTTTCATATCCCCGAAAATGTATTTTGGCTTGACTGAATACTCTGCAACGTGAAACAAAAATTCGATCTCATGAGAAATAAAATAATTAATAAAAAATCTTTTTGAAGACAAGATCTTATTCTAATGCGCTAAAAAGTCAAAAATATTTGCTTTATATCTGTGACGTAGGTTATTCCGTGAGTTACAGTTTCAAGAGCTTGCGCGCAAAGTTTTCAGTTCGAATACAAAAGCGCCATCTTGAATTTGTGAATTTTGACAAAAAATTCATAATCTCCGACTCCGGAAACTCACACATACCAATTTTGAATAGAATCGGACCATAATTACAAAGATCGTCGGCCATCTTGGAGCCGCCATTTCGATTTGAGGAATTTTAAAAAATTCCCCAAAACCCCTTTTGAATCGAATCGGACCATAAACACGAATCTCGTCCGCCATCTTGAAGCCACCATTTCGTTTTTTTCTCTTCCATAATGCATTGTCACGGGAACTATGAACACCTGCAAAATTGCACGTTGATCAGGCAACTAGAAGAGGGTCAAATTTACCTTGGAAGATTTGATCGGAGACAGATAGACAGCGGGACAGGTGAAACTAAATAAAAGCTTGTAATAAAAAGGGCTTCATTTAACTAGGCATCATTCAAGTCTTGCTTTGATTTCATGCATCCTGTAAAAACTCCACTGATCTTGATACTCAAATGAGTCAGCAATTCCTTATGGTTGTATATAATAACAATTGATTTAATAGAAAAAAAACTGTAATTGAGGTTTAGAAGACAAACTTCCATTGCCCTTGAGAGATGCTAATCTGGAAACATTAAAAAAACAATTGAAAATTAAATTACTACAAGACGCCCATTATGACTTCAATGATATTACCCCTTTTTGATTATATCATCTTAAAATCTTGTCAATATTTTGTTATATAGAATAGTTGTAATGTGTGATTTAAATTACTATAAGTGTTTATCTTATTTTCATTTATATCTATATCCTTATACATGTATAGTAGTATATCGCAGCTTTTATATAGTTGTATTTTATTTTATTCATACTTCTGACTTATCCAGACACCAAGGTGTACTTCTGACCAATAAAGATTATTATTATTATTATAATCCACGATGATGTTCGAGGAGGGCGAAATCTGGAAACTGTGTCATCAATATTTACATAAGCAATGAGGGTAAGTAGTATTCAGCAATAAATCTGATATATTTATAGTTCATTAAGGCAAATCGCCAAACATGAAAGCAGAACTAATAATGAGAATATTTACAAAAGGGCATTAGGAAGGGAAAACATGCGTTTGGGAATAACCGGGGTTTGGTCTCAAAATCGTGGGGCTTATGCAAATCTCTAATGAGGCACATTAAACCCCTCGAGAAATATATTTCGCATGCTTGAATTTATCGTAAACAATACCCTGAGAGCAAGCAATAGTTCAACGAAAATTACAAATTCGGATTTATGAAATACGTAATTGATGCATGAAAGGCCGCGGGTCTAAAACCGCGATGAGAAGCTATATGTCTTCCGTTTGGTGGATTAAAGTCCATCCCTCAAAAACCCCAAATTTCCAATATTTTTGAAATCGGGCAGGGCCCACTCCAGTACGAAGGGAAAATGTCATCGACTTTTTCGACGATTTCTATATGTCTTCCATTATAATAATTTTGTTTAGAAAGTGACTAGTAATCATCTGACAAAGCGGAAGACAATTTGGTTGAGGCGCACTACTCGAAACCTATTTTTGAAAATTTTGGCCCAAAAATCGATCATCGCAAAAATTCGACGTCTCCTATATGCTTAATTTTGTGTTCCTTTACTTTATTTATTTATTTATTTGTAATACAATACTCCACAGGACAAAGCCCAATTACAGAGCAGGAATTAACAGAATATAATGAATACATCACAGATTTTTATATGAATATCAAGCACATACAAATTTTATATTTCATAAGAGGTAACAAAATGGTTATTGTAGAAAGTGGAATTTTATATCTGACAACTTGCAACTAAATACATCTAGATCATCGCTAATAGAATTTGTCATTTTACACATGGTATGGAGCGGAGAATTTTCCAGAACATTTGTGCGAGATGTATGTATATAAAAAGTACTCGGGTGTCTGGAAGAGATTCTGGGAATGCAAATATTAAACTTTTCCAATAATGTTGGGCAGTCAACAATACTTTTAATGATTTTATAGGTTACTGCTACACTATAATACTCACGCCTTCTTTCGAGACTGAAAAAGTTAGGTTTATGTAGTAATTCAGAGTGAGTTGTGCCTATTGGTGGATAAATGCCATCAGTTTTTAGGCTTAGGAGTTTTAGAAATCGTCTTTGAGTTGCTTCTATTCGATCTATATGATATTGATAAAAGGGACTCCACACAACTGAAGCATATTCTAACTTAGATCTTATGAAAGAATAGAATAGAGTTTTTAAGGTCGAGGTTTCTTTAAAATCACTACTGCTACGGGCAATTAATCCGTACATACGGCAGGAGGAGGATACAACATTATCAGTACGCTTATTAAATGCAGTGTCAAACGTGACGCCAAGATCAGTAAATGTTTCTGGTCTCTCAAGGGCAACGTTTTCTATTGAGTAATCAAAGATAAGGATATTCGTTTTCAAACTGTAGGACATAACTTTACATTTATCCGGATTTAGTGACAAGTTATTTCGATAGCACCATTCTACAACCCGTCTTAAATTTGCTGAGAGGTTCTCGCAATCACCTATGTTCTCCACAAGGCAGTACAGTTTTAGATCATCAGCATACAAAAGGAAATATACATTTATAACATCTGCAATATCATGAATGAAGATATTGAAGAGCAGCGGTCTCAGATTTGACCCTTGTAGAACACCGGAAGAGGCACTGTATTCGGCAGACTCAAAACCATTGAGCTGGACATATTGCTTTCGATCTTGTAGGAAGGGCTGAAAGAGTGCAATTAAGGAGGGGGATAATCCAGAAGCTATTAGTTTGTTAAGTAGAATGCCATGGTCAAGTCTGTCGAAGGCCTTAGAAAAATCTGTGTAAATAACATCAGTTTGGGCTCTGTTGTCAATAGATTCAGCAATATATTGGGTTACGGTCAGGAGGTTGGTGACCGTTGAACGACTTTTCATGAAACCGTATTGGTTTATACTTATATTGCAACTTACATGACGATATATAACTCGCTCCAGCAGAATCTCAAAAACCTTTGCAAAGTTGCAAACAATAGAGATAGGCCGATAATTTGAGATATCTCATCTATCTATCTCCTTTCTTGAAAATGGGACAGACCTTTGAGGATTTCCAGATCCTTGGTATTGTAGCCGATTTTAAACAAATATTGATAAGTATAGAGAGAGGACGAGCAAGCACAGGTGCACAATCTTTAAGGATGAAAGCTGGAATATCATCAGGGCCAGTGGTCTTTTTTGGCTTAAGCGACCTCAGTGCTTCATATACTTAGTTTTCACTGAAGCTTGATATATTTAGAAAGGGATTATTATCAGGCCCAGAGTTAGGTTGGAAAGGAGAAGAAGCGGTATAGGATTGTTTAAAACGATTTGCAAAACCGTTTGAAATATTAGAAGGACCCTTTTTGTATGCGACATCAACATCATGCTTTATTTTGTTTAGAATCCTCAAGGGCCTGCAAATTACTTTTACGCTTGTATTTGCGCTAGATTCTGCTTTGAGCCTGTAAATATCTGATACCATTACACCATTACATTTACATCACATTACACCATTACACCAAGGAGGATATCTGTTTTTGGATTTAATTGTATACTTGGGACAGCAGTGATCAAAAACATTATAAAGTTTTCCATATAAATATGTGGATGCATCTTCTGAGTTATCAAAAGCTTCTAAGAAGGTCCAGTCAATAAGAGATATTTGATTATACATTTGTGGAAAGTCGGCTTTTTTGAAATTATAATTATTTTGAAAACAGGATTGCAGTTTATTTTTGTAGTTAGCCTTTGTCTCAAGTACACAAGTAATATCCAAAGCAGGATGATGTTGATCTTCGGTTACAAAAGGATCCACTGATTTATCCACATGACACTCTCCATTAAAAGAGGGAGTCTGTTGAGTTTATTACATACAAAGTTATGTTGAAAAGGGGAACATTCTCAATTGAATATTGATAGAAAGATTTTTCTGTGAATTGAAAAATCCACGATTAAAATTAAGTTATTTTTTGTGAATGTCTAACAGAAAACAACTACTTCCCCGGCTAAAGCCACGCTGGACATTGAACTACATCTGATAGGTATTCTGAAAAGGCCCTCACTTAAAAGAAAAAATCTGAAATTGAAAATTTGCATTTTCATTCAGATAGTTATTCGATTTTATATTCCAGTCTTAATTAAGAACTCATAAAGATGAATGAGGCAAAGAAGAATGTTTTCCAAAAGAGAGTACTCACCAGAAATCATTCGTAACATTGACGCAGGAGAGACATCGCATTCACTAGGTCTTCAATACATTTTTGTCGACGAAAATCTATTTCACGCTTCCACGATCATCAGGAAGACCGGAAGAAATAGGAAACACATTTTCAAGGAGCAATCTCACTTTGCAAAGATGGAAAAAGTTAGAATCATTTCTTTTGGAGAGACACTTTGAAATTGGTGTTTTCTGACATTAAAACCTGTCATGGGGTATGATAGATTGATTTGTTGTTTTCTGTTAGACATTCACAAAAAATAACTTAATTTTAATCGTGGATTTTTCAATTCACAGAAAAATCTTTCTATCAATATTCAATTGAGAATGTTCCCCTTTTCAACATGAATACCCCACAAGAGGTTATCTTGACGATGGAAGATAGTGACTAAAGTTTATCTTTCAGTCGCAGATGATTCCACATCTGATTTTATGAACATCCTGTTTATATTTTCAACAAATCAATACAAAGTTATATTGAGATAGATCAAAGATTTCTATATCAATTTTAACTGGTCCCGCCATCACAACAAGACTTTCAATAAATTTTTATATATATTCACCGATCATGGTCCCCAGAACCCAAAAATAGCATCAGTTCGAATGACGAGTGTATAATGTCATTTTATAAGGAATTACAGTGGTAAAAAATCTGAAAAAAAAAGAAAAACATATTTTGTTCCTTGTAAAATTCGGCAAAAGTTTGGTGATTATGGTACAATTTTATACAAAATTGGTTTGTGGGGATTTTTGGGGAAAGAGATCACGAATATTTTATCAAAATCCATAAATTCAAGATGGCGGCTCCAATATGGCGATGAGTTTTGTGATTATGGCCCGATTACATTCAAAATTGGTATGTGGGTTTTTTGTGGTCGGAGATTATAATTTTTTGTTAGAATTCAATAGGATTTCATGAATGACTTAAAAGAATTGAATAAAAATTATAAAAAATAAAAAATGTAAGACAAGTTTTTATACCAATGCACTGAAAAGGAAAAAATAATTTCTTTAATTGTTTGACTTCCGGATATGCACAACAGTTTCATCTGGCGTGAGCTTGGTCTTCAAGGGGCCCAAAAAATTCCTACAAAGATACATCAATAAAAATTCTTCATGCAGACAAAGGAAATGCCACGATTATCATGGATATTCAGACATTTGATTTTAAGATAAAAGTTGGTATAACAAACAGGAATTTAAAAACTCCCACATGAGATTCCACACCCATTACGAGTACGAGACAAAGGAGCCCGGAAGGATGTAAACTGATAACATGATTCCTTATAATATGATGAAGAATATCTGACTTGCATTTGTGCGTGATTATTTTTTTGAATAACAGTGGAAAATTTATCCTTTCATAACCTTAGCGTCATTTACCGAAGTGAGTCGAATGTCTTTTTCTATGAAGTTCATGAAAACAAGACATCAGATCGCGTCCCCTTCATGTAGATTAGGTTAACCCATAAACTTGGAGCTCCATAGTTCCCGTAATTTTGCATAACTCAACTTATCCCTGTATTACCTAAATACTTGGAGGAATATTTCATTGAGTTTGTCGGCCCTTAGCTGAAGGAGGGATTAAGGTGACATCCTAATTAGTAAACTTTAACGATGTCCCCAGTGGCCGGAGAAGCAAGTAGAGAGCGTAAAAAGGAGCGTTTGAAAGTTTTATACATCGGATTTCCGTTTGATTCAAGAAGGGTTAAGATGAAACATACCGTTTTGGTGTGAATGAAAATAAAACGTAATTAGAGTAAATAAGGCATTTCACGATGAAATTCCCATTGAATTTGGTTGAAAAAATAGGTACATATCTTGTTCGGCATCCTTTTGAATAAAATTATACATCAATGAAATAAAAAAGCTTTATAAAAAAATGTACTAACAAGGGAAAAAAATCCTATCATGGAACGACATGCTTTTTTTCACACATCTCAATATTTTTAAGTCATACATCTGGAAACTGAAATCTTTGAGAGCTGTCAATTGATCAAGTGCACCCAAATCTTCCAGGTGTATGAATTTGAAAATGTCAAGATGTGTAGAAGAATAATTCTCAGTTGTTTCAGCGAAGTGCAATGAATTTAAAAATGTCAAGATGCGTAGAAGAATAATTTTCAGTTGTTTCAGCAAAGTGCAATTTTCTATGCATCAAAAGGCATTTTCATTCATTTCATTTCATTTTCATTAGGAAGGAAAATTTTCGTGTCTGTGATATATAATGTGAAAGAGAGTTGGCGGTGTGCAGACAAGAAAATAAACCAGGCTATACATGAACCATCACGAACAAAAGCATAGTAGAATAAACAAAAAAAACTGGTATTTTTCTACGGTGTTGATGAAAACCGACAGGAAAAAAAGCACTACACCATGGATCACACCAATCTAAATTTAAAAAAAATAGCCATACTATGGCCCCCGATTTTAACTCATCATCTGAAGAAGCCTATCAAATTTATGTTTGATGCTCAAAAACCTATTGTAATTTTGTTTCCCATTTTCAACTATTTCACGATGTACCAAGAAAACAAATGTTCATTGAAGAAGACTCCCGTCGAAACGACAACAAAATAAAATGTGAAGAAAACAAGTGTTTTTAGCTAATTGTTTATATGTAAAACTAACCTCAACTCCAAGAATACCCTACACAAAGTACATGTAATATATATATATATATATATATATATATATATATATATATATAATTATGATGATACTAATATTACTATTATTATTGGCACGCGTTGGGCGCCAATTATTTTAATGCTGGTATCATTATTATTTCTAGTATTTTGATTTGTTATTATTTTGATTTGTTATTATTTTATTTTATTGCTAACTAGTCATCATAATAAAATATTTTCCATTTGTTATGATACGTTTGACTAAATGATTTATTTTTATTTGAAAATTTTGAAAAGGAATACCTATCATAACTAATAAAATATCCGGCTATGATGCTTACTCTTTTTTAAATACTCTTTTACCTGTATATTTCTACCTTATCCCAGCTCAGTCGGTACGCCTATGGAAATATGAGATTTCTCCTTCTCATGGCAGGATTAAGTGGTGCCATCTTGTTGCTCTGCTTAAAGTCAATGTTCAATGTACTGTTTTATGGAAACATTTGTGGTTATGTGATCAACAGATAAATAATGAATCCAGAAAATAGTCGAATAGTTATTCTTTTATTGAATCGAATTCTCAAATATACCTAGCCTGCGAAATCTATCTTAATTTTAATATTTTTATCAACCAGTGAAATAGAAATGTCAAAAACCTTTGCTCATGTGCAATAAAGTAACTAGTAAATATAAAAGCTTGTGAGTTATACTCAGTTTATGAGCATGAATGAGAAATAATGTTCAAATGAGTGGATAAAAGTCATCAAAAGTACCCGAAAGAAATGTCTGACACGAATACGCTCACTTTGTTTAGTTTTGGGTGATAAAGTACCTGTTATTCGTCTCTCTTGAGTATTCTTGTGAATCCTGGGTGTGTTCTTTGGATATTGGAGTTTGCAGCTTCACTGTGGCAGGGTCCCCTTGTTGTTGGCAACGTCACGGATAGGAACTTGACTGTATTCTGAAGGTGAGTGGTTTTTCTTGGTAGTTTCTACGCCTATTGTTCTCTGGACATGTTTTAGATTGTCAAATGGTTGATTTGCTTCCGTTCTTGGTGTATTTTCGTATTTATTGATTAGCAAAATTTGTTACGGCTTTCTTTCAAACATAATTTTTTTATCTCCTTAAGACCTCGTCATTTTTCTTCCTGGCAACCATCACTTTCTTGTTTTCTCTCACAAATTCAAGGTTTTTACCCACTTTCTGGGACACTTTTCCTTATTCTAAACTATTCTATGGATTTTGTACACAATTTACATTTCTATAGCTTACATAATATATACCTAGTTTGTTAAAATCCATATCTGACAATTTTCATGTTTCCTTCTGATTTGATTTTAGCATACAGGATGTTCCAACTTGAATATTATTTTTGTGTACTTGAGATCTAAAGTTTATTCATAAATTTTGATTTCTATATTTTTTATATGTTGTGCAAATCAAATGTATTGTTGGCAACATACTTATGACAATAGAAAAGCTCCACTGCTAAACTCTTGAGAAATGTGCGTCGACTAGAAAATGGTACAAGGTTCCAGAAAAGCAAAATGTACAGAAAAATTGCAAAACAAACATAGCAGGTATTTATGTGATATATATTATATATATATATATATATATATAGTATCATTATATCACTTTTTATTCTTTTTACATTGAACGAATATTTCTTATCATAACAATATATATATATATATATATATATATATATATATATATATAAGCAATTATTAGTTATTTTGTGGAAAAAGAAATTTATAATATCGTCCAATGCCACACTTCATAATTAAAGCTGTATCTCTAAGTTGTGGACCCTCAATATGAATATCCATTGAATGAAGTGAATTAAAGTCTCTGCCCAATGGGAAACGACATGCTATATATATCTTTTTCGGTAAAATATATGTTACTCGATACGTAAAGCACGGTTGAGACAGATTGAGAGTTCATTTTTCATTTCCTACCCCACTCAATTCGAAAATCACCTTCGTTTAGTGAATACAAATCGTCTTGGTGAATGGTAATTCCCGATTGAGCCGACAGAATCAGCTTCACGTGCAATCAAGAATGCTGAGTGATTTCTTTTCGGCGTATTCGTTTGTCAGTTCGTTGAATTATACGCGATTAATTGCCGAAAATAGACTGATTAGTTTATCAAATAGCTACAAATACATCCTGATATTTTTTCAAGTCGGTTAATTTTTATTAAATCTTGGCAAAAAAATGAATTGAAGATACACCATATTGAATTATAAACGACCTGGTGGAGTGGACAATTAGAAATCAATTCAGTCAATATTTTTATCAAAACCCTTCCAGCCCTAAAAGGGATACACAAGGGTTTCTCAAGTTTTTATTCAACATGCTCTAGTGTCTGTTCAAATGTTGAAGTCGATTTTGAAGCAAATCTGGTTATGTAAATTGTTAATTGGTGTTTTTGACTTTGTTCATGGTGTATATAATCATATCTTGAGTTGTCGGTCAGTATGTATGTTTATTGACATAATATGGTACAGTTACAAGTTAAAATTCAAAACATTTCAATAAACACATATAAACCACAGAAACTATCTGGGCGACAGTTTGTACGTGGTGAGGTAATTGAAAATAAATAATTAAAATGTATAAAATAAATTTAGTACTTAAACCTAAACTTATCTAACGAATATCAATCGAAAAAATTAAGTAGATGATATAACGATTCAACATGTAACAAAAAATAAAAAAGTGATTTCCCATATCAATAAAAATCATCATTGTATAACTATGGCATCACCATCAAAACACGTAATCAGTTCATTTTTAATCAAGGATTGTCAATCAATTCATGTACCTCTCTTCTTGGCCTACTTATTATATAACTTTTTACTTCAGTCTTGAATCTTTTGACTGTATTTTCCTTTTTGGTATTATCTGGCAAGGTGTTGTATAATTCAGTCCCTAAGTACAAATAATTTATCTGTCCGATGTATTTGTTCATAATGGGTGTAACATACTTTTGTTTATCTTTCGACTGTGTGGATCACGAAATACTGTTGCGGAAGCTTCCTTACTACGGCTTCAGAGGAGTGATACTGAGCTGGTTCAGCTCATATTTGTCAGGTCGTAGTCAGATGGTGAAAACAAACCATCGCTCAGAAATTGGGAAAATACATAATGGTGTGCCTCAAGGTTCAATACTAGGGCCAACATTGTTCCTCCTCTACGTCAACGATTTGACAAGTATAAATATCGCAGGAAAATTCACACTATTTGCAGACGATACTACCATTTTTTGGCAATCAGACAATGCAAATGATTTAACTAAAATCATATCCATTGATATGAAGACAGTAAAGAATTGGTGTGATTCAAATCGTCTTTCTCTAAATATTTCGAAAACTAATATAGTAACTTTCAGATGTGAACTTGACAATATACCCATGGGAAATGACATAATTGAAAACAAAAGTAGCTTGAAATTTTTAGGAGTACATATCGATAGAAAACTAAAATTTGAAGACCATGTTTATGCCTTGTGTAACAAAGTGTTTTCTGGTTGTTATGCAGTCAGAGTAGTCGCAAATGAACTTGGTTTAACAGTAGCTAAGACTGTTTATTTTTCTCTGGTGGAATCTCACCTGAGATATGGAATTTCATTTTGGGGCGTATGTAGTGGTTATCTACTACAAAATATTTTAATTTTGCAAAAACGAGCCGTAAGATATATGTGCAAATCAAAACGTAGAGACTCTTGTAGATTACTCTTTACCACTCATGGAATTCTAACAGTGATTTCTATCTTTATAATGGAAACAGTGTGTTTAATTAAAAAATATTTGAACAAATTTCAATCCTTACCAACCCATTATGTGACAAGGCAATCCAACAACATTAAGTTGCCAATACCAATGACATCAGTCATAAAGGATTCCATTATCTATAATGGTTGTAAAATGTTCAACCATTTGCCAAAGAATGTAACAGAAATAAAATCTTTACAATGCTTCAGGAAGGCTGTGAAATGTTTTTTAAGTGATAGACTATAATATACAAGAATTTTATAATGATAATTTTTAAATAACCAATCAATACTGTGATTTTAAATTTTATTTGGGGTATATTTCATTGTGACTTATATATTTTATTTATTTTTATATTTATATGAATTTATGTTATGGGTTAAGACAAACTTGTTTATTTTTTACTAGTATTTTGTACGACTTATATGTTTTTATATATACAAACTGACTTTATGTATTGAGTGAAAATTGATTGTTTTAAATGCATTTTATTTTTACATATAAAGTGCCTTATAGATTAAGATTGAGTGAAACTTTGTCCACAAGATTACTCTTATGACAATAAAGTATATTCTCTCTCTCTCTCTCTCTCTAGTTTCTTAGACATGTGTACGACTGTGTAATGCACCTCTGTTTAAGTATTGTCTTATATTGACGTGCAAATAATATATCTGTCGGATATCTAATACTTTCGCTTCGGCAAAAAGTTGATCAGTAGGATACCTATGGTGTTTGTTCAATAGTAATTTCAAAAATTTATTTTGCGAAACCTGTATTGCATTATAGTGTGCTCTTGAAACACCTCCCCAACCTATGATTCCATAACTCAAATGTGATTCCACCAAACTCTGATAAACTATTATTCTTTCTTTTTTATTCAAGAATTCAACAATTTTTTTATATCTTGATTTGTTGAAAATATAAACAGGATGTTCATAAAATCAGATGTGGAATCATCTGCGACTGAAAGATAAACTTTAGTCACCATCTTCCATCGTCAAGATAACCTCTTGTGGGGTATTCATGTTGAAAAGGGAAACATTCTCAATTAAATATTGATAGAAAGATTTTTCTGTGAATTGAAAAATCCACGATTAAAATGAAGTAATTTTTTGTGAATGTCTAACAGAAAACAACTACTTCCCCGGCTAAAGCCACGCTGGACATTGAACTACATCTGATAGATATTCTGAAAAAACCCTAACTCAAAAGAAAAAATCTGAAATTGAAAATTTGCATTTTCATTCAGATAGTTATTTGATTTTCTATTCCAGTCTTAATTGAGAACTCATAAAGATGAATGAGGCAAAGAAGAATGTTTTCCAAAAGAGAGTACTCACCAGAAATCATTCGTAACATTGACGCAGGAGAGACATCGCATTCATTAGGTCTTCAATACATTTTTGTCGACGAAAATCTATTTCACGCTTCCACGATCATCAGGAAGACCGGAAGAAATGGGAAACACACTTTCAAGAAGCAATCTCACTTTGCAAAGATGGAAAGAATCATTTCTTTTGGAGAGACACTTTGAAATTAGTGTTTTCTGACATTGTTTTTACAGTCAAATAACATCTCTGATTGACTCTGGGAGTACCCTGTGGGGATCTCAGCGGGGCATTCGACTGTGTCAATCATGACTGGCCAGTTATGGTATTAAAGATAAAGCTCTTCTATGGCTAACCAGTTTCGAGAAAACGAAAGCAGTATGTATGCCTCTTAGCAACTTTTATTCGGATATAACGAATAGTTTATATTTGGAAAAACTAAGGGTATTTAAACAAAATAAAAAATGTGAATTAGTGTATGGTATGCACATAAAACTATTTTCACCTTAGATATATTTTACATATTTCGGTTATAACCCCCCCCCCACCCCTGGGTACGGCCGCCTCAGGAGCAAACAAAATAATGAGGTAAATGTTACAAAATCGTTCCTTGTGGACATCGATATAGGTGTTCCACAAGGTTCTATTTTGAGGCCTGTTTTATTTTTGTTGAATGTGAATACTATTGAGGAACTATGTGAAAACATCCACGTTACTATGTATGCAGATGATATCTCTGTCCTTGATAAATCCAATGAGATTCTGAAAGAAAATGCAACGAGTGTATTCAATCCTTGGCATCTTAGTCGTCTGATAATGATCTCTTTTTCGATATTGAGAAGACACAGTATCTTAGATTTCATAATAGACAACGAGTTTGCCATAAACTTGATCTGGTCGTTAATGATGTGCCGATATCCAGCACATATACACATGATAAATTTTCTGGAATGAACATTGACGAACATCTTAATTGGAAAATCAATTGTTCGAAGCTGTCCTCACACATAATCAATTGCAGATGGTGTATTATGCACAAGTGAAGAGTCGTCTTCGATATGGTTTTGTTTCTGGGCTTGGTCCATTATGACTGATGATGTATTTATAGCACAGAATGAAGTGAAGAGGTGTATTGCTAATGTGTTTAGTACCACCAGTTGTAAGAATGTATTTATTAGCAATAAAACATTGACACTTCCTTCCTTGTATATATTCGAACTATGTCTTCACATATTTAGGGATACAATAACATTTATTGAGAACTCCGATGTCCATCAAATGAACACTCGTAATCGAGAAAATTTTCATGTACCATTTAGCAAAAATATTGTGGAATTTAATTCTCCAGATTAACTTAAGGAATTTTTTGTTGTGAAATTCTTCTATGCAACAAAATAATATTTCACAACTAACTAGGGAAACAAGTTACTTCACCGCATATTCTTTCTGTTCTGTTGTGTGTCATGCATATTTTGGTTGTCTGTGATTTTCCTATTCTGTATAGTAATTTATTTCTGTAAATATGTATTTATTTCATTGACATTCCAATACAATTTCTTGTCATGTAGAAAATAAATAATAATAATAATTATTAGTCTGGTTCCATGTTTTTAGCGAAATCCAGATTTCACATCAGGTATTCATAGAACTTTTTACGGGTATCTTGAAAGATACTAAAGGCGTTGAAAAATGTTATGAAGGAAAATTGTAATGCATTCCGAGGCAAGAAAGAACTGGGAAAATAGAAAAGCAACTTAGAATTAAATAGTTTTCCGAGAGTGCTTCACATACACGCAATTGCAGATTGGAAACATCGTGAAAATTGGAGGAAGTAAGATATAACATCGAGAAATTCCCCAGTTTGGAGGAGCTGCACCTGGCATTTCATGTCACATTTTACAACCGCAGAGCCATAAGCCCTGTCTGGCGTACGACAACGGACGTGTATGCGTTACAAATGGCTCATTCATAAAACACGAACAACACATGAATAACATCGAGTATTGGGGTAGATGAATAACTTTAAGGGGGGCCCATGCCTGTCTTCCTGAAAGTTTCACTCTTGAATGGCCGATAAAAGTTCCCAAAGTATTAAAACTGTATATTCAGTCGGATTCTTCAGGACTATCAAAGGGTTTTCACAAAGGTTTCCGAAAAGATGTATGTTAGTTGTTTCCGGGAGAACTGAGGGAGTTTATTCAAACTTCATGAAAATATTCACGTTTTTTAGTAGACTTCAGCTTCGTACAAGTTGGTGTGGTGAAATGATTCTTACGAATCGGATAATTATTCCGAAATATTCAGTGCTCTTCTCTGAACTTAATGCAATATATCTCAGGGTCAACTAGGAAGTAAAATTTTTCCATAACTTGACAGACAAGAATGAAAAGGAACTCACCATAAAATTATTCGCATTAATAGAAGAAAACCATGACAGTTATTTAATAGATGTATCAATTGAAAAATTTCCAGATAATTTTGAAACTACTCTTTTCAGGAAAGAGACACACTCACAAATACCTCAATTTCAATTCTAATCACCAAATGAGTATCAAAACTGAATTGATTTTCTTGACTCAACAAAATTTCAGAGAATATATTGTTTTTATAAAAAATATTCTTGAAGATATTTCTGATAGAACAGGCCAACATATTGAAAATAAAAACAACACCAAGACCCTTCCTCCTCTTCTTCTTCGCACAAGGTGGGCTGGTTCCGAAAAACCCCGTACACGTGGGCCTCTCTATTTGGGCCCATTGTGCGCCCACTTGTTCTGAGAAAATCAGCTGGGCATGCCGATTTCTTTGACAAAATTCAGCAACTTCCTCAGCTGAATCTCCTTGACGTCCTCTGGGTTCAGGATTATGCTCCCAAGGATGATCTCCCTCTGGTGAACCGAAGCTGGGCACTCAGTGAGGATGTGCGACGATGTCTCGTTATCTTCCAGGCACCATCTACATAGGGGATCATCTGTGATCTCGATGAGCTCCATGTGCCTGTTCAGGTGATTATGTCCCGTTAGGAGCCCAGTCACAGTCTTGATGTCCCGTCTGTTAAGTGACAGGATCTCTTTAGACATCTTTTTTCCTTGGATCCTTTATGTGGAGCTTTGATTTCCTCATGCCTGGCGCCTCTTGACATGTTTTAAGGAACTGCTTTCGTAGCAGTTCCTCCATATTTGAGATTGCCAGGCTGCTGGGTATTCCCAAGATGGGTCGTTCAGGTCCAACTGGGGTCTTTCCCGATCCTATCTTGGCTAATCTGTCTGCATCCTCGTTCCCGGGGACACCTGAGTGTCCCGGGACCCATATGAGGCTGACTTTGCTTGTTTTCGATAAACTTCCTATGGCGTTTCTACACTCGGACACCAGTTTGGATACAATCCTATTTGCGCCTAACGCCATAATAGCAGCTGTGCTGTCCGAGTAGATGGCAGTAGGCCCTCAACTTTTATTGTCAAGATTTTCCTGGACACAGGTGAGTATAGCATATAATTCAGCCTGGAACACTGAGGCATATTTGCCTAAAGAAACTGAGATTTCTCTCTCTGTTCCTTCTTCGTAGACCCCTGCGCCGGACATTTCCCCCAAATCTTGATCCATCTGTGTACCAGGTTGATCCATGGTTTGGGGGTCTGTCAGGCGCATTGTCTTTCCATTCCTCCCTTGTGGGGATGGTTATATTGGGTCCTTTTCTAAAATCCAGAACAGGCGGGGTACTGTCTCTTTCCATTAATAGGACTGGACATCCTTCCTTTGCCCTGTTCCAGATAGCTGAGTGTCCATGGTCTGCCTCAGTACCGATCCATTGGCTTGCGCCTTTGAGTCTGTATGCAGCACCCATGGCTTCATGCTCAATGACAAGGTGAAGAGGTGGTAGTCCTAGTAGAACTTCTAGAGCTCTTGTAAGCGTGGTCCTCTTGGCACCTGTTATTCCTAGACAAGTCAGTCGTTGTACTTCATCAAGTTTATTTCTGGACTTGCCCTTTGTAGTACCGGTCCACCAAATGATGGATCCATACGTTAGTATCGGGCGAATTATCGCCGTGTATATCCAGTGTAGGGTTTTGGGTATCAAGCCCCACGTGTTGTCGAAGGCTCTTCTGCATGCCCAGTAGGAGCAGGAGGTTCGATTTTCAATCTGTTCGTTCCAGGTCAGCTTGGAGTCTATGATGACTCCAAGGTGTTTGGTCGACGCTTTATACGGAAGCTGTCTTCCTGAGATGAGTATCTCTGGAAGAGTTCCTATTTTGCGTTTCTTGGTGAAGAGTACCAAGTCCGCTTTTTCCAGGTTGACTCTCAGCCCCCCGGCAGAACACCACTGTTCTACTCTGCCAAGAGCTGTCATTATATTTTCTCCCAGCAGGTTTACCGGTTAGTCTTGAGCCAACATGAGTAAGTCATCCGCATACGCTTGTTTATACAGTCCTGACTCATTCAGTTCTGTAAGGAGCTCGTTTATTACTAGGCACCATAAAAGGGGTGATAGAACACCTCCTTGTGGACACCCCCTTGATACCTTGGCAGCTACGGTTTCTCCCGTTTAATTCTACTGTTACCAGGGTGGGATCGATTTCGTGCCGCGCCGCAGCGTGGCATATAGATTCAAATTGTCAAAAGCTCCTTCAATGTCGATGAATACCCTCATTGCGGACTGTCCACTGGCCACTCTATCCTATGGTGGAGAGCTGTGTCCGTGGACTTTCCTGCTTGGTAGGCATATTGTTGCTTGTGCAGTGGATTGCACTGCAGCGATTGTTCTCTGATGTGCCAATCTACCAGCCTTTCGAGCGTTTTCCCCAGGTTTTGGAATAAATACGATCTTCACTGGCCTCCAAGCCTCTGGTATGTAGCCCAGGGCCAGACATGATCGAAGTATCCTCATGATCAGGAGGATGATGATATCCAGTCCCTCTTGGAGAAGAGCCGGAAATATGCCATCCTCCCCTGGTGATTTGAAAGGTGAGAAGGATTTTACAGCCCATCTTACCTTCTCATGCGTTACCACTCTTGGGGCCGTTTTGTAGTCCATCTGAGATTTTCTCATAGGGCTCATCCTCAAGGGTGGCAGAGTGGTCGGTTCTGATTCAGGGAAGTGTATGGAGATCAAGTGTTGTAAAGTCTCCTCCACTGATGTAGTTTCCTTCCAATCAGGTAGGGACAGTATACCCACTACCTTCCCCGGATCTTTTGAAATAATTTTGCAGAACCTTGCTGCTGAGGACATTGTGTTAATGTTCCCGCAGAAGGCATGCCAACTATCTCTTTGGGATTGCCGTATGGCTTTTTTGTACTCTCTCTGGACAGATCTATAGTTGTCCCAGTGGAGTGGTACCTGCGTTCTTTTCGCCTTGTTTAGAAGCTTTCTTGTTTTCCTCCGGTGGTCCTCGATTTCCGAGTTCCACCAGGGCGTTCTTGCATTGTCTGTCCTCTCTTTGAGAGGGCAGCTGTTTTCGTACGAGAAAGCTATCGCCTTGTTTAGGTACCCCACTGCGGTATCTATCTCATCTTCATTCCCGTACTTTGACGGTAATCCTACGAGTCTGCCTTTTAGTTCTTCTCGAAAGAGGTCATATTTGGTTGCCCGTGGATTTCTGTACCCAAGACCGTCAACAAAAACCATTAGTAACGGAAATAATTCCTGGGCTTTCAGTAAAATTTGAAAGAATCGGCTACAAATTCAATGTAATGACAGTTTCCAAAACACGTAATAACTTGAGATCAAAATTTACCTGGAAAAACATAATTTTTTAGATTCCATCGACTTTTTCTCCTAAGAAAGCGATAAAATCTAGTGAAGTATATATTTTTGGCATCCTCATGCTTTTTTCCTACATTATTTTTCCGATGCGATGTGGAAAGGACAATGTTGGTTTTTCGGAAAATTTTAGGGGTCTACCCCTTTATGCGATTCTACCGGAAAAAAAGAATGTCAAAGTCCCGTTTCGAAATCGAGGGTATATACTAAATTGTTATCCTGAATCGATTGTCGTTCACAGAATTGCTCTATCTTTTTCCGTTTTCGAGGTACATCCTACTTTTTATTTCGGAGTCTCAAAAACTCAAAAACCAAAATAATCCTAAATCTGACTTGATATTCTTGTTTTTCGAACCTTTTCACGAAAGTAGCGGAAAAACTTTCCCAGAGGGATCCTCGATAAGTTCGCAGTGGAAATTTTCCCGAACCTCTGCAAAACCTCACCCCGCTATTTTCATCATTATATGAAAGGTATCGCGATCAAATCTAGTAAAGTATATATTTTTGGCATCCTCATGCTATTTCCTACATTTCTCTCCCGATCCGATGTGGAGAGGGCAATGTTGGTTTTTCAGATAATTTTAGGGGTCTGTCTACCCCTCTATGCGATTTTACCGAGGAAAAAAGAATGTCAAAGTCCCGTTTCGAAATCACGGGTATATACTAAATTGATCATCCTGAATCGATTGACGTTCACAGAATTGCTCTATCTTTTTCCATTTTCGAGATACAGCCTACTTTTTATTTCGGAGTACCGAAAACTCATAAAAAACCGAAAAAGTCCTAAATCTGACTTGATATTCTTGTTTTTCGAACCTTTTCACGTAAGTAGCAGAAAAATTTACCCAGAGGCATCCTCGATAAGTTCGCAGTGGAAATTTTCCCGAACCTCTGCAAAACTATAAGTTCGCGATAAAATCTACTGAAGTATATATTTTTGGCATCCCCATGCTATTTCCTACATTTTCCTTCCAATCCGATGTCGATAGGGCAATGTTGGTTTTTCGGATAATTTTAGGGGAGTTTGGAGTTTGAGATGGGCGGGTATAACACTATACAGTGCTCCTCAAAAGTCCCCTCCCCCTCTTATTTTTGGAACGATTATACATAAACAAGTGAAATTTGGAAACTGAATATTAAAGGTTGTAAACTTCCCTACTAGTGATGATAGATGACGAAATCGTCAAAGATGACGTCACAAGGCCATTGTGACCAATAATTTTAAATGGAACCCTACGGCAAGCGACACCTCTTTTGAAAGGTATCAAAAAAACCTATTCAATGATACTAATTTTGTTTGTGTTTATGGCAGTTTTGGCAACTCGCTTTTGAAAAACGCAAAGCTGTGATGAATTAAATCAGTTAATACTAAAATTCCAAATTCAAGCTCCGCCTCTGGATAGTTGTCAAATGAGCTGAAGTTTTTGTTAGTCTCCCTAATTCGACGTTTTTGTAATTGTCCAAGTATTTTACATTTAATAATTTGTGTATTGTTGATCAAACGTTTAACTGTTTTAGCAGCTTTGGGTACTTTTAATATTTTTGTAAATTTTAATAATTTGTTAAACTGTTGTGAGCCGAACGTTCAAGTGCTTCAAGAAGCGAAATGGTACGTGCTTTAGGTGATAAAGTAGCAGCGATCCTAATTCTTGGTGAAACTGGACAAAATAGTCATGCAGCAGAACGCATTTTTAATGAGAGGTTTCCCGATCGCCCCGTTTTGAGGACTTATTTAAGGGAGCTTCTTCGTAAGTTTGGAACAACGGGTAGTATTAATGATGCGAAACGATCTGGCAGACCACAAATTTCTGATGAGAAATAAATTGATATACTGGCAGAAGTAATAGTTAATCCTACTTCTTCAACAACTCACGTTGCATCTACCTGTGAAGTCAGTCGAAGAACAGTACACAGGGTGTTGAAAAGAACAGATTTCATCCATACAAATTGAAAATGGTTCATCAACTCTCTGACGACGACCCAGACCAAAGACTAGAATTTTGTGAAAATATGGAAACTAAAATTAACCAACAGCCAGACTATGTCAAAACAATTTGTTTCAGTGACGAAAGTACTTTCTATCTGAATAGAAATGTAAATACAGAGAATGTGAGGTATTGGAGTGACGCAAATCCTCACCTAATTCGTGAAACACATACCCAATTTCCCCAGAAGGTGAATGTTTGGGCAGGTATCCTGGGAAACCACATCGTTGGGCTTTTTTTTAAATACTAATTTAACTAGTGAGGTTTATCTGGAGCTGTTGCAAAACGCAAATAGAACCGTTAATCCTTGAAATTTTGGAAGATAATCCAGATGAATTCGGCAATTTGGAAATAACATTCCAACAGGATGGTGCTCCTCCACACTATTACGGTGCAGTAAGACGGTATTTGGATGAGGAGTATCGTGGTAGATGGATTGGACGACGAGGTTCAACGGAATGGCCAGCTCGATCACCGGACCTCACACCTTTTGATTTTTTCTGTGGGGGTACCTTGAATCGAAGGTTCACGCCACTGAACCTGACAATATTGACGTTTTAAAACAACGTATTGTTGCAGAATGTGAGGCTGTTTCCGCAGACACATTTGCAAAAGTACGAGAAAGGTTTAAAAATAGGATATTTCACTGTCGGGAAGTGAATGGAGGTCACTTCGAAAAATTTCTTTAAGTAGATAATGATTCTTAAATCTGTAATGAATATCATACTGAATGTAATTTAAATATTAATGTTTACTAATGAGCCATTAAAACTGCCATAAACACAAACAAAATTAGTATCATTGAATAGGTTTTTTCGATACCTTTTAAAAGAGGTGTCGCTTGCCGTAGGGTTCCATTTAAAATTATTGACGATTTCGTCATCTATCATCACTAGTAGGGAAGTTTACAACCTTTAATATTCAGTTTCCAAAATTCACTTGTTTATGTATCCAAAAATTAGAGGGGGGGAGGGGACTTTTGAGAAGCACTGTATATCTTAGGAGAAAGATAATTACAGCTGCGTTGTCCAAAAGTCTTTGGCATTTCTGGTACATCGATTGAGTGTCTTCTATATTGTGTATAATGTGAATAGTTTTAGCCTCCTTAAGATTTTTCCGTTGGGTACCAACAATGTCATAGCAAATATTTGTCGGATGTCCTTCAGTTCGGCTCCAGTGTATAGATCATCGATGGGTAAGTATGGGGTTCATTTATGATGATTATAATAATCCACTTTTGAAGAGTCTCTTAGTTCTTTAGGTAGAGGTTGGTGACCAATTTTCCATTTTTTCTGTTGGTTAGTTCTGTGTCTTCAATTCATTCATATTTGATTTGCAGGGTGTCTCCAAGTGACATTGTGTTCCCTGGGATGCCCAAATTATGTTCATGATCATGTTCAACGACTCCGCTAATTGTCACAATTCCGTGAGTATTGTTCCTTTCCTACTCGAACGTAAGCAATATTGTTGATATCTTTTTTAGTATTATCTTACAAACTCAATTTAAGGTATCAAATTTTATCTCCGTTATTCTGTGACTTTTATTTGGAGGATTTCTTGTGAAATATCGAGTTCTCAGTCTGCTAGAAGTAACCTATATGTTTTGATGATCTGTCAGTCAGTTCATCGGCTACAACATTTGGAACTTGTTCTAACAGAACTCTCCTCACCCCCTGAAAAAATGTGACTTCTTTGAAATTCCTAAAATAGACCTACCCTCAAGTTACAGCCGAGGGGGATGCATCTCTCGAATGGTAGGCGATTTCATCAAATATAAAAATATCACGTCCCGAATTCCATGTCCAGTAGAAATGTTCGTGTTTTCCCACTATCCGAAAATTCACATTGAGCACGTTTGTAGAAGTTAATGAAATTAAATTATTCACTGAATATCTTAGATAACGACTCTAATTAACAGCGGCCCCGAGAGAAGTGTATATGTGAATTCCTTAATAAATATTTTAATTCACTTACATAGTTGATTTAGGCTGGCGGGTGCACAATTGGTCTCAAGGGAGAACGACATACAGCCGGAGGCGCCCTGCCGCAAGTCGTTTCTATTAATTAGCGACATTACATCTTTCGGTTTTGCACGAAGTTTTCAGGCTGGCTCCGAATGAATGCACCCTGCCATCTCCCACATTAGCTGGCTTTCACGTGTTCTTTCATTGTTTCCACCATACACTGAAACTGCATTGTTTCATTCGGTGGTAAAAAGCCTACAGCGAATGGAGAACTTTCCATCATTCATTATCCGAGGAATGTCATCAGCATCGCCACCGCGCCAGCAACCAATCAAAGTTTCCAGAAAACAAGAAACATTTTCAAAGATGAATACCTTTTCAAGCACCGTTCGAAAATGAAATCAACTAAAATAAATTACAACACTCTGGGATTTCTCGGGTTTATCTCCACGTATTGGTCTTCGAAAGGTCTGACACACGACATTTCAGCAAAATTACATTTGCCATCTTCAGATCATGTCTCGTTGAGGACTCGAACTCGAGTTCGAAATATCTCTCCAGAAGGATCTATCAGTTCCTTCTCTCTGCAGTATAGAAATTCTACAATTTTTGGTTTGGTTTCTTGGTCCTTATCCATATGCGCGGTAGTCCATTTGTCTTCAGTCGATGCTAGTCTTGTTCGTCGACTGTTTCTCTGACTTCGCTCAGATGCTCTAGAATACGGTCTTCAAGATTATAAATTTGTATTACTATTTGGTTGTTCTAGGCTATTCTGGGGATTGAAATGGTACTGGTTCATCTCCTCTCAAGAGCGGATTATCAGTGGATCTTCTGATCCTGTTGCCTTGGATGTTCGTGGGAGTTTTGGTTCCACTAGCATGCATGCTCCCCGATGTATTGGCTAATCTAGTTTCTCGGTATCTAGGAAAAACATTAGATGATCCGGTCTTCGTAGGTGAGTAGGTAATTGGGGGAGTCCTCCAAGGTGATGACGAAGGTGGCAACCTCACCCTGCAATCTCTCTGGTGATGTTCACTCCTACTACATCTGAAACAGTTTTTTCTTGATTAGTTGTCAGCCCTGTTATTCCTGCATTTCAGTTCTTTTAATATTCTGAACATCTTTACATCTTTTAGTTTCACTTCCTGGAGTGGTTCTTGAATGCACACTTCCCTCACTCTCGGTCTTCCACTCCTTGGGAACGATCCAAAGCTTCACTACTTTTCTTGATTTGTGGTAATTCCAGAGTCCTTTGTATACCAATATCTCTCGAGCCATCAATGAATACACGCACCACCAACTGTTGTTTGGAATCATCCGTGACATCTGCATAGGCAAGTTGGATGAGTCTTTGTATATCTGCTTCAAAATCCTGCTGACTTCCATTCGATTTCTGCACTCGCGTTTTCAACTACTCCCGGTACAGCTATTCTCCATGTTGATCGCCATACCGCAACTCCAGAGTAGCAATCAGATTTCCATACTTGTGATGCTGATCTTCTGGGATGGTCTGTAATATTGCCAAAGCATGTCAACTCAAAGCCACTATAAGTGCAGTAGCCTTTTCATCATCCTATCCATTGGCCGTTACTTCAAACTATTTCCAATAAAGAGACCAGGGTGACTATTCATCAAAAGTCGATGGTTTTACGGAATTGTTCGATGACCGTAGCCTTATATCTTTAGTGAAGCAACTTTCTTTCCTAGTTCTTCCAAGTGCTTTCTTATTCACTTGTCGCATTGCCCACACTTCTAACGTTGCTTCTTATCGTATCACATTTATCTCCAATCTCACTGTGCATTTTTCCATTGTTTTTCAGACTGTGTTGAGCAATGCCCCGCTTTCATCCACATTTTCTTCTAGCCCCTCAGTTTTCTGGAATATCTGCTCGAAACATGCTTCCTGTTGCTCTTTTTTATTTATTCACCAGCTGACCGGACAGACTTTGTCCTGTCCAAATTTCAATACTCCCTGATTTTTATTCCTTATGTTTTTGTGTGTGTTCTGCTTCTAGCCTGGAGGCGATTTCGTTTTTTTGGTGAATACCCCTTGTGCGATTTTTTCGAGAAATCATTTTTTTTCTGAGAATAATCTTGAAAATATGAGCATATATATACTAAATCAACCATTCTGGATCGAATGCCGTTCGCGGAATTATTCTATCTCTTTTCGTTCTTGAGATACGACCCTTTTCCGGATAAAACCGAAATAAAGGATCCATACACTACCTATATCTGAAATGAAAGATCCATCAATTATTTAAATTTGGAATGAAGTATTCATTCACTACTGAATTACATATTTTTGGAATCTCCATGATGTTTTCTACATTCTGCTTCTTACCTGAAGGCGATCGGACGATTCAGTGTTTATGGTGAATTTTAGGGGTATACCCCTTGTGCGATTTTTTCGAGAAATGTTTTTTTTTCTGAGAATTATCTTGAAATTTTGAGTATATAATAAATCAAACATTCTGAATCGAATGCCGTTCGCGGAATTACTCCAACTCTTTCCGTTCTTGAGATACGATACTTTTTTAACGAAAACTAAAATAAAGGATCCATACACTACCTATATTCGAAATGAAAGATCCATAAATTATCTAAATTTGGAATGAAGGGTTCATACACTACTAAAGTACATATTTTTGGAATTTCCATGATGTTTTCTACATTTGGCTTCTAACCTGAAGGCGATCGGACGATTTCATGTTTCTGGTTAATTTTAGGGGTATACCCCTTATGCAAATTTTTCGAAAAATCTATTTTTTTCTGAGAATGCGCAAATACTAAATCAACCATTCTGAATCGAATGCCGTTTGCGAAATTACTCTAACTCTCTTCGTTCTTGAGATACGAGCCTTCTCCAACTAGAACTGAAATAAAGGATCCATACACTACCTATATCTGAAATGAAAGACCCATAAATTATCTAAATTTGGAATGAAGTGTTCATACACTACTGAAGTACATATTTTTGGAATCTACATGATATTTTCTACATCCTGCTTCTAACCTGAAGGCGATCGGACGATTTCGTGTTTCTGGTTAATTTTAGGGGTATTATACGAAAAATCTTTTTTTTTCCGAGAATTATTTTGAAATTATGAGCATATCCCAAATCAAACATTCTGAATCGAATGCCGTTCGCGGAATTACTCTAACTCTTTCCGTTCTTGAGATACGACACTTTTCTAGTGTCAATACTAACAATACAAGGACCATAGACAACATTACAGTAATTGAAGTGAGAGAGTACTAAACTGTCACACAATTGAATTTTCAATTAAGAGTTGGGAAAGTGACTGTGCCCATAAATGAGCTTCAGGGAAGTTTACGCATTTTAAAGTTTTTGGCTGATATGATATTTGAATCGTAGTTCGGAACCCATGAAGAGCCCAAGATTCTTACAATAATTTACAAATTCGATTGGGTCATTACCAATTTGTATATGCAAGGTATTCAGCGCTTCATATCTCTGATTGTCTGAACTAAATAGAAGGGCGACCGATTATCTGAAATTGCGGAGAGTGCTGTCGCGCAACTAAATCCAGATCTATTATTATTATATATTCCTGAAAACTTTTCCAGGAGAAAGAAATTTCCAGTAACTTTTCCAAAACTCCTTTTTCCCCTAAAACCCCAATTCGGAGTATTACGAACATTAAAAAAAACAATCAGCCAAATCGGTCCAGCCGATGTTTTTATAATAAAAAAAAGGAGTACCAATCATAGAGTCGCACAGAAATTTCAAGTTTTATCATCACATTAGAAATGTATTAAGCTAGATCAAACTAAAGAAAATTACCAATAAGAATACTGTATTCCCTAACTAATGCCTAGTATGTATCTACAATAAAATCTAATTTTGAAAACGTTGAATTGTATATTAGTGGCATACGTGATGATATTGGAGCGTTCAGAACATAATTACTAGTTACTGGAGACAACTTGAAAAAGTCTTTATTGAGCATGAAACAGACATTTATTTCGAAAGATAACTTTTCCAAACAATATTCTGAATCAGCCGTCGTTCTTACTCAATTCGTTTTTACTAGCACGTGTCTTTTTTGCAGGGTAAACTGCTGCTTGATAATTTAAATTCCGCATTCACCATTAATTGTTTCGGATCCTTCTCAAGAACTCCCAGTGTAATGAAGGCTCTAGTAGGATATACAAGTTAATTCAATTTTGGTTTTATATAAAAATCCAGCGAGAATCCTTCGGAGACATGGAAGTTCATTGTTACCGAACATTCACTTTTAGAATAATGTATCAGAGAGAGTAGAAAACTTGGTATAGGATGGCTCCAGAAATGAATAGGAAAATATCCGGTCCTGGAACAGGCTCCACTTGGCTGTTGATGAAACATATTCAATGGTATCGGAATGCCTCGAAACTCTGAGGAATCATAGCAGACTGAATCCATACTGGCAGTTGGGACACTCAAAGAGCTGGTGAGTTTGTGAAACGAATTATGATCCTTTGAGGAATATAATTCACCTTTCAATATGCTCTCCATTTGCTGATAAATAGAAATCCCCATTTCATTGGGATGGGAACTGCACAATGGAATCGATTTTGGCCGATGAGCAGTTGGCTATACTAGATGAAACTTGATTTGCGGATGATTTGAGATTCTGGTAATCGAATTTGCATTATTCAGTACACAATTACATTAGCTGCTTCAAGGAATTTCAGGAATTCACACAGTCAACAATGTATCGTGATATACAAACAATGGAATAATGGGAGACTTGTTGAAGAATTGAAGGATTTCATCTTGTGCTCCAGAGTTTTGTCCTGAGACACGCTATTGGGTAATTAAGTCAGATGATAGAGAATTTGTTGTTAAACTTAATCGAGAAATAATCTTGTCTGTGGTGAGAGATTCTCCATGTTTTTGACTGAAAATCTGAGAAGGAAACTCTAATTTAAAAGATATTACGGGACACCGGGTTTATTGGTAATGGTGATGTATACAGTGCGCGTCAAAATTATGGAACGAATTCGATATTTCACAAGCCATGTACTTTTGACAAAAATCCTGAAATAGGTCGATTTTCATTTTGAAATGCCGATTTTTTTATGTATATTCTAAAGAGGTTATGTCACTGGTTTTGACATGGTGACGTAATCGGTAATTTTTTCAAATTGGAATAGATGTCTTGTGAAACCCCATCTGAAAGGCCTTTCAATACTGCATTAAATGATAATAATCAATCAGATTTTTATTTGTACAGGGTGAACAAAAATTAATATTTTATTTCAATAAGAGAATAACTTTATATCCAACAAAATAGAACAGTTAAATAAGATGTTCGAAATGCCATCCACCAGTCTCTTGACAATAAGCAAATCTACGGACACATTCCTCTTGCACATTGCGAATAACTTCCGGAGTAATTCTGTTAATTTCGATCCTAATTCGATTTTTCAACTCTTGTACATTTTGCGGCCTATCTACATAGACATTCGATTTCAAATAACCTCACAAGAAAAAATCCAGGGGCGTAAGATCTGGAGATCTTGGGGGCCACTCTATCGGTCCGCGTCTATCAATCCACCTCCTAGGAAAACAGTTATTCAAAAACTCGCGAACATCACGTGCATAGTGCGGGGGTGCACCATATTGTTGCAACCAAATACTTTCATTTGGTGAGTTAGGATTGTTGGCGTTTGGAAAAATATCGGCAAGGCTAGGTATTAGTTCATTCCTAAAAAAATTCCAAGTAACGCTCCTCTGTGAGATTTCCTTCGAAAAAATACGGGCCAATAATCCTGTCGTTTATTATCCGTGCCCAAACATTGACTTTCTGAGGGTATTGAGTATGCCCGTCCATCATCCAGTGAGGATTATCCCTACCCCAATATCTGCAATTCTGACGATTCACTGAACCATTTAGGCAAAACGTAGCCTCATCGGAAAACAGAATTTGTTTTATAAAACGTGGATTGCGGTTACACAAATCCTGCATTATTTCACAGAACTCCACACGGCGATCGGGATCATCATCATTGAGATGTTGATGTAGCTGTACTTTGTATGGATGGTACTTTTCTGCTTTTAGAATACGTAAAACAGAACTTTGAGATATGTCAAGGTCTGCTGCAATTTGTCGTGAAGTATTGTGAGGATTATTCTCTACACCCAATAGAACATCAAGTTTCACGTTTTCTTCTATTTTAGGACGTCCAGCATTCGGAATATGTTTGACATGACCAGTTTCTCTAAATTTTTTCTCAATCTTACTGACTGTTGAACGACTGATAGGTCTATTTGGATACTTCGCATTGAACAAGTGGCCCCTAAGATCTCCAGATCTTACGCCCCTGGATTTGTCCTTGTGGGGTTATTTGAAATCGAAGGTCTATGTAGATGGGCCGCAAAATCTATCTACAAGAGTTGAAAAATCGAATTAGGATCGAAATTAACAGAATTACTCCGGAAGTTATTCGCAATGTGCAAGAGGAATGTGTCCGTAGATTTGCTTATTGTCAAGAGACTGGTGGATGGCATTTCGAACATCTTATTTAACTGTTCTATTTTGTTGGATATAAAGTTATTCTCTTATTGAAATAAAATATTAATTTTTGTTCACCCTGTACAAAAAAAAATCTAATTAATTATTATCATTGAATGCAGTATTGAAAGGCCTTTCAGATGAGGTATCACAAGACATCTATTCCAATTTGAAAAAATTACCGATTACGTCACCATGTCAAAACCAGTGACATAACCTCTTTAGAATATACATAAAAAAATCGGCATTTTAAAATAAAAATCGACTTATTTTAGGATTTTTGTCAAAAGTACATGGCTTGCGAATTATCGAATTTGTCCTATAATTTTGACGCGCACTGTATATGAACAATCATCTAACCCATTATCATACATTATTTTTCGAAAAGAGTCTCCTCCAAGGTTCACCATTTCGAGAATTGTTGGGTGAGTGCCTCTGAGATTTTTGTGAAAAAATCTGATGCTACTAGAGTTACCGAATTATCATATTCATTCTTTCCATGTTTTATGTGAACAGATATATTTACATGTGTGTCATTTTCGACACGAACTCTAGTAACTTAATGATTTACTATCAAAATATCTGAGGACTGAGGACTAAACCGAAGAGCAGATCTATAAAGCTACCTTGTTCTGAAGGAAATGAGGTCATTCTCCTATGCTTTTCTTAGCAGAGATAGCGATAAAACAACTAGTGAAAACGTGAAGTGGGGTGTTGAGATTGGAGCTCTCTAAAGCTTGGACTCAAAAAACAGATCACCTCACGACAAAGAGCAATTCAATAGCCCAGTGAAAGAACGAAAACAGCGAAAAACAACAAGTCAAACACAACTACCTTAAAATGCAACAGCTTCAGAAGCTACAGACTACTCGTTATGGAAGGCTACTAAAAAACTACAGCAGCTGCAAATACCAATTTCTCCATAACGAACCAAAAACGGTGAATGGACGGAAGACAAAAAAGGAATCATGAAGGCACTGGAAATGCCAGGACTACTAGACCTACCAAATAAAAAAGCTAAAATAACTGGAGTGAGGAATGCCATAGACCAACTGAACCCGAATACTAGGTTATGAAATCTTCACTGAAAGAGCACTGCAGGAGCTACCTGATCAGAGCGGTTACTCAAATATTCAAAAGTCTCAAAAGGCCTGAATAATTCTCAACACGATGGAAGGCTTCCCAAGTTAAATCAATTTTGGGGAAGCAAGTTCTTTCAGGCCTATAGGATACCCTGTATTATTAATTTTAAATTTTATCGCCAGCAGTTGCTTGATAATGAATATTAACAAAAAATGGCTAATAAAAATGAAAGCATCTTTCCAGAAATAATAAGTTTTCTTTCGTAAATTATAATCAGAAGTTTCTTGAGAACACCTTGGGCATTTCCCAAAATACCAATAATGTTGGAACCATTTAATAAATTATATTCTGCTGTAACCGAACCGAATTATACCAAATCACCAGTTTGGATTTGGGAAGAAACATAGGGTTCTGACATGAATTTTTTTTATTGCATATTTGGAATCTACGCATACGACTTTATCATTAAACATTTTTTCCTACGTTTCTCAAACAATTTTTGGGACTGCTACAGCGTTTTGAAAACTCCGAGTTTCAAATCGCCTCCATGACCTTCGAGAGAGAGCGTGACGTCACAATACTGTTGGGCCCGTTGATCCTCTCTTCTGCAGTAGGCAGTGAGCACGTGTTACTGCCGCTTAATTTGTGAAGTGTTTATTGTTCGCGTCGTTATCAATATTCATTCTGTAATTTTCAAAATGGCTACTCCAAAAATGAGTTACCGTTGGTGTTATGTACCTGGTTGTGATAATTCAACAAGAAAAATACCTCGAAAATTATTTTTATGCGTGCCCTTCGAAGAAAAAAGGACGAGCAAGTACATACCAAAAAAACACGTTTGTTTACGTAGGAAGAACTCCGTGGCTCAAAGTGGAGTAGATGATTTAAGCAGTAGAAGAAAAACTCAGAGTCATCTCCACATTTTAATGGTAAGTTGAAGATATCTAATCAAAAGACATGTTTCGAGATCTTAAAATCATATCATCAGTTTGTGTACAATGAAAATCTGCAAATGGAAGTACAAATTGTAAAACTTTTATAACAGTGGTTATTGGTGACATATTGGTTTGAAAAAAATTGATTTCATATTTTGTTCGCGAATTTATACGTATGGCTGATGATGGATCCTAACATCGCACATTAATGATGAACACCTCTCCTGGAAATCCCATTGCCAACAATTATGTTCCAAACTAAATTCTTTAAGATATCTATTCATCAATTTACGAACTGTACTAGAAGTGAAACAGATGTTGAATGTTTACTATGCTGAAGTTGAATCAAGACTCAGATATGGCATTTGCCTGTGGGGCAATGCACCAGGTACGAAAGATATCTTTATTAGACAAAAACGAATCTTGAGATGTATCGCAAGAATTTCTGACAGAGAATCGTGTAGAACATTTTTCAAAACATTTTGTATCTTGACACTTCCATGCCTCTTCATTTTCGAAACCTGTGTCCATGTTTTCAATAATAAGGGAACTTTTATACGAAATTCTGATATTCATGGTCATGAAACAAGGAACAAGCACCATTTTCATGTAAATTTAGCTCGAAAAAAAAAAATTTATGTGCTCCTGATCATATTGGACTCATAATATTTAACAATCTTCCGGAAAAACTGAACTGAAGGGTATTAACATATTTTTTTCATTCAAACATGAGTTGAAGAATTTTTTATTGAAAGAATGTTTTTATAGTATAGGTGATTTTATACAAAACTAGACTTTGTGATAATTATGTTTGACGAAAGTGTTTCTTTTTTGATATTTTCATTATTCTATTGTTGGTTTCTATATATACTATGCATGTCTTTTTTTTATATATACATTCTCGTTTTTAAGTATAATTTCTTATGTAGATATACTAATGTAATTGTACTAACTAAATGACAATTCCAATACATGTAAACTATGTCGAAAAAATGGAAATAAATATTGATTGATTGATTGATTGCCTCTCGATGTTCACGACATTCATTTTTAAATATTAGAATTAGATAACATTACAAATATTTTTCATCACATGTGAGAACCCCCCTTCTTTCTAACCAATATGTTACCTATAACCATTGTTACAAAAGTTTTACAAATTGTACTTCCATTTGCAGATTTTCCTTGTACACAAACTGATGATGGGATCTTAAGATCCCGAAACATGCCTTTTGATTAGATATCTTCAACTTACCATTAAAATGTGGAGATGACTCTGAATTTTTCTTATACTGCTTAATACAATTGTTTTGCTGCGAGGATCATTTCACTTTGAAGGATGATATGAAATACTACATACAGAATTCATTAAAAAAAAAGAAGTTCGGCCCCACATTTTCAATGAGCATTTACAATGAGGCTGTAACTCGACCATATCGCAACTCATGCCACAATGAATAGTCGTTTTAAAACCTACTCGAAAGTTGCATACAATTTTTGTATCAAAACAGTGCCGCGGAAATAATGAATCCATCAGCGGAAGTTTGATTCGATTTTTTGAATTCGATTACGATTTGATGAATAGACAAACGCATGATTTCACGAGCTGTCACTGAAAATTCGCGTAAAAAGTTTTTTTTCGCAACGTTTGGTATGGCGCAGAAACAACAGCAGAATTATCAAATTCGGATACTTTTATGAATTTTTTTTCAATAGCACAGTATTTCGGTAACAGCAGGTTCATCGTCCCGGCGATATAACCACATTTAAAAAGCTATCGCATGTTTACAACCCCTGTAAACAAAAAAAGGACTGCTGCTTAAAAAATGTTACAGAAGTTACTGAAAAGTTTCATTTATGAATTTTCAGGTGGTGGTTATCCGACAGCGTATAAAAAGAATAGTGCAATACATTTCTAGTTGTAAGTTCCTAAAATTACGTGAATAAATAAATAAGAATGCACTACACTTTACGAATATTGGTAATAACTCAAATTTTGATGAATTGATGTATTTTTGCATAGTTCTTGGCATGGAACAACAGAGATTTTCCCAATGAAAAAATCTATAAAATATCCTGATTCTCTCGATTTTAATAATATTATACCCATTACTATCGATTCGTCTAATATTTTTAACTTTCGCAGCTGCACAATCCAAACAGGAATTGTTTTGAATGACATCTTCCTCATCGACTGTTATTTCCAAACGATGTATGTAGCCGGTCCGAGTCCCAACAGTATCGTGACGTCACGCTACCGAAATGCCACTCCGAGCGGACAGAGAATTTTCCGATTTTTGAAGTCATTTTTGGCGAAAATCGTTTTTTTCAACGGTATGATTGTTTTTAGTGATCAATCTCTGTAAAAAAGTGTTTTTTTACTGATTTTCCATATCATATCCCAACCTAATTGAACAAGTTCACCACATTAGACAAAGTGTGGTACAAACACAATCCTCCATATCCTATTAAGTCGGGGGGATCACGAGGAAGTATATTGGATCCAATTCAATACCTGGTCTCAAACTGGGAAAAATGTAGTGGATCATTGGGAGAAAATCGAAGCTATACATATATGGAAACTACTAGTCTACAAACCATTGGACTCGTGGTGCACCTCAATGGAGATCTGCATCCAACTCTCACATAGAAATCCTGTTGATATTCCAGTCAAAAGTATCACGGTCTATGACAAATCAAGGGATAATACGAGATTTACAAGTGAAATCTGCCAAACAAGAGCTTCGTTGCACCAACCAACTACTGTAGAAGAATTGACGTCCATTTCGATTAGTTAACTAACCATTCAGTAGAAATTATCAGAATCATAGACTCAAATGATTAGATCCTGTAGAAACAACCATATTTCAAGTAATTAGTGTCTTAGGCATCTTCAATAAACTGAGATTGAAATCGAATAGGAGATATGTCACTGGAAAACTCGTGAGATACCATTTGTCACACCGTTCTGACAAATTCATATTTTCCAAGATAAATATTTCACACTGATACTGTACGTCTGACCACTCGAGATAAAAAGCTCTGTCCATAACATTTGCAGGGGGAGTTTTCTTAGCCACAAACGAGCGTTTTCACTTTCCGCTCCCCAAAGTCTCCCGGTGAAATATTGGGAATAAAACAATGGCATGTGGGAACGAGGCGACGTTCAGAGACTGGAACTTAAGTGCTTGGCTTCGGGTTATTGATCATCTGGACACATGGCCTACATGTTGAGTTATCATCATTTTCATAATATTCTGGATATTAGGTTACAGTTTATATCCAGAAAGAATTTAAAGGCATCATTTACACATTGATTGAGGCCAACCCCCTCAATTTTGTGATCATTAAAATACATTTTTCAATTTCTTCATCCTGTATATCTATACAATGAGCTAGTAGAAAGACTCTCTTTCTCGACATGGTTTTCACTTTCCACAATCTGACGATGGAATTATATCAAGAAAAAGCTCTAGAAACGATATTCTTCCACAAACATTTATTTTCAATCACTGCTTACAAAGGCGGTGTGGGCCGCAGCGTGTTGGGGATTTCAAGAAACTTGAAAGTCTGTAATAATAATAATAATAATAATATTTATTTTCCAGTAGACATACAGGATGTTAGTGAATAAGTGCGACAAACTTCAGGAGGTGATTCTACAAGAAAAAATAATGACAGTTTGCTATATAACTTTTGTCCGCAAATGATTCGTTTTTCGAGATGCGGGGTGTTAAAGTTTTTCTTAAAAACTGACTATTTATTTATTACTCTGAAACCGGTCGAGATATGCGAATGAAATTTGTTGAGTTTTAAGAGGTAGTTATTGCGCATTTCTTGACATGTAATTAGGAATTTTATGTTCATCATTGGCGCGCATACGGGTAATGATCTAAATTTTTTTTAAGGAAAAAAAATGGTACGTCACTGAGGTATTTCAAATGGAGGATAATTTTTGAATTCCTCGTTCAATTTGTGACAAAAAATCTCTCCTGCCTTTTTTTGTATGGGGCGCCGTTTTTATGCAAAAAAATAAAACATCTTAACGCGTATTTGTCATACTTAATACATTATCTAGTAGCGATGCTAGTAGGCTGTCAATATTCTGTTAAATACGAATATTTCAACAAAATGTCGAATTAGCGTTTCTTCATTTTCAAGCTTTTTGTTCAGTATAACATTAATGATAATAAGTAAATCATTTTTCTTTTATCGAAAAGAATGGAAAATTATACAACTGCGGAATTGTGAGTGGCAGTCTAAATAAATTTGGTCATTGGGAGATGACAAATTTGGATTTTTTATTGTTTGATTAATATGGAAGATTTCACACATAGTCAACATACCTATCAGATGTTGTTCAATGTCCTGCGTGGCTTCAGCCGATGGTTTCATGCTAGATATCCACAAAAAATTACTTAATTTTTATCATGAATTTTTCAATTTTAGGAAAAATCTTTCTATTCAATTGTCAACTGGAAATGTTACCCTTTTCAACATGAATACCCCTCAAGAGGTTATCGTGAACGATGGAAGATAGTAACTCAAGTTCATCTTTGAGTCGCAGATGATCCCACTTTTGATTTCATGAACACCCTGTTCATATTTTCAAACAAATCATTCATCATTTGTTATATCGCGACTTAGTAGTGAATAAACAGTATACTCATTATTATAGTCTTAAAAACACATTCACCAATTTGAAGTTATACCCACTCGTATTTATATACCCCTAAGTGCAAATAACAGAACAGTACGCCACTGCTCCCTTGTTGGAGAAAATATAATAACCGAGAAAGGACATTTTTTGCCCGGATACACGAAAACATTTCGAAACTATGTATTGCCTTGAGTAAATATGTTCATTTGCTCAGCTTACTTTTTAATAACTTTCCCAAAGTTGAACGAGTTTACTTTCCTCAAAAATTGGAAGTTTCGATTCCGTATTCGTGTAGACGGCATGAAAAATGCTTATATTCCGAGAATAAATAGAAACTCCCAGCTACACAAATACTTCTACCTGCCATCACAATAGAACGTATTTTCCGTTGTTATATTTCCACAGAATGGTTCATGGAGAAGAGAATAGCGATTTTCCGTGAAAAGAAGTACAAAACAGACCCCACAACCTCGAGGGTGTCCGTTAAACCAACACGGGTGAAGGAAAAGGGTTGCAGAAATAACACTGGCGAGCGAACGAAAATAAAAGTTAACCTTTTGGTTCGAGATGACAACGATCGTTGCTTCTGTCGTTGGATTCGGTCGTCAGATGTTTCGAATGAGACACTCGCCGCCATGGCGATTAAGAAATCAAAACACATTAGGCAGGGAATTGTCAGCTTATATAGCTTTACTGGAAACGACTGTGGACCATATCACGCAGGCCGCGGAAAAACCAGAAGGAAGAATAGGATATGAATTAATATATTCATGAGACTGCATAAAATGGTGATATGGTGGCAAACTTTCATGGCTTAAGATGAGTTGTAACCAAAGGAATACTTACGATGTGTGCAGATAAGTATATATTTTTACCGACGAAATCAAAAAGGAGGAGGTTGTCTAGTCGACGTGTATTTTTTTTAATGTATGATCACGCATAACTTTTCACAGGGCAGTTCGATTCCGATGATTCTCTTTTCATTGGATAGGGATTACTTCAAAGTTGGTCCCATTTGAATTTGAACAGAAAAATCCTTCCCTAAGGGTAGCAAAATGGAGGATATTGATCGTTCACCCTCTGAATATTAGATAGGGTATATCTCATAGTTCATCATATTTCAATTTGGAATGGAATGATCCATCTCTATGGGTAGAAAAATAGGGGATGATCGATTTTTCACTTGTGGACATTGACACATACAGTGCGCGTCAAAATTATGGAACAAATTCGATATTTCGCAAGCCATGTACTTTTGAGAAAAATCCTGAAATAGGTCGATTTTTATTTTAAAATGCCGATTTTTCTATGTATATTCTGAAGAGGTTATGTCACTGGTTTTGACATGGTGACGTAATCGGTAATTTTTTTAAATTGGAATAGATGTCTCGTGATACCTCATCTGAAAGGCCTTTCAATACTGCATTCAATGATAATAATTAATCGGTTTTTTTTTGTACAGGGTGAACAAAAATTAATATTTTATTTCAATAAGAGAATAACTCCAACAAAATAGAACAGTTAAATAAGATGTTCGAAATGCCATCCAACAATCTCTTGACAATAAGCAAATCTACGGACACATTCCTCTTGCACATTGCGAATAACTTCCGGAGTAATTCTGTTAATTTCGATCCTAATTCGATTTTTCAACTCTTCTAGGTTTTGCGGCCTATCTACATGGACCTTCGATTTCAAATAACCCCACAAGAAAAAATCCAGGGGCGTAAGATCTGGAGATCTCGGGGGCCACTCTATCGATCCGCGTCTACCAATCCACCTCCTAGGAAAACAGTTATTCAAAAACTCGCGAACATCACGTGCATAGTGCGAGGGTGCACCATCTTGTTGCAACCAAATACTTTCATTTGGTGAGTTAGTATTGTTGGCGTTTGGAAAAATATCGGCAATGCTAGGTATGCGTTCATTTCTTAAAAATTCCAAGTAACGCTCCCCTGTGAGATTTCCTTCGAAAAAATACGGGCCAATAATCCTGTCGTTCATTATCCCTGCCCAAACATTGACTTTCTCAGGGTATTGAGTATGCCCGTCCATCATCCAGTGAGGATTATCCCTACCCCAATATCTGCAATTCTGACGATTTACTGAACCATTTAGGCAAAACGTAGCCTCATCGGAAAACAGAATTTGTTTTATAAAACGTGGATTGCGGTTACACAAATCCTGCATTATTTCACAGAACTCCACACGGCGATCGGGATCATCATCATTGAGTTGTTGATGTAGCTGTACTTTGTATGGATGGTACTTTTTTGCTCTTAGAATACGTAATACCGAACTTTGAGATATGTCAAGGTCTGCTGCAATTTGTCGTGAAGTATTGTGAGGATTATTCTCTACACCCAATAGAACATCAAGTTCCACGTTTTCTTCTATTTTAGGACGTTCAGCATTCGGAATATGTTTGACATGACCAGTTTCTCTAAATTTTTTCTCAATCTTACTGACTGTTGAACGACTGATAGGTCTATTTGGATACTTCGCATTGAACAAGTCGCATACCTCTTGCTGAGTTCTGGTTCTATCTCCGCATCCAATAAAAATTGAAATTTCTATGCGTTGGGTTTCACTTAAAGTAGCCATAGTTTACTTTTAGAACTTTTTCACCTAGAATTTGTGAAGAATATTTGTTGATATTTCAACTGACATTTATTTGACACTAACTTGCCTATTATGGCATTAATTTCTGATTGTCTTTTGTTTCCATTTTAGACTAGGAAATAGCTAACTATTAATATTTGGAAAGGATCCATTGGTGTGGTAGAGCACTGAGTCACTAGTCTGCCAGTCTAAGGGATTAGAGCCTTGGCTCAAAAAAGTTAAATTTTGCGTTTTTTAACACGCTTTTATTATCTTTACTTGTAACTAAATAACTCACAATGTAATAAAATCTTGGAAGTAAATATTCACCCACTTTCAATCTTCCGAATAATCTGAAATTTGTCACACATATCAAGGACCGATGACAATACAAGAATTTCATAATCATAATGTAATAATAATAAAAATATATTTTTCCAAACGCCAACAATCCTAACTCACCAAATGAAAGTATTTGGTTGCAACAAGATGGTGCACCCCCGCACTATGCACGCGATGTTCGCGAGGTTTTGAATAACTGTTTTCCTAGGAGGTGGATTGGTAGACGCGGACCGATAGAGTGGCCCCTAAGATTTCCAGATCTTACGCCCCTGGATTTTTTCTTGTGGGGTTATTTGAAATCGAAGGTCTATGTAGATAGGCCGCAAAATCTACAAGAGTTGAAAAATCGAATTAGGATCGAAATTAACAGAATTACTCCGGAAGTTATTCGCAATGTGCAAGTGGAATGTGTCCGTAGATTTGTTTATTATCAAGAGACTGGTGGATGGCATTTCGAACATCTTATTTAACTGTTCTATTTTGTTGGATATAAAGTTATTATCTTATTGAAATAAAATATTAATTTTTGTTCACCTGTACAAAAAAAGATCTAATTAATTATTATCATTGAATGCAGTATTGAAAGGCCTTTCAGATGAGGTATCACAAGACATCTATTCCAATTTAATAAAGTTACCGATTACGTCACCATGTCAAAACCAGTGACATAACCTCTTTAGAATATACATAAAAAAATCGGCATTTTAAAATAGAAATCGACATATTTTAGGATTTTTGTCAAAAGTACATGGCTTGCGAAATATCGAATTTGTTCCATAATTTTGACGCGCACTGTATATGTAGTTGACATTGACAGATCCTCCTACATCCGTCACAATAATTACATTCTATAAAAGGATGGAATTATATACAAAGTGATGAAATCAACTAACCAGAACTTTCAAAAATAATTTATATTATATAACAATAAATAGTTAAAGTAGATAATCATATTATTCAACAGTTAATAGATGAAGTAAGCTGGGTAAGTAATTTTTGGAAGTAATAAAAAATTAAGTAGGTAGTTAGGAGATTTCAGCCACAAAAAAATGAAAAATAAAAACTTTTTAACAAAAATCTAAACCGACGAAAAAATCAACTGAAAAGCAAAAAATAAAATAAACCTCAGTCTTAATGATAATTGAGCTCCTAAACTAATGTGAGTAACTAATTTTGAGTCGGCGCCAAACAATCTAGCAATTGAATTAGGTAAAGCGTAAAATGATGGCAGCGAGATGCACAGCGACGTTTTGATTACTTCTTCAAAGTAAAATAATGATTTTCGATAATTGTTTGTTTGGCGCCGACTCAAAATCAGTTACTCACATTAGTTTAGGAGCACAATTATCATTAAGACTGAGGTTTATTTAATTTTGTGCTTTTCAGTTGATTTTTTCGTCGGATTAATTTTTTGTTAAAAAGCTTTTATTATTTTTGAGTTTCTTCGGAACTATTGAATTGATTTCCAAGAAGCTCATTGATTTTAGGGACTGCATACCGAAAGAGAAACGATGTCTGTTACAGTGTGTTTGATGTAGAAAGTTTGGAATTTGGCATGATTGTGGAGAGTCATATAGGTTCCTCACATGGCCTCTCGTTCATTTAAAATAAGGCTCAGAAACTGAACCGAATAACGAGATGTCTGTTTTCGTTTTTGGCTGATGATGGACCTCTATAGGTTCGAAACGTGTACCATCCCTGTTCAAGAAGGTAATGAACATTGTGGGGTATGACTGAGAGTTTGCACTCTTTCACACTATATACAGTGAGTTTCAAAAAGTTTGCACCAGATGGAAAACTTCTTATTATTTATTTGTCAGAAAATTTTACTCCAGATAAAAATTGGTGCCTTGCGGAAAACTTGATTTGAGTGGTAAAAAATAAGGGGAAAAAAAATAGGAATTTTATCGGGATAAATATCCTTATTTTCGACATTATCAGAAAAGTTTATTTGAAAAAGTTATTTGGAATTGAAAACGATATTCAGATTTGAAATCACAGCCAAGCAACAGTTTTTTTTTCCCAATTTTTTATGGTTTTAGCCTCGTGAAGAGTAATGTCGAAAATAAGGGTAGTTTTCTCCTATACACCGTTTTGAAATTTAGAATGTTGACAACTCAAATGCAAGTTTTCCGCAATGCAGCAATTTTTATCAAGAATAAAATTTTCTGACAAATGGATGATAAAAAAAGTTTCCCATATGGTGTAAACTTTTTGGAACTCACTGTATATGGATAATAATACTACTGCACCTCCACATGCAAGGACAACTGCCTCAATTTTGGCCAGGTGCATCGAGATACAACAATTTTGTCGTCATAACTCTAATAGTTATCCATATTTTTTTCCCACCGAGTTCACGTTATACAAAGTGTTTTTTATAGTATTTCCATTCGGAATTTTCACATGTTTCCGTAATGAAATAGCTACTATCGATCGCTTCGCGGATTAAAATGGTGTTGAGATCCTTGCCTAATGGGACTTAACTGAGAAAGAATACTTCGCGGCAAAGCGCGGATCCATTCTCCCAAATGAACTAAGAGATGAAATATTCCTCATTTACATGTCTTAATGAGCATCTTTGAGCGCGAGGCAGGATCTCGCCCTTCACCAACTACCAGGTCAGAATCGAACATTTTGACGCCCATGGCGCTCCCATATAAACCCTTTTGGCCAACATTCAAGTGATTTACTTAATCGCATCCCGATATACAACACGTTTTTAAATGGGAAACATTCTTGATTCAATGATGAAAAAGAAACGACTTTGCGAAGCGCTGATTCCATAAAAGATGTTCTTTTGGGTTCTAGAAGACTCCTTCATGGAGAAAACAGAAAAAAAACGAGAAAATGTTCCGCATCGGTGTTTTTTTGTCGGAAAATACTCTCGATTCGTATCCACCAAATTATAGAAAAATATTCCCAATGGAATGGTAAAAGGTATTTTCCATTTTCTAATAGGAGGTCCGCAGGGTTTTGTGTTGAGCCAATTGCTTTCCATCCTCTATATCAATCACATTTATATAGTTTGTATGAATTTTTGCGGTGTGGAAGTCAGAAAATAGAATATACTTCTATCATATCCTTCTATAGATAATCGATTGGTGTATGGTTTATTATATATCATTTTCCCAAAAACAAAATATTTTCCCTGGATTTTTCGATTTTAACGATAGTTACAATCTCCTTCATTCAGGAGAAAATATAGATTATTTCTCCGAGCGCCAATCGATTTGGGATGGTCGGTTTGGTATGGGGTCGGAGTTGCAGCATTTTCTTTTCGGAAAACGTTTACTTTTACGCAACATTATTTTTAATATAGTGTTTTTGTGCAGTTTGTGAGTTGTAAATCACTAGATTTTTCCGAGAGAGAATATCTCTAAGGATGAAAAACGTATGCATAAGTAGTCGCAGTTTTTTTTAAGTAGGGAATATGTTCAGTCCATCATATGTATTGGTCCAGAATGACTCCTAGATATTTAATTGAGGTTACTTTTTCAATTTTCGAACAATTACAACTATTTTCATTTTGACAACTAGGTATGTGAATGCTAAGTTTTGTTGCTAAGTGGTTGATCACTAATGGTTGAAGAAAATGTTTTTCCCAGGTTCAGACTCAGTAAGTTATTGCTAGGACAAATGCTTATTTTTTTTATGCTCGTTTCTGCTGTCCTAAAGACGTTTTCCCAGTTGTCACCTTTGAATAATATGGCTGTGTCATCGGCGTAGCATATCAAATGTCTTTCAAAATCATTTATATGAGATATACTGTTGATATATATATATATATATATATATATATATATATATATATATATATATATATATATTGTTATGTTATGAAAAACCAGTTATATATTTTAAAAAAAAAGAAAAAATTTCATAAAAAACCCAAAAAAAATAATTACTAAATACTATTAGTTAAAGATATTTTTTACATAATTTTGAAATTCTATTTCCTTTATGAAGCCTCTGTATAATATTAATAGATAAAAATATTCAAATACTACAATACAATCAATTTTATACACTGTCATAATGATTACAGCCCATAATTATTCAAAAGACAACAAGAAAGGTCTAGATTTACAAAATCATCCTGAATAAAATGTGATAAACAAAATTATAAGCTTGAAACATACAGTATATGAAATTGTATCTAACTAAAAATAGCCAATGGGAGAACAACAAACTTCTTGATGACAATAGCCAATCAGGGAACAGTATGGTCAAATGGAAGATTTGAAATTGTGAGAAAATAAGAACGGAAAAGTGTCAGAGACAATTATGATTGAATATTGTAAATAGTCTGTAAGAAAGGAAAAATAGTTTTATTTATAAGTTTTGACAAATAACCCCAAACAGTGAAAATTTGAGAACATAGTGGGCGAATTCAAAAATTCAAATCAAAAGGAATGAGGAAAAATGGTATCCAAGTGACGGAAAAAACAAAGCCGAAAGGAGATTGAAAATAATTTTAAAAAGAATGCCACGTTTTGTATGGAGAGAAAGACAAATTCAGTAATTCCATTAAATAAGCAGCAACCAACATTACCTTGTATGTACTCCATATACAAGTATTCAAAAGCTGATTTCTGGAGTTGTATGGTTCTTTTCTTTTGGTATTGGAGTTCCTGAGAGCATTGGATTGAAAGGGGATCCAAATTCTGGTTGTGTATTGAACAGCGACAGTTCCAGCGTCAGGTATAAACTTTCCTAGTGCACATTACGAACTGAACAACTTCACTAATAACTCATATCCCATCAGAAGAACTTTATTTCATTTGATTTTGAACTATTAAAGAAATTTTCACTTTCAAGGTAAAAGTGAGGTTGTGTATATTTTACCCTTGACTGTTTCTCATGATTATCCATGAAAATTTGTAGATTGACCATAGAATAAGTTATCTATCGTAGGCCAGGTTAATTTAAGTTTTCCTGAATAAAGGAAATAATTGCTTTTTGATACTTTGTCGTTTGTTTTCCACAATGATCAACAATCATACTTATAAACATTGAATAGATTGAGATTTGACATCAAGCAGTGGCTAGTGGCTCAATTGCCTGAACCGGCTATCTGAGACAAGAGGCGTACCAACTGAGTTTAGTCGTGGTGAGAAAAGTGATAACAATTGGCAGCAACGTGACGAGAGAACAGTGACGTTAGCTAGCAATTATTATTAAATTGCTATATATTATACAAGGGTAGAAAATAAATTATCTATCACATATCTACAATTAGTATTCCAAAGTGAAACGCAAAATTTCATTTCATAGTATTTTTACAATTCTCATTTTATAACAATATATATATAAGGAAGAGAATAGGTACCAAAACTGTTCCTTGCGGTACACCAATAGTAATATATTAACAGGAACTTTGCTGTTGCCCGATTTTAAGACTTTGCTTTCTATATGAAAGATAGCCTCTCAATAAATTCAATTTAATTCCTCTTATGCCATATCTATAAAGTTTGTTCAATAAGATATCATGACAAGCAGTATCAAATGCTTCAGATAGATCTAGGAAGACACCAAGGCATTTAGTTGAAACTTTCATCCAAATCATAAAGGATGTTATCCATCAGATAAGAGGAATATTCACGGAAATTTGCGTCCCCGAATTTCCAAAATGAGTTCAAATAGTGGTTTCCTGTACCACTGGTAAACTATACGTTTTTTCTAGATAGATCATTGTGGTGTGGCATTTCTATCATTTCGTACAGATATTTTGTGCTTACAGTCAAAATTCTCTACCTACAATCAAATCTTTCTGCTAGCAAACGGTCACTACAGTTTTGTTAGCCCTAGGCATAGTATCCATGCCTCGTGGCATAAAGTACATGGAAAGTCTACAGTTGCATTGAGGCACAAATGTTGTGCCATATTTTGTTTTCCAAAAAACAATTTTTGACTCTTTTAATTACATTGCTATGATGTATCCACAAAATTCTCACAGAATTATAGTTGACTTCATACATTGGTAGATTAGACTTACCTATGTTGGCCCGTCCTTGGTACCAGACTCCATAGGTCAGACTTTGGGAGCTCCGTATATTGGGGAGTTGTGGTTTTTCCTCCCCTATCGTTGGGAACCTTAGCCTTTTCAGTAGCACAGTATGTGTGCTGAGGTTCCTCCTCCTCTTGGCAGAACCCACATGTGGTTGAGTCTACAGTGCCCTATCAGGAGCCCTTGTAGCCTCCGTTGCCATTGTAACCTTTGTGGCCTGGCACCCAAGCCAGAGATGGTCTGTTTTGCCTGCTTACCTTTTGTAGGGTTTTCAAGCAGTCCCAGACAAGTTTAGAGATAACTTGCATGGAGCTGATTGCTTTGATAGCCGCTTGGTTGTCATGTATAAAGCAATGGTCATTTCCTTGAACTCTTGCCTTAGTAACTCCTCTGCGTAGTAATTTATTGCTGCAACTTCTGTCTGGAATAACGTCACATGTTTGCATAAGCTCAGTGAGACTCCTGTCTTTGGCTTGGTATCTGTAGCTCGGTTTTTGTCCTACCATCAATGCAGTCAACATGTTGAACTGCATAACTGCCCTATATAAATGGTGACTTACTTGTGACAGCTTCTGATCTCAAATTTCAATGTATCTCTTCCATTTTCAAATACAGTATAGATGAATTGAAAAACGACTACTTTCATTGTACAGTTTGATGAAGTTTCGTAAGAAAATGGTCGCCAAGCACAGCAGTTTACCCTTGCGTATTCTCGATGATCCAGCCCTGGCAAAAAGACCTCTCTTCTGGCGTAATCAACATACAGCCTTTGGAAAAACGTCCGTTGAGAGGGCAATGTGCTTTCAATTTGTATCTATTTTCTTTCTTTAATGCAGTGGATAATCAATTCATTGAAATTCCCTGGGTGATGCAACTGAAAAGTTTCTTCGAAGATGGCAGGAAACTTCATTGCAGATTTCGTAAATTGTAATGAAATTTCCACTGCAAGTGATTTCAAGCATTTAGAATCAGGAACTTACAATGAGTGGATTGTTGTCAGAATTCCAAGTGTTCGGTATCAAGCTCCGTTTGTTTGACAAACAATATAATGTTTTGGAAATGATCGAGAGATTTGAATTCATTGACGATTCGACACGACAACAAATTCACTATGCGATTGCCGGTTCTTTTTAGCAGAATCCAAAGAATGATAAGAATTCTATAATGAGTATGTATTGTTATGTTGCTTCAAAAAATTGGGTTTAATTTTCCCCAAAAGGTAATAATATTATCAATATACTTCATTGTACAACTTCGATTGTTTGACAAACAATATAATGTTTTGTAAATGATCGAGAGATTTGAATTCATTGACGATTTGTCACGACAACAAAGATACTATGCGATTGCCGGTTCTTTTTAGCAGAATCCAAAGAATGATAAGAATTCTATAATGAGTATGTATTCGTTATGTTGCTTCTAGAAATGAAATTGGGATTTCAATTTTCAGCCCCAAAAGGTAATAATGATTATTATCAATATGCTTCATTGTACAAGAATTTAAATTTTGTTGTTGATCAATATTTACATAAACATAAACCAAGCTCCCTAAAAATCTCTTATGTGTTGATCAAACTCTATACCCTTCATAAATAGACCCAGAACCCTAATACAATCCTTATATTCAATGACATCATTTTCAAAAGACATATCGTTAAGTGAAAGCCAGAATATTTTTCTTAGTGATAATAAATTATATAAAGTAATCACTCCAAGATTACATAATTTTAATACCCAATAATGGAATCACCTACAGATAGTTAGAGTTTACCAGAGATATTTATCATTAACATATACCAATGAACGGGATTGGAACTAAAATGGACCCTTGCGGCGCTCCCGAGTCAATTTAGGTGTTTCATGATATTTCGTTGGTCTCTGATACCTGTGAGATATGACTCAAACGAGTCAAGAGTTACTCCTTCTCACCCATGTCGATGTGAACTTCCGCAAGAGTATTTTGTGATCAACGCAGCTGAAAGCTTTTGTTAGGTTACATAAAACTGCCGTCGCAATATTATTTTCTTAAATTGGAGTATACCTCATCGAAAAATGGGGAAATGTCATTAAATGGATCCTTTTTATTTTGGAATCCAAATCGATAATATCAATTTTAGATCTCGTACTCATCCATCGTCAGGTAGTCAGTATTTTGATTTTATATCCACCTTTTGATATACTTCATCTGAACTCTGGAACCAATATGCTTATTTCGAAAAAACACAAGGTAACAACCAAGTTTTTTGTGTAGGTCTACTGCAGGGATATTTCGGAAACAGCAGAAAAATCCTGTCATGAATTTTCGTAGGAGGAATCCTCTCTACTATCCACCCATGAAAAGACACAATTAACTGTTACTGCTGAAAGATATGTTGGAGGTGAACATATGGTATCTTCGCAGGTATATTATGTTCAGTGAAGGAGTCCAATATATTAGCTGGATCTCAGGTGCGTTCTAGCATTATCACAGGAATTGTATCAAATATATGCCCATTAAATTCAGTGCCCTGAAATAGAGCGATTCAATATTTTGTATGTCTTTCTCTTTCTCGAAGAGGGGTAGATGGAAGTACTTGATATGGTGCGTTTCTGGGATTACATTTATGAAGAATGGATGAATGACATACTCGCTACTTTCCTTGCATCATCACGTTCGTGATCAACATGAAGGAATCATTGCCTATCAGCAATCGAAAAGAATATCGATTCTCTCACAGTAGCCCCATATTTCTGTTGAAGTATCCATAAATTACCGAACGATCTAAAACAATTTACCGGGCTCTTGATATAACATTTTCAATAAAACTATAGAGAAATACGCCAGTAAGCAAGCTTCATGGCGGTATCAAATTTCAACTTTCTATTACTTTTCTCCTATTACTTTGTCTTTTTTATAGCTTTTCAGATTGTGGAACGGAATGGATACGCGAATTATGATGCCGAAATAAAACATTAATGAAACATTTTTAGAACTGTATGCAGTTAATTTGATCGGTCAATTCAATAGCCAATTTACCGTCCGATTGACCAAGTGAGATATTTGAGTCAATTGAGCGGTTCTGCTCCAAACGCGGGTCGTCCTAGTAAATGCCTGGGTGAGCGGCCGTCCCGGATGATAACGCCCAGGAGAAAAATAAAACATTCGTAGCAATTTTTTTATTGTGTCGCTCCCTGCCGAATTGAATTCTAATGACAAAATTTTTCACCAAAACATTCGTAGTATATCTAAAAAATTTTATCAGATGGGGGTCGTACTCAGTAAATTCAAAAAATTATTTCGAATGTATTGTGAAAACCGAAACATGGAGTGTGTATAACACACACTTCTTAAATATGGTAGATTATAACTTAATTAACAGTGATGGGAATATAAACCAGAATGATGGAGTCATTTGTATATTTCAAAAACTTGCTCAACTATGGAACCAACCACATTAAAATCGGAAACTATAAAGCCATTGAAGTAAGGTTGACTATAGGAAATAGAAACATAACATTACCAGTCATTTATATGATGCAGAATTCATTTTTGACTTATACAATTATGCCAGTCAGCTCAAAAATCAACACGACGACCACATCATTGTAGGTGATATTTATATCAATCTGTTTGTTGATGATTAAACAACGTCGGAATACTTGAATGTTCTTAGTGAATTCAATTTCATTTCCACTATACATTCCGGTACCAGAATGAAATCTTGACTAGACCACATTTTTTTGTGAACTAAAGAACCTGATATTGAACAAAATACTGTCATACCTTCGTCTAAGAAACTCATTTGACCGATCACAAAGCAACTCTCATGAACCTGAACATCAATCTAAATGAAAACAAGAATAAAATGCCTGTACATGTAATACGAAGAATCAATTACCAAAAATTGAAAAGTGTCTAAACAATTTTGATTGGAGTGCCCCATATAACACTAATGACTTATCGACTACAACCGATTACTTCGTACATACTTTATCTACTTCAATCGACAATAATAACAAATTCATAAAGCAGAAACGTAAATTTTCAAAGAAAAAAAATGGATAACTGCTGGTATAATTCAATCGATATCTCAAAGAGATACGCTCTGTATATTAATTACAGCCAGTCACATGCTCCAAGATATTTCAATCATCTACCACTACCATTATTATGTAAAAAAAAATCTTTTTTTATAATCACATACTGTATCCACCTTTTGAATTTTAACCTAGCTATTAAGAATAATCACTCCAGAAGTGTCATTGTATGGTTCAATTAATTATTTCAGATCAACTCATACCACGGAGAGTCTCTGACTTTGTGGTTCTAGATTTATTTCTACTTCAATCGACAATAATAACAAATTCATAAAGCAGAAACGTAAATTTTCAAAGAAAAAAAATGGATAACTGCTGGTATAATTCAATCGATATCTCAAAGAGATAAGCTCTGTATATTCATTACGGCCAGTCACATGCTCCAAGATATTTCAATCATCTACCACTACTATTATTATGTGAAAAAAATTCTTTTTTTATCATTACATACTGTATCCACCTTTTGAATTTTAACCTAGCTATTAAGAATATTCACTCCAGAAGTGTCATTGTAGGGTTCAATTAATTAAGATCAACTCATACCACGGAGAGTCTCTGACTTTGTGGTTCTAGATTTATTTGTAAATAATTACATGAAGCCCAACTTTCATTGATAGAATATTGTTATTTTTTTGTTATGTTATTACCTGCCTTCCTATTCATAAATGAATTATTATTATTATTAATCCATCGGATAGATTCTGAATAATTAAATGGCAAAATTTTGAACTTTTCCATTTTTTTAATTTTGACAGATCAGTCGAAGGAATAATTTTGACTATTCTGGCTACAGTTTTTCTTGGGCTTTCAAATGATATATTGCAAGTCAAGTTCCGTGCGCTATGGTTTCTGTTCGGGACAGAAACTGTATCTTCATACCAAATTTCGGCTTGATTGGTCGAATGGTTCGGCTATTATCGTGTAAGATTATAGACAGACACACACATTACCTAATACTTTGTAGGAGCTCCTATTCCATATTTTTTCGTCGTTGGTTTCAGAAATTTCGAGTTTTTCGAATTTCTAGAGCGCATTGAGTGAATGGACAGTTGAATCTGCTTCAGGCTAGTTCATTTTCCATTATTCTGCCATAATTTGAAGTGGATGAAATATAGGAGAGAAGAGCGTGTTTTGAAATTCAAAAGCGGTGTAGTTTTAATATTTCATGCGGTTGGTAGAATGCAATTCAATCTGCCCCGAATATAATTACGTATTCATTCTCCTGGTGGGAAAAATGTCAACAGCTGCAATATCGAAAGTTTCAATTTGGAGTGTGTTGTTCCGCTTCAAATCCTCCGGATAGGGAGGAAGGGGAGCGGCAATAGCCGACTTAGGAATTAATTTTCTTCCTCAGCGACTTTATCACAAAAAAGGTTATAGAATACCGAAAAATGTTTCCCGAATTTTAATTGCAAATTAGGAAGATAAATAATTGTTATAGTGAAAACTTGGGGATTGTTGCAGGTTTCCAAACTTCCATGGAGTTTATTGTGAACGGTCTTTTGAAGTTCGCTATGATTTACAGTTATCCTTTTTGTATGCCTGATTAAAATCAGTAGCGCCGAATATTGCGGGGGTGAATCTAACGTAATATTTATGTTAGACTTATCAGTATGACGGAAAAAAGGAAGTAATCTGAAAGTCGAATATTGGCATATGGAGACATTTTTACTAATGGTTGAAAGTACAAATGGCTGAAATTGCCTTAATAATGGTCCTCTCTACCTATTCATCACCTGAAGTCAACCATGACGGAAAAAAATTGAGCTTTAAAAAAAGAAAGAATATGTTAGCTGCCTATTTATTTTTATATACCACTTGTTACTGATATTGAAAATTTTCACATCCAAAAATGTTGATAAATTAGTTCAATACATCGAGAAGTATATTACAACTGGTTTCAAATTGATTATACTTGTACGACAACAAATGTATGATGGTCACTATTCTATAGCTTTCCCAAATATATAAATTTTTTGCGCTGTTTCAATTGAAGTTAAATGCTAAGATATTGGAACGTAGTTCCTTATCGCGCGTTGCGAAAGAGGGCTAGACGGAATAAATTAAGACCAAAAGTTGTAACGAGACTTTTCGCTATAGCCGTGCGGCGTGCGCGTGTTTGTCTGTCTGTCTCTCTCTCTCTCTCATAGAAAGCAAGCCAGTTATTTTCGTTTCGTCTTTCTATGTCACATTGAACAGTGTGGTGTCGCGACGATTATTTTTGTTGAGTGCATACAGGTTTTTTGTACATGATAAATAATAAAAAATAATAACAATAATGAATCCTGACAGTGTTTCTGCACAAGTTCCGGATATTGCTGATAGAGTTAGGTTAGTAGAGATTTTATACAGACAATAATAAATGCTTATGTATTTTTAGCAAGTACGCATCATAACCTCTCTTTACTATTATACCAAGTCATACGCGTTATAATCTCTCCATTATTGTGTGTTTAGCAAGTGTACGCGTCATAACTTTAATAAATTTAAAAGCAAATTATATTTTAATATTACAATATCAATGCGTATGTATTTAGCAAGCCGTGCGTGTTCTAACCTATACGCTGTTGTGTTTACGAAGTCGAGAGTATACACACTCTGGTGTGTTTACAAAGTCCCGCGCATCTATGACGTGTGCATATATATATACAGAGTGGTCCAACGAAAAGTATGCACCTAGCTTTTCTCCTTTGTTTAGAATTGAAAGAAAAAATGCTCGGACACGTGGAGTTTGCTTTTGAGGGGGACAAATTTTAGACATATTTTTCAACCTGTGTCTTTAACGCCCTAGCGAGGGGGTGTCACAATCCTAAAATTTTAAATGGAAAGTGGGGTCGAGTGATATATCATTTGAACGGGCACAAAATTATCTTTCTAATGATACCCTATTTATTGAAATTTATTCGAACAGTTAATGCGAAAACGGCTTTAAGAACAGTTACCCGATAATTTTGGTATTAATGAAAAATACAAATAAGTTTTGGTTATTAGAAATCAAAACATTTACAATTAGTAGTACTTACGTTTCAATGTTTGTTACTTGTAACAGTGCTTTGTAAAAAAAGTAAACAAGCTGTTAAATTGATTTATTAAAACGTTACTTCAACAAGTGTTGAAAATGTGACCCACTTGCTTCCATACAATAATACAGATTTTGTTCAAGTCTATTTCTAACATTTTGTAGCATATCAGGTGTTATGCTTCTGCATTGTGCTGTAATCCGTTGGCGAAGATCTTCTATGGACTCGGGCTTCGTAGCAAAACATTTATTTTTCAAGTGTCCCCATAGAAAAAAGTCCAAAGGCGATAAATCAGGTGACCTGGCAGGCCATTCAATTGGGCCTCTCCTTCCAATCCACTGTCCGGGGAACCGGTTATCTAAAATTCTCTTACAGGAGCAGCATAGTGCGGAGGTGCTCCATCTTGCTGGAAATGAAGCCGATCGGCATCATGATTTTGGTCGTCTTCTATTATCTGTGTTATGAAAGGATCAATTGCATCGTCAAGCATGTTTAGGTAGACTTCACCAGTTAAATTTCCAGGAATGAAAAGTGGTCCTATGAGATATACTTCCTAATATGACAAACAAGACATTTATTTTTAGAAGGTATTGAGTATGAACCTCACGGAATAAATGAGGGTTACTGACATCCCAGTAAAGGCAATTATGCCTATTCACAGCTCCATTCAAAAAAAATGTACACTCATCGGTAAAACAAATGTTAAACAATAAGTGCGGATCTTCAATTAAACGCTGGCTCATTTGTTCACAAAATTGCAGCCTTCGATCAGGATCATCCTCATTTAGTTCCTGTACGAATTTAATTTTGTACGGATGAAATTTGTACGCTTTTAAAATCCGTATTATGGATGAACGGGAGACTCCTGAGGCTTCAGCTAGTTGACGGGTACTTTGAGTATGATCCAATTGAACATGCCCCAAAACAGCGACTTCCACAGCTTCATTTCTGATGGGGTTCTGCGGCTGGTGTTTCACATTACAAACAGATCCGGTATCGACAAACTTTCTAACTAACTTGGCAACATACGAATCATTAACATTTTTATCAGGATGACTGTCCTTAAACAAGCGAGCAGTTAGTCTAGCACAACTATTATTTTGAAAATAAAGTTTAACAATTTCAACTCGTTCTGGAATGGAATAAACCATTTTGTACAGTGAAATTAAAATAACTTCAAAAGCGACCAGACTGAATCAATGAAGGGACTAAAATAAAAGTTTGCCTAAATTCTTTTCCTACACTTATTTGCAGTTTTTTCGACAAAAAAACGCAAACGATAAATGGGATTTTTTGTGATGAAAAAAAATTACATTGAAATGTGGCTTTCGGTAAAATGAAGTAATTTAGAAATGATTGTAGTTATTCTGATTCCTAATAACCAAAACTTATTTGTATGTTTCATTAATATCTAAATTATCGGGTAAATGTTCTTAAAGCCGTTTTCGCATTAACTGTTCGAATAAATTTCAATAAATAGGGTATCATTAGAAAGATAATTTTGTGCCCGTTCAAATGATATATCACTCGACCCCACTTTCCATTTAAAATTTTAGGGTTGTGACGCCCCCTCGCTAGGACGTTAAAGGCACAGGTTGAAAAATATGTCTAAAATGTGTCCCCCTCAAAAGCAAACTCCACGTGTCCGAGCATTTTTGCTTTCAATTCTAAACAAAGGAGAAAAGCTAGGTGCATACTTTTCGTTGGACCACTCTGTATATATATATATATATATATATATATATATATATATATATATATATATATATATATATATATATATATATTAAAAAAAAAAAATTATTACAATTCCTTCACTAATTAATCGAAAGGAACTTCGTTCCATCCGGGTGTCCCTTGACACCTCTCAAGTTTTTTTATATATTATTTTCATTATTTCAAAATCTATGTACAGTAAAGAAACTCGAATTTTTAAATGAAACATTTCAAAACTTTGTGAGTTCTCTATTTTCTCCATTACCTTTATAATTGTTGGAGATTTCGATACAAATCGGAAATAACAGATTCTTCTGAAATACACAGAGTGAAGGTATGCACTGTTTTAACACAACTAGCTTTATGAATAGGTTTGCGAAATACATTCACAACGGTTTCTAGATCGTAAATTCTCAGAGTGTGAAGGTCAACACTCTCTTATTTTGTTTTGATACGGCCAACAGAACTGCATGTCAAAAAAATATCCATTTTTTCTTGCGGATGTCATAATAACGCACTATAAAGAAAATAAAAACATACAAAGTAAACAAAATGACGTGCTCTCATCCATGGAAACTTGGCTGTGTGGCCCTGCGATAAAGTAGCGTGGATAACTTTATTTCAGACGCGTATTCTACCAGGTTTTTCATCACTGTCTGTGTGTTGTTGTACCGCCCAAACAAGTGTATTATGAAAATCATTCTCTTCACCTTCTTCGATAATGTATGGTTAGGATAAAATAAATCCCATCTTATCGTCCTCCATAACTGACAATCGTCATCATGACATATTTGAACTTTCATAAACAATTATTATTATTTATTCACTGTCGAAAGGAAATATTCCATTGGTCATTGTTTTTCGTGAAAGGTTTTGTTTCAAGAAATTAAATTTTCAGATAACCAAAAACAACAAATGAAACATATGACAGCTATGATTTTTAATTGGCTGCTGATGAAACTTTTCGAGTGGTTATCAGAAAACAGTTAGCGCGAAAAGCAAATAAATGCTAAAGCCGGTATCTCACGGCGCGAGACTTGGCGAGTTTGACTTGGAGGATTGTGCTTGGAGCACAGGAGTGAGGTTTGTGCAATCTCGAGTTTGAAATGGTTCGAAGCCTATTTGAGTAACTGGAGTCAATCAGTACATAGTAGTTCACACTCCAGTATATGGTATATTGAATTTAGAGTGCCTCAAGGCTCAGTATTAGGACCGACACTATTCCTCCTCTATATCAATGACATCACCAAATTGAATATCACAGCAAAGATAACCCTTTTCGCAGATGTCACTACCATACTGTGGCATGACAACACAGTTTATGAACTGCAAGAAAAAATTGACAGAGAGTTAGTAAAGATCAAGTAATGGTGTGACTCCAACTTACTATTGATGAATTTGAACAAAACTAATATAACAACAAATAATGAAGTGGATAGCATCTGTAATTGAATATCAATGAAATAGTTTGTGGCATTCAGACGAGAAACATGAAAACTAGAACTGAAAAATAAAAATGTGGATCCGCCAGGATTCGAACCTGGGACCGACTAGAAATCGAAAGGTCCCAGGTTCGAATCCTGGTCGATCCACATTTTTTATTTTTCAGTTCTAGTTTTCTTTTTTCTCGTCTGAATGCCACAAACTATTTTCACTAATATGATAACATTTCGCTGTAATCTCCCTGACATACCTCTGTTTAATGACAACATAATGAATGAAACAACAAGAATTCTCGGATTAGATATAGATAATAAATTGAAGTTTGATTGCCACATTAAAAACCTTTGCAATTAATTAGCATCACGCTGTTACGCAATACGGGTAATCTCGAATGGGCTAGGTTATTCGGCAGCAAGGGCTGCATACTCCGCCCTAATCGAATCACATTTGAGCTATGGAATCGCATTTTGGGGATCATGTAGTTCATATCTGCTGCAAAATGTATTCGTACTACAAAAAAGAGCTTTAAAATAAGACCTAGAATGTCTTGTAGAGAGCTGTTCAAAAAACAGAATTTTAACAGTAGTTTCCCTATACATTCTGGAATCCGCCAGTCTAATCCACAAATATAAAAACAGTCTAGAAATAGCGGAGTCACAATACAACACGCGTCAAAATAATCTCATCAAACTCGCAATACCGAGCACCACAGCAGTGCAAGTCTCAATAATTTACAATGGTATTAAAATGTACAATCACCTGCCAATCAACAAAAGGAATATTATATGTATTAGACAATTCAGAACAAATATAAAAAAAATATTGATTCAGCAAGCATTTCACGACATTGAAGATTAATTCACAACCACTCTATAGCTTTATATGTGCATGCGTTTGTATTTATATGTGTGTGTATGTATGTAAGTATAAAAAAGGCATATATGTGTATGTATATAAATAACTCGTTTTTTATCTCAATCCCCATTATGTATATATATATATATTTGTGATTTGGATACACTGTTTATCTGTTTAAGGACTGTATTGTTTATTCACACGGTAATGACTCCTGAACTTTTATTTTTGATGTATCTACCATAAGTTAGCTATATTTATTGTTACATTCTATAATAATAATAATAATAAATTTATTCACTCACATAATAATATAAGCAATACAATAAGTTATAATAGAAGTAGTATAAGATAAAAAATAATGAAAACTCCACTACAACGTCCTATTGAATATCACACGACAGGCATTAATGAAATGGAGAATGGGTAACAAATACTAAATACTAAAATAAATGATATGATGAGTAAATATACTCGGTAAGTAAAATACTTGTTCCGAGACAGTGTAGCAATTAAGAATATAAATATAAAATATATAAAAATATAAAAAATACACACATATATACTGTAATAACTGAATAATTTATAAAAGAACACAATACAAAATTTAAAATTGAAGCAAGAAACAGTAGATATATTCAACATTGACTTTAGAATATTTGAATTTGGATCAATTTCATCTGAGATTGGTTGCACGGGAGATGCGATATGGAAACAAAATACTTACCTATCCTTATACCTTATGAAATGTAACTTTATTTAATTATATTTTCGTTTCTATCAAACCATGAACGTATGCCCTAGGGCAGGTCAGCACAAATTTTTAGCCTTTTTTTAAATGTTTTATTTGACATGTTTTAAGTTCATCGGGGATGCTGTTGTAGAGTTTGGGCGCTAAGAACTCATTTGATCTTTGTCCCATAGGATTTTGTCATGAAGGGAATTATGTAATTTTTTTTCTACGTGTGTCATATTCATGATTGCTTTTTTGAATTTCTTACTTATGTGATAATTGATCATACATTTATAACTGAATTCCTGCCTGAGGTCAAACATATTTCAGATGACTATCTACAAGTGCAAAATACACAAGTGCAAAATACACAATTTTTAGTTCTTTCTGAGGTAATGTGCGACAAAGGTGTCTGAATTTATATAGAATAAATTGTAGTTTTTTTATCACGTATTTGATATGGACATCCCACCTCAAATGGTCATCAATGAGTACACCCAAGTACTTAACACTTTTTGATGGTAGTATATGAGAAATCGATCCTTCTTCATATATTTCTATATAGTTAAAATCAGGTGTCTTGGATTCGTAGCATGTGAATGGTATATACTGGGTTTTCTCCAAATTTATTGTTAACAACTTTGATCAAACCAATGTTTGATACGAGAAATATCGGTTTGTACTGTCATTTTTAACTCCCCCCAGGTAGCTGCTTTGTAAACGATGGCCGTATCGTCTGCGAAGCCTATGATTTCTCCAGAGCTCTCAATTTTGAACAAATTATTGATATATATCGAAAATAAGATCGGTCCCAGAACGGTCCCTTGTGGTACCCCAAACTCCACGGGAAGCTTATCACTGTACTCAGCCCGGACTCTTACACATTGGATTCTGTTCGAAATATAGCTTTCGAAGAGTGTGAGGGGTTTACCTCTTATTCCGATATCCTCTAGAGATTCCATAAGTAGTGGGTGACTAACAGTGTCAAATGCTTTAGCTAGATCTATAAACATACATAGGCAAGGCATACTTTTATCTAGGGCAGAAAATACATTATTTGTTAGGGAAACTATCGCATCTTGTGTGGAAACATTTTCCCTGAAACCGAATTGCTTGTCGGATAATATTTTATACTTATTGAGATATGATACTAATCTATTTCTTAGGACCTTCTCGAATATTTTTGCAAAGTTTGTTATCAGTGATATTGGCCTGTAGTTACTGGCAAAGGCATTTTCACCTTTCTTGTATATTGGAATAACAATTGTGTCCTTGAAAGCCAAAGGCCAGTATCCTAAGGCCATACATTTATTTATAATGTATGTCAATGGTTCAATAAGATATTCTGAAATAGATTTTAAGGTTTCTGATTTCAATCCATCATAACCAGGGGATTTATTGTTTTTCAATTCACGCAAAATTTCTCCAACTTCATGATGGTCCGTGTCAAGCATAACAAATGAGTTCAAGTTTCGTGGTCTTTGAAAGAGAATATTTTTGTTGATTTTTATGTTTTTGGCTAAGTTCTTTCCCATGTTTATGAAAGTTTCATTAAACTCATTTGCAATGCCTTTCGTGTCGGTTATGTTTTCTCCGGCTTCATTTATTAAACTGGTTATTTCCCTGTTTACTTTTTGGTTTTTTGTGATGTCTTGAACGACTGTCCACATTTTTTTCGAATTATTCCGATTGTTCTCAATAATATTTCCGTAATGAACCTGTTTTGCCTTCTTTATTAATGATGTTAGTTTATTTTTATAATTATTATACCTTTGCCTCAATTCCAGGTTATTCTGTTGTTTTTGGAGTTTTTTGAATAGTTCATTTTTTTTATTTACAGATGTAAGGAGCATTTGTCATCCAAGGTGCTTTTTTATGGTATTTTCTTTTAATTTTGATGGTTTCGGTACACTCTGACAATATTCATAGTCATATCCACGAATTTCTTTGTTGCTGATTCAATGCTTATTTCGGTGTAAACGGGTTCCCAACATAGGTTTTGAATATTATTTTTTAATTTATCATAGTTGATATTTGTTTTATATATGGCATTATTTATAGTATTTTTTTTACATTCTATATATACGCTTTTACCCTAGTAACTAAGCTTTGTCTATGAGAATTATATTCTTCTGATAATGAAGTATATCTTTTGATTGATTGATAGACACTGTTTTTTTTTGTTTCTGACGTGAAGATTTTGGTCTTGTCGAAGTATGTCATCTTCACATGGCATCCAGTCAAGAACCTGCATCCCTGTGAATAAATTACCGAGAACACAATCAAGAGATGTGAGCGTTGAATTGAGGTTTCTTATCTGGTAATTGAAACACAATCAATTATATTTCGACAGTATTATTTCTTTACACAACCCACATATTCACCCGTATCCATTTTCGAGCAGTGTATTTACTCGAAGCCAAATTAGAATGTTTTACACCACATAGATCACAACAGAAACAGAATAAATAGCGGTGCAGAAATGTAATATGTCGTATAACGTTTTGGATGTGAATATATATTTGTAATTAAATTTCTTGTTATGACGTAAAATGGGGTTATGTCTCAGCCGGAAGCGAGGAAATACGTTTCTGTATGTTCCCTCGAAATCTAAATAATTCCAGACTGTCTATACTGCAGTATTAAGGAACAAGATTAGCATAAATAACACATTCGGGTTTTTCGCTCCATTTATGAAAATTGAAATTTTGATATTCGAAGAAGCACTCACATCATATAAATAGGGAATTATGTTACATTTACACAATACTGAAGACGAATTTCACGTATTTGCACGTCAAAATTTACAAATAGTATTACCCAACAATAATAATGTATCCCTCATCATTTCTTGAGTCTGCGATGAAAGTTTCAATTTTGTTTACGGAATCTAAATGAGCTTTTAGATTTATACTTCAATTCTACATTGATTTATTGGGAGAACTGATTCAACATAATATATTGTACCAAATCACTATAGAACAAAACAATTTGAAGTTTTAAATTTTTGTTGCTGGCTATCGAGCTTGGTGTGAAACACTAAAATCATTCGAAGATGCAGATGCTTCCATTACTCTAAAGACTTCACCATCAGATATCTCAAAGGTTTTATAGCGTCTATTCTACCGGACCAGCGTGTATCAGAAAGTAGTTGTTGAAGTTAAATCTGAAATGCACGTTTTCAAAACCAGACCATTTTTTTGTTGACGCGGAAAGAAACCCAAACTTTTGAACGATATGAAAGAATCCCGAAACCTCAGAAGAAATTTTAGCGGCATCATTAACAACTATATTTAGTGAGTGCACTGAACAAGGAATAAAAAATGCTCGCGGTTCTATATACAGAGTGTAATCTAACCTCTTGCACACCCATGAATAACGAGTGTATAATGCCATTTTATAACAAATTACAGTGACTAAAAATCCGGAAAAAAAATTGAAAAAATGTTTTGTTCTTTGTAAAATTCGACAATATTTTTAGGAACCACCGCTAGCCTAACCTCAATTGCCTTGTTCAGAGCTGTAAGTTGACGCAATTGCTGATGCAATAAACATTTAAATAATGTGGAATGTTGAATTGATTGTATGGTAAATGTATAAAAAGGGTACATTGCTTGCGATAGATATTCAATAGATATATATTCAATTTAAAAGTGATGATAACAAACGTACCTCGATATATCCAAACTGATGGATGAAATCAGAACTTTAATTTCTACATTTTTATTTAAAAAAATCTAACATTCTAAAAACCCTTGGATATTCACTATTAGTTGTATCGGAACATACATGTTGGAATTCGTCCGCCATATTAGTGCTGCCATTTCGAATTGGAATTTGAACCCAATTGGATAACCGAAAGTCGACTTGCAATTTTTGTATCAGACAGACAACAAAGCAAGTTGAATAATTCAAATGCGACATGAGTTCGCATCTGTTGTCATTCACCATAGTTAACCGAACTTCTGCACTATACACACGGAATTTGCTGAAGTAAATCAATATTATCCTTTGGCACATTAGAGCACCCCATTGAGAAGGATCATTAGTATAAGTTCTTAGTTGTCTAATTTCATGAAATGCCATGAACTAAATGCCTAAACTGCATGACTGAGGCATCCTCACTGTGGTCAAGTACATACAAGTGCTCCATTGTGATCATGTAGCTTGCGGTAGGGGATTATTAGATTACATTCCAAATCCTCTCTTTATGTTCCGAACAAGGACATTTATCTCTTAATGTCTCTTGATTACGCTGTTCCATAAATAGGTGCGCATTCATGAACGAAACAATAATCTCTCTAATCTCTTTCGATGTTTTTTGGAACAGAAACTACGTTGGAAAACTTTGGGAAATGTATGTGGACGCATCAAAATATCATCTGTGCACTGCAGAACTTGTGATCGGAAAAAATATCCAATGACCTATTGAAATAGGAACGAAAATAAAATCAACGATAGACATTTTTTTCAATTGGAACATCAGGAAAATTCTATGCACGATACTAGTCAGTCTTGTTGCAACTGAGTATTTCGAATTTAATAATTCATTAGAATGAGTGCATGCATCTACGAAAGAGTATACCAGTCACTATCTCAAAATTTTAGACAGATATCGATCCCTTCAGCTTTTTCCAAAATTATGGAAAATGGCCATCCCCACCAAATCTGCCTGTCTTTTGTGAATACCCATAAAATAATATCACCACAACAATATTAATCCAGTCAATGAATGCATTGTAGAGTGCATAGAATATGCGAGAATTTTTTACCCCAGGACTTTGTCAGGAACAGTTAGGAGGTAAACATACTAAAAGTCGTCGCCGGGGGTGAAAAGGTACCATTTTTTGGTTTTTTGCTTTATTTCGGAAACAGTGCACTGTTAAATATATGCAATTATTTCCTGATGTATTTGTCGAATATTCCCAACGGTTTTCGAGATATGCGTTATTGATAATCGACAGTTTTCGAGAAAAATATTTTTACCCTCCTCTTTTTGTCAAACATTTGCTTCTAGTGCCTCCCACTATGGTTTTTCAGAAACTGCCGAAAACGACACTTTTGCCACTTTATTTTCAACCAATCAAAAGTTATAGAATTATTAACATTCGCGGCAAGATTTTGAATCTGCTACTCACTGAATAACCTAGATCAAACATTTTAATAAATTCTCCTTTCCTTTTCAGTGCATTTATATAGAAGCTTGTCTTGAAAATTGTTTTTTAATCATTTTTATTAATTTATAATCTCCGACCCCAAAAAAACCCACACACCAATTTTGAATGGAATCGGGTTATAATTACAAAATTCGTCGCCATCTTGAATTCGTGGATTTTGACAAAAAATCATGATCTCCGACCCCAAAAACCGCCACATACCAATTTTGAATAGAAACGTTCCATTATCACAACTATGTGGAGCCGCCAACGTGAATTTATGAATTTTGAGAATAAATTCATAGTCTTCGACCCCGAAAACCTCCACATACCAATTTTTAATAGAATCGGACCATAATTACAAAACTCGTTCGCCATCTTAGAGCCGCCATCTTGAATTTGTGAATTTCGAAAGAAAATTCATAATCTCCGACCCCGAAAACCCCCATATACTAATTTTGAGTCGAATCGGACCATAAACACAAATCTCGTCCGCCATCTTAGAGCCGCCATTTGTTTTTTTTTTTTCAAAAATTCCATAATGCATTGTCACTATGAATTTCACGTTAATCGGGCAACTGGAAGTGGATCAAATTTAATTTGCAAGATTTGATGACAAACATCGGGACAGGTGAGCCTAAATAAAAGCTTGTAATGTAAAAACATCCTATTCTACTATTTCTATATGACTTTCTGATCAATGGTAGGTTTATGCAACGTTACCAAATAATCAAAACCTACTGTACATCGATAGTATATTAATTGCACTACAAGGACAAGAAGTTAAAATTTCCCGCACTGCGCATCATGAAGCGTAGTGCAGGAAATTTTTCCTGCCCGTGTACTGTTTACTATTTTCCTTTATAGTTGCTCGAAAGTACGATACTACTTTGTTATTTTTTAATTATTTATTATAAACAATACACTTTCCAACTGACAGCTCGTTGCGCTCTTATGTTTAACTTTTCCACCTTTTTTTTCTCTCAAAAATTCCATAATGCATTGTCACGGGAACTATAAACACCTGCCAAATTTCACGTTAATCGGGCAACTGGAAGTGAATCAAATTTAATTTGCAAAAGATTTGATGACAAACATCGGGACAGGTGAAACTAAATAAAAGCTTGTAATGTAAAATAAAAGCTTGTAATTGTAATAATATAGAGTTTTGGTGTTTTTGCACAATTTTGAGAATTGTGTTCTCAAGCGATTTTGCCCACTTTTTCATAATTTTTTTGATTTCAATGTTACCGCAAAAAATGGGAAGATAATTTTCAGCACGCTTTTTTAGTTATTTGTTTATTTTTTTACATACCCGAATGAGTTATAAAATCACAATAGCTCCTCTATGATGCCGTACACGTCAGGATATTTTAGTTTCTTCTAATATCTCTGCATTATTGCTTTCAGTATTCCTTGAGAAACGATCTCTATCTGCGAGCTAATATTTTCCATCGAATCAATTCGAAATATCCATGAATTGAAAAGCTATAGCTTGTATTCCAGAAGCCTCATTCACCTTTTGTTCAAGTTCTAATTATACTTATTTGATAAAGGCCACGGAAAATGTATTATGTTTTGTAATGAACGACATTCCGCATTCCCTAAGGTTACCATGATATAATGAAAATTACGTTTATGCCCTCCCGCTTAATATAACTTTCAGTCAGTTTTCATAATGAAGCGGAATAGCTTGTACCTGGAAAAAACGTTTAACATTGAATTGGAACAGGCTAAAACTTCACGAAATTTCTGAAAACAAATGCTTTCCTCAGAAAATACTTCCTCTCTCATTATATTCCAGGGATACATATGAGAACATCATTACGATCGGAAAGTCGAGGAAATATACAAGGTATATGTTTGGGTATAGGTTATGAATTTGAATCAGAATTATAGGAGGAATCCAAAAATTTTATGGAATATAGGGTGTCCTATTGAAAATAATAAAAAAACCGGGAGTGTCACAATAACCAAAATATATAAGTTGGATTTTCAATGATTCCTTCGCCGTCTCTAAAAATGCTATTTTCAGTACTTCTCCTGAGGTTCGGCAATTTTTGAGCCTATTGCATTTCAACCAGATTTCGGATTAGGGTAAAGCTTGTTATGGGGTTATTTTTATTGTATTGGCAATACCACAACTTGTCAGTGGCATATGTCCTGTGATGATGTTGAACAATAACTCGGTTGGTTAAGCTATTTTATAACTAATATGATGTGTTTCATATTATTTTTCAACAATTTCATACACGTTTTGTAAGGTTCTCGATTAATTTGCCCTCAACGAATGTTATTATACTTGAAATTTGTGTTCCAAATTTTGTTTTTATTCAGAGGTTATGTCGCCATTTGACATGAATAGTATAGTAATCATAGATAAAAACTCATATTTCGTAAGAGTACGCCCCAAAGAGTATGCACGTGTAAGAGCAATCAACAAATAAACGAAGCAACAGATGAAAAAAATAAAACAAAAAAGAAATCTAAAAACACCCAACAATTATATTGAATAAAAACACAGGCCGAGAAGCCTGGTGGAATGATGAGTGCACAGACTTCGTCGGATTTGGGTCCTTCACATGTGATAATTGCCAAGGCTGATGATCTCACTCCACTTTCCTGCGCACTCTTAGCTGCTATCAAAGGTTCTCACTGCGTACTTTTTGCAACACTGCACAGCCTAAGCGTGCGCACGAGACGATTTTTTGAGAATTTTACTTATTGAAATAATGTTCCTGAATGACCGAATCTTAATTAAAGTAAGAAGCAAACAGTGTATAATCAAAGTTGATTTTTCTAGAAATAAAAGTTAAGAAAGTGCGTACTCTTTGCTGGCTTTACCCTACAATCTTCATTTATTCGAATAATCTCCATTCGTATTGATGTTATTCTTTGGAATGACTGAATGAAAGCTGTAACTCTGACAAAGAACCAATATTTGATTTGATTTATTAGATCTCATTCCAGCCAATTTCCAGGTTACTGGCATCAGTCAAAAAACTTTATTTTGTTTCCGCATTCGGATTCTCATGAAGTACATATTGTAGTTTCCTCGAGACGAATGAATGGATATGTTTAACCGTTACATTTAACGTCACGATAGGCCTCAGCTTTTTGCGAGGATCCCTCGTGATTTATTGGGCTTTTGGAAAAGGCTTCCAGGAATGCGAGAGAGGGGTCATGAAACTACTTTGCTGCACCCAAATGAAGAGCCAAATGAACTTGAAATGGCTGTAACTATTCCACTCCGCATTTCTACAACTTAGTTGTGTCTTTGTTGGGATAAAATATGCTTGTTTGAGTGTTTAATGTACGATGCCATAATTGGAATTATTGCTATGAAATCAGGGCCGTCTCTGGACTGTTGGCCTCCCCAGTGAAGCCGTCTCCATTTGGAAAAACACAACCACATTACAAGAACAAATTTCACCATATTTCTGGAAAAACCTCTGCTGAAGAGTGATTTTAATTCTTACGATGTTGCCAGCCTTACCTCTCAAACATAGCTGCATATTTCAGACCAATATTGAGACATAATGCAAACTGTTGTTTTTTTTCACACATTTGCCTATTTATCAAGAGACCAATAAGAATGGAGTAACACTGGCTGCCCTATTCCATTTGCTACAGCAACCTTGCATTCTATAATGAAAAATTTGTAATTGAGGTTCCAAAAATTTGTGTTGTTTTTTACATGCTGAATTTCAGAGCAGTTCATGGGGTTGGGAACGCTGCAAGCTGTTTTGCTTTGTGTTGGGTATTAACTGAATTATTTTAACAGGGCCGAAGAACTGTTCATTATACTATCTGAGAAATATAATGAAATACTATCTACCTATACTTTCGGTGTATATTGCTCATCAAGTATGATCTGGATACAGAATTGGATTGAACATCAATTTTCACATAACAAAAGTTCATAATCTAAAAAAAACTTTTCTTGTCTGAGTTGTTTCTCCACAACGAGGAAATATTGAAAACATATGGATGGGGTCTGTTGGAATACCTTTGCTGCGTTCCTCGGATTTTTTTTGCAGTCGCCATGAATTAATAGCACTTTTTCCTCCCTTGTATCTAAGAAATTGAGTAAGCACTATTCGTTTCCGAAACTGAGTAGACCTACTTGGAAATGTTTGTGGAATCGAAAAATTTGACAGCGTTTCATAAAGAATTTCAAAATTTGATTCGGTCCAAGTGAAGGTGCATTCGGAATGTTGAATTATTTAAAAAATTATTTATTTTCAGAATAATCACACCTTTCGTTTTGATCGTACAATTGAAGTTATGAATCTAGTTTTGATCAATCTTATATCCACAGCATACTTGATGACCGATATACCCCAATTTCCTCATAATTTTTCGAAAAATAATTAGTGTATTAGGATCAAATCCACTCAACGACTTTCCGAAAGTAACTTTTTCTCACATAAAAAAGTCCGCTGGATTCAAAAACGTGACCATCTCGTCGATGGGACATGGGATTGGGGAGCCTATTACTATTTTTTCGACCTTCGCACCAACGTTTCGAGACTTTGCGACATCGTAGCTCCCTTATACCAGGGCCTATCGACAAAATCGTTACATTTTTGAATTCAGCAAACTTATTTACGCGAAAAAAGTTATTTTCGGAAAGCAGATATCAAATTTTTTTTTTATACCAAAATGCAGGCTTCTCTTTGAAAGATCGTCAAAAATCCATTGACAGAGCGATCGATGTGAAATTATAGATACTCATGCAAAAAACTATGGAAAAAACGATTTTGAAATATTTTCTCTGGAAATTAATTATTTCCGGTTTTTTCCCAGGAGTTCAAAAAAAAAGTCCTCTGACTGAGGAACAATAATAGATAGAGCAATTCTCCAAACGCCATTCGATTCAGAATGGCCGAATTAGTCTGGAAACAAAATTTCCGTTTCGATCCGGAAGGAAAATTTGAAAAGTTAAATTTTCGAACAAGGCCCATACCCCCAAATTTCTTCCGAAAATCAAAGTGGTCGTATCTATTTCCGGTTTGAACCAAAATATTTGAAATTTTGCGTAGATTCCGAGAATATAGCATGTGTGGTATCTCAATCCTACAGATTCACCGTGAATCCTAAAAATCCGATATAATGGCGAGAGAAATCATAGATGGCGCACCCGCCGACTTTGACATGTGTCAAGGAAAAAATCCACACGGCGCCTTTCTGAAAGTAACTTTTTCTCACATAAAAAAGTCCGCTGAATTCAAAAACGTGACCATCTCGTCGCTAGGATAAGAGCTATTACTATTTCTTCCGCCATGCACCGACGTTTCGAGACTTTGCGACATCGTAGCTCCCTTATCCCAGGGCCTATCGACAGAATCGTTACATTTTTGAATTAAGAAAACTTTTTTACGTGATGAAAAGTTATTTTCGAAAAGCCGATATCAAGATTTTTGTTATATACCAAAATGATTATGGGAAGGGCGTCTGTGCAGGCTTCTCTTTGAAAGATCGTCAAAAAAGCAATGACAGACACCCATGCAGAAGCCTATGGAAGAAACTAGTTTTGAAGGATTTTCTCTAGAAATTAGATCATTTCCGGTCTTTTTCCCAGGAGTTAGAAAAAAATGTCCACTAACTGGGGAACGATAATAGATAGAGCATTTCTGCGAACGCCATTCGATTCAGAATGGCCGAATTAGTCCAGAAACAAAATTTCCAAAAATAAGTGGTCGTATCAATTTCCGGTTTGAACCAAAATGTTTGAAATTTTGCGAGATGTCGAAAATAGAGCATTTGTTATATCTCAATCCAAACAGATTCACCGTGAATCCTAAAAAACTTTGAAGTGAAAATTGTCACTTTGAACTGACAATTGAGAATACTGTTGAAACACTCTCAAGGTTATAGAATTCGATACTTGAAAATTTAAAAAGATAACCAATTGATAGCATACTGTGCCTCAGATTTTGCAGGAGACACCGATGAAAGAAAAAGCACGACTGGATTTGTTGTGATATTATGCGAAGGACCTGTATGCTGGTGTTCCAGAAAAAAACCAATTGTGGCCCTATCTAGTACCGAGGCAGAGTATATTGCCGCTGTAGAATGCACTGAGGAGTTAATTAATTCAAAATCACTCATTGACGAGCTCACAAATCGAAATGTGACTATCAAGCTGAATATCGACAATCAAAGTACCATGAAATTCATACGAAATGGGCAGTTTGATCAAAGGGCAAACATATTGATGTTTGCTATCATTTTATCAATGGAAAGATGAATGAAGGAGTCATCGATATCCAGTATTGTTGCTCTGATGATCAAGTGGAAGACATTTTCACATATTGCAAGTTCGAGAAACACAACAATTCTTTAGTTTCCAATATTTGATTAATTCAGTAATTCATTATTAGGAGAAGGTGTTGAGAATAATAATAATAATTACCTCTATGCGAAACATATTGTATATTTTAGTAAAGTTTGTTGTTATAGATAAATAATGAAAAAAGTGAAGTATTGTTTTATAGATGGCAAATAATGAGTTTTCTATTTGAACTATCCTAATGAGTTAAAAATCACATAATTTTCAATCTGAATCTCATCACAGCAGTATACGCGCAAATTGACTGAAAAACAATTCTTGCACTGGCAATAAATGTCCTTTTTGAGAAACAATTGCCACTTTGAAGTGACAATTGTCATTTCAAAGTGGAATGTTTTTGAAAAATATTTTGTTGTTGGCCCTGTTGTTGTTGTACGCCTTCGTACTATATTATCGACCAATATCTATAACATCACGATTGCCTTGTTTGAACGCACCCTCTGCATTCCCCCTTGCGACGTCCCTGTATCATGTTAATGTACCATCTCAGAGTTCACGTTGGGACACAATTGATACAGAGTGCGTTGTACTTGCCGTATCCTCCAAATGCTCCGATTCAAGTTATTTATAATAATATAATTAACTTCCTCAAGAAATTTATTGGGTCGTATAGTCATTAACAGGCGCGTAAATGTGGTTTTCCCTTAGAAATATCTTCCGAGTAAAACTCCATTAAATTACGTAGAAGGCTCATTACACATTCAGCCCCTCCAGATTTTTGCATGGAATTCGCACAGGAATTTCTTTCGGATTGGGCCATTTTTGGAGCCACTAATTCATGTTGTCGAGTTACATTTTGTTACATAGAATGATCCAATCAAAAACATCCTTGTAAAAAGGCTTAGTTTTGGAAAGAAATGAAAGATATACTTACATATTGACAACAAACAGCGAAAATTGATCCCGAAACTTTCAAATTATTGATGATAATGGACGTAAATGACAAACAGGCGAACAGATATCATTTGAAAACGATTATTACTTCATTAACGTAGGTGCAAATATGTCATAGAATTAGATTATTGTAGGAATGGTTATCACAGGTTGTCGAAAAGTCTTGTTTTTATCAACAGTATCGATCTCATGATGGATATACATGGAGTAGTGAGAAGATTGTTTTCAATAAAATATAATTTGCAGGAATCTGTACGCTTTATTCCGAATATTGAACGAATTAGTCTTTTTTGTGATACCAGCAATCTTTATGATGAAACTGCATTGCCCCAGACTACTATGCTATAGGTAAGGTAGGGATTTTATTTTTTCTCTACAAAAAATTCCATAATGCATCGTCACCGGAATTATGAACACCTGCCAAATTTCACGTCAATCGGACAACTAGATGTGGGTCAAAAGTCACTTGCAAGATTTGAACGAATCAAATGTGAAGTTAAATGAAATCTTGTAAAAACATTGTTACTCACGTCCATCGTCTTAATGTATTTATTTAAAAGGTTTCCACGACGTTTCGAATGCTTGTATCTGCAATCGTCTTCAGGTCGATACTGACAAGTTTAGGTGCTACTTACCAATTTATATGACTGTCGGCGCAATGATGCGTGCAATTCCGCCATGTGCAGCGGTGCGTGTAATTTCGCGCGGTGTGGTGGTGCGTGAAGTTTCGCGCCTCTGCAGCCCGCCAGAAAGGGCAATCAGGGGTTTCCATACGTTCTTGATCTCAACGCTTGGTTGCCTGAAGGCGTTATTGTCTTCGATGTAGGCGGCCTCTTTGAACTTTCGTTTGAATGCTCCTCTCTATGTAGAACACTTGCGTCGTCCCATAGAACTCGATGGTGCTCAGTCCAGGCGTGGTCAGCGATTCCCGATTTTGATGTTTCTCCACGTTGAGTCCATTTCTTGTGCTCATCCAATCTCACCGATAGCGGTCTCTTTGTCTCTCCAATGTAGGAATCTCCGCATTCACATGGAACTTCATAAATGCAATTCTTACTGATTTCATTTTTGTTGTCAGGGTTTGGTCTTGGTCAGGAAACTCCGAAGAGTACTGCCGGATTGGAAGCAGCTCTTCTTGTTGAACTTGTTTCCGATCCTTCTGATCTTCTCGGATACACCTCTGATGTACGGAAGGCAGATCACTATGCTTTGTTGTTGCTCTTCAGATATCTTCGTTCTCCGGCATTGTTTCAACACTTCTTCTAGGAGTTTCTTGGGATATCCATTCCGGTGGAGGTCCTCTCTGATGTGGTTCAATTCGGCATCTAATGATTCCACGTCGTTGCATATGTGCGTCGCTCTCTCTACCAATGTTCTCACGATCCCTCTCTTCGTCGAACTCGGATGGTTGGAGCTGTAACTGAGGTCTTGCCCCGTATGTGTCTTCTTTCTGTAGACGGAGGTGCGAATTTCATTGCCTATTCTCACAACGTTCACATCGAGGAAGGGTAGGGCACTGTTGGTTTCCATTTCCATCGTGAATTTGATCGAATCCCTGATTCTGCTAATTCTTGAGAAGAAATCCTGGAAATGTTTGTCTCCGTGATTCCATATAATGAAGGTGTCATCCACGTACCTCAACCACAGCTTTGGTTTGTATTCTGCCTCCCGTATAGCCAATTCCTCGAACCACTCCATGTATATGTTGGCGATGATTGGAGAAAGGGAAGATCTCATCGGGTGTCCGTCGACTTGAGAGAAGAATCGGTCCTTCTCCTGGAAATATGAGTTATGTAGGCAGCACTGCAGTAATTCCAATATTGCGTGGGTAGGAAGGTCAGTCCTCTCGTGCAGCTGGTCATCCTCTTCGAGTTTCCTTTTGATGATACTGAGAGATTCCTCTATAGGGACATTTGTGTGAAGGCTCTCCACGTCGAAGCTGATGAAACGATCTTCTGGTCCAAGTTCAACATCTGTGATGGTGTCAACGAAGTGCTTGGAATTCTTGACGTATGAACTGCTATTTCCTTATAAGGGTTGTAGTATCGGTAGGAGGTATTTCGATAACTTGTAGGTTGGTGAGTTCCGTGAGCTGGTGATCGGTCTCAGTGGCATGTCTGGTTTGTGGATTCTCGGAAGCCCGTAGAGATGCGGTGGTTTGCTGTAGTGTGGCGTTGATGTGATCGTTCGTTGTCTGGAATGAAGTGTTTGAATTTCCTCAGAGTGTTGTAGATCTTCCTTTCTATAGTGGGTGTCGGATCCTTCTTCAAGAGTTTATAATTCCCTGTGTGGAGTAACGACTCTATCTTGTCATCATATGTTGTGGTGTCCATGATAACCGTGGCGTTTCCTTTATCGGCTGGAAGAATTTTTATGGATGAATCCTTTTGTAGAATTTGTAGGGCCTTCTGTTCCCCTGCAGTGATGTTACTCCGGGGATTCCTCTCCTTCTCGAGTTCAACATCAAAAGCTGCTTCCAATCCGGCAGTACCTTACGGAGTTTCCTGACCAAGACCAAACCTGACAACAAAAATGAAATCAGTAAGAATTGCATTTATTAAGTTCCATGTGAATGCGAAGATTCCTACATTGGAGAGACCGCTATCGGTGAGATTGGATGAGCAAAAGAAATGGACTCAACGTGGAGAAACATCAAAATCGGGAATTACTGACCACGCCTGGACTGAGCACCATCGAGTTCTATGGGACGACGCAAGTGTTCTACATAGAGAGGAGCATTGGTTCAAACGAAAGTTCAAAGAGGCCGCCTACATCGAAGCCAATAACGCATTTAGTCAACCAAGCGTTGAGATCAAGAACGTATGGAAACCCCTGATTGCCCTTTCTGGCGGGCTGCAGAGGCGCGAAACTTCACGCACCACCACACCGCGCGAAATTACACGCACCGCTGCACATGGCGGAATTGCACACATCATTGCGCCGACAGTCATATAAATTGGTAAGTAGCACCTAAACTTGTCAGTATTCACCTGAAGACGATTGCAGATACAAGCATTCGAAACGTCGTGGAAACCTTTCAAATACATTAAGACGATGGACGTCCGAAACGATAGTAATCAAGTTACCACATCGTCTACAACCTTCAAACAAACATTGTTACTCACACTTAGGAATACGAATTATTCTCGTTACCCGAACCCATAATTCCGCAGTCATGTGAATAAACTGGTACATGGTTATACGCTTTTTTGAGAATCGAAATAGTTCTGTTCAGTTTCAATTTTCCCGAGACATTGCGGACCTTTGGAAACAACAATCGAAAACACCCCAACCTCCTTCGTGAAAGGATATCGGAGAGAGAATAGGTGCCAGATCTAGCGAGTCATGATTCACCGCGTCGTTTGCTTTTTGGAAATTGTCGCTGGATGGAATCCGAAACTTCTTCATTCCCGATCCCATACATCATATCAGCGAACGGCACTCAGCGAGACACTTTTTTTCAGCGACACAATTCAGTGTTCACAACAGAAAAAAGATCCATCAAGTTGAATAAAACAGTCCGTATCGATATTTACTTTTGCTCGTGTTTTGTCAGCGTGATTTATACCCCCAATAACATCTGAATGCAGCGTTTATATACAAATAGCGGAATGGCGGACCATAGCCTCGCGCGATATCCATTGTGAATGTGACACAGCTTTCGAATCCATTACCTCCAATTGTCCATAGTGGTCATAGATGCATGCACAAAAGTGTATTGTCATCATTAATAGCAATAGGAACACTAGGAAACAAAGGATTTGAGAGTTTGTGTGTTCAGCCCATGACATACGTTTGCTGCTTTCCCCATGGATCCGCCGATCGCGCCGTCAGAAACTATTTGCTTTGGTGAGGGTCCCTTAAAGCCCAGCTGTAATCCGACTTTTGTTTATTCATTTTGTTTGTTCATCCCCTTCTCTGATATCGTCAGTGGCCAGCGCGTCACCACACATATCGCCCGTTACCACACACATTGTTTTTCTCTGAAATGCACCGGACGTAATTTCCGAGAGAACCGATTCCTTGTATAGTATATCCATTCTCAGTTGAATAATTCATCTTCTACTCAAAATCTACATCTACATCAAAATCGTACATATTATTATAATGTTGAATTATGAAGGATACCGGGAATATAAATTAATATCATTACCCGTATAAAATATTGTCAAGTATGAAAAATATTACCCGATAGAAATATGGCAATCATTTTTTTCAAAATTCAGAATCAATTTACCAGACCTGCAGATAAAATTCAAACATAATTAAGCCCAGAGTTGAAAATTCCATAGTTCATTTATTTATTAGTAATTCATCATTCAGTATCACATTTATTGAAATACAGTATTTCCTGCATATTTAAAGTTCATCACCGTTCATTAACCAGGTATCGGATTTCAATTGAATTCATGAGTACTAAATGGCAAGAACACTGATTCTGCAATAGGCAGCGCAATAAATCATGACTCAAAGATATTTTTGATATAAATTGAAATGATTGTTTTGGGATCGTTTTTTTTTATTGTGCCTGTTTATGCTGCCAGTCCATGATGAAAAATCTCCTTCCCTGGGTTTTTATTATAATGTGTTACTTTTATTTACTTCTTTTGGTCACTGTTCACTTCACTATTTTTGTATTCACCACTTTGTTATTTTTTGCCCTTTTATAATTTTTAATAAACCATAATCGTTTTCACTTCACTTTTTTATTTCACTATACCAGGGTGGTCACAATCATATAATTGAAATGTTTTAACCTCTCGCTAGCCAAGCAAGATAATCAGTGGGCACCCTAAACAGTTAGGGGGCCAGGGTTTCACAGGGCCTCCCAAAGTAGGGCTTGACAATATATAGTAGACCAAATTGAGTGAAAACTATTCCCGCGTAAAAACTGGTCGATAACTTCGCTTACCGCTTATAGCATAAATTACCGTAAACCACTACAGATTATACTTTATCAGGTTTGGGGTATAGATAATAGATTCTTTTAATAGAACAGTGGTGTAGTGTGTGTCTGGGCAGAGGCAGTCATGTATGGTAAACAGATGCAAGAAAAAAGTACCATCCACATACAATTTCTGGCTCAAGCAAATCTGCTTTAAATTTGAACAACAACCAATGAAAGTGTTTAATACTAATCATTTATTATTCAATGGGTTCAAAATAGAGGGTATACGCTAAAGTATAATGATGATAATCATATATAGTCTAGTCAACAAGTGCTTTTTAGGTCAAATTTTTTTCGCATTCTCCGAAAATTATGATTGGGGTGTCATTCGATTCGGAATGACATGTAGATAGTTTTAGAGAAACTGCTAAGACCGCTCGCAAAAATTGCAATAGTTATAAACAATTGGGTGAAAAAAAGGGGGTTTGGTTTTTCGCCAATATCTCAAAAACTATTCAAAATCATCCAAATTTGAACAAAGATTCGAAAAGAGGAGGAAATTTCCTAAAACAAAGTTCCGACTCCCCGAATTGTAGGACCAATATTTATAATTTTCCCAGAGGGTTGAATATACGCCCGAAAACTTATTGAATATGAAAATTAAAAATGGAAAAAATGTATCCTCCTCTGATCAGTTGAAATTAAGAGTCAATGCTCTTTTCGGATTACAAGTATCATCAATAATTTATATTGTGGAGTCGAAAGAGACATATTTCCGATAACCTCTGGCAGAATTGAATAATTGATTAGCGTATTAGTTTCAAGCATGTTTTGGATTTTTGATTCCGATTGCCTCGATCATTTCCATACGCCTCAAACGTTCGAATAATCTATTGGTTGAACGAATATACGAATAATTTGATTTTTCGGTAACGAATTTTTCTGACGGTGTATTGAAATGGAAGGTTATCGACATTTCGAGTGTTTGAACTTCAAAGTGGCTTCCGATGTATATCAGTCGAGTGATTTCAATTAATTAACTGTACTTTGACGTTCTCGATATGAATTAAATCACATAGTGACCGACACATGAACATGATTTTCATATACACGAATTCTGGTCTTTAATTATCGAAGGGTCACTCGAAATATTGATATTATTTGTCTGGGAAAATATTATCACCACAATTCATTTGTAGCTCACTATTCCACTATGCGTTTGTTCTATACAGGGTGTTTCCTAATAATATGCTAATATTTAGAAAAAATCTTCATATGAACATATGTCCTAGAGGGCTAAAGTTTCAAGAAAAAAATCAATTTTTTATGATAACTTTGGTAGGACCCTAGATATCTTTGTGAAACGTATTACACATCTTTATGTATCAAAAGGCATTTTCTGCTGTACAACGATTTTTTTAAATTCCTTCCAGTGGTGTTCGTGCGAGATTTGCACTGAATCATTTTTAAGAGAAAAATGATACGCCACTGCTTTTTCTAGAAGTATAAATTATTTTTGAAATCCTCATTCATTTCTGAGCAAATCTGGTCTGGTTTTTTCGTTTGATGTACGGTTTTCGAATAAAAAAAATTCATTCATTCACACGTTGTTTTGAAATTGGGTATTATCAAGGATTAAAAACGTACCTAGTAGGTAAGAAGCAGATTTTGTTTTGTAAACAAACAGTTTTGACAGTTGTGTACCTAGTCTAGTTGTCAAATATTATTGAAAAAACATGGTCCATTTCATAAATTCTGAGTTTGCAGATATGATAAATACAAAATTTAAAATCGAGAACAATATATCTAAAATAAAAAATAGAATTTAAAAGCGAAAGAACTCAAATTTAAAATTAGAGTCTGGACCAATGTTCCTAAAATTCTTTTAAAATATACATGTCAACATCTCATGATAAAAATTTACAAACAAGGCAGTACAGTTTCAGGACATAAACTCTTCAACACTATGCACACATTTTTCCAGTACATATTCTCGTATTTGCTTTTTGAATATGTTTGTACGTTTATTTTCTTTAATATAGTTTGGCAGTTTATTGAATACCCTGGGCGCCATAGAGTGAGAAGAGTTGAAAGATACTCTATATTCATTAAAAGGTATATCAAGGTCATTTTTAGTTCTGGTATTGAGTTGATGTCTATCTTCATTGGTACTGAATATAGTACCTTTATTCACAAATAAGTATACGGACTGTTCAAAAATGACTAACGCAGGAACTGCTAAAATTCTATAGTTTTGAAAAACAGTTTCACAACTTGTTCGGGATGATTTATTGAAGATAGAGCGCAAAACTCGCTTTTGAGCAATGAATACATCATGTGAGAATACAGTGAAACCCCATAGACATATACCATATCATACCTTCCTAGTGGTTCTGAATTGATATGATAATGAATTCAGTTTGGATTTCAGTGACTGACAATGATTTTTCCAGTCCATGCATGAATCAATTTGGAATCCAAGGAATGTTCCACAGTATTGTCCTGCGATATAAAAAACGCCTGATACATGCACCATGAGACCATAAGTAAGGATTCATGGCCTTTCTGAAGTTTTCTTCCAGAATTCTCACTTTAAAGGATGAATAGATAAGGCGGGTTTGGAGAAATTTACAAAAATATTATCTATAGTTGAAGCACTGTCTCTCGTCATCCTCGTTTGCCATTTGACAAGATAATTAGTAACATTATAAGTAGACCAAACATTTAACAACTCAGTATGATCATTATAGTGAATACCAGTATTGACATTAAAATCGCCACATACCTCAATATAGGCATTAGGTTTGTGAATACAATCAAGGTTTTCTAGGAAAATGTCCAAATCACCCGATGGCGATCGGTAGCAATTCAGCACAATAAAATGATTATCATATTTGTCCTGAAGGGAACAGTAGAAAAACTCCTATTGGTTATCAATACAAAATTGTTTCAAGTGTAGATTATTATTATATTCAATCCCCTTTTTTATCCACCATTCAATCATTCATTCAATTCCCTTCATAAATAATTTTCACTTCAACATAGCATTGAAGAAATAACATACATCGCCGTTTTCACAGTGTAACCAATGTGTCAAGAGCGAGTCTATAGCACTTTCCCCTCATTAGCTCCAAAAACAAAGTTATCTTGACCAACTCGAAAGGTTTCCAAACTATCAACACATTTTCGATTGTCTGTAGTCCATCGATTAAGCCGAACAATTTTCCCATCGTCGCCTGAGGCAAGTGTGTTTGTACAACAGGTCTCCACACTATCGACAGCTAACCGTGGGCGGTCTCCAATGAACGGACAGCTTGATATAGGTATTCGGTTATTGTGGTCTACCCCAAATTGATACATGTTGGAGAACATGAAAGAACTCTACGTGAATCGATCTAACTACTCGCTCGGACGAGGATATAACTAACAGCTGATCTATCCTTATACGGTATGATTTATTCAGCAGCGTCCAATATTGGAAAAATGTTCATTTTAAAAAAGACAGCACGTCACGTTCAACAGATACAGGGTGTTAGTGAATAAGTGATTCTGCATGAAAAAATAATCACAGTTTGCTATAAAACTTTTGTCCGCAAATGATTTTCCAAGATACGGGGGTGTTAAAGTTTTTCTTAAAAACTGACTATTTATTTATTGCTCTGAAACTGGCCGAGATATGCAAATGAAATTTGGTGAGTTTCAAGAGATAGTTATTGTGCATTTTTTGACATGCAATTGAGAATTTTATGTCCATCATTGGCGCGCATACGGGTAATGATCTCAATTTTTTTAAAGAAAAAATTGTACGCCACTGAGATATTTCTAATAAAAACTAATTTTTGAATTTATCGTTCAATTTGTGATAAAAAAATCTCTTCTGCCTTTTTTTCGTATGGAGCGCCGTTTTTATGCAAAAAATAGAACATCTTTACGCGTATTTTTCATTTTTTCAATACATTATCAAGAACTATCTAATACAATAACGTTGAACCAGAACAATAACCGAAAATAACACTAATAAATGAATAGGCGCAAAGCTACAACAAATGTTCAAAATGACCTCCCTCTGACGTGATACAAGATTCAACTCTTCGCCTCATTGATTGTCGTATTCGCGCAAATATTCCTGGTGTATTTCTTATTGTCACACAGCCAGCTATAATTCGAATTCTCAGGTCTTCAACATTTCCGACGGGAGTGGAATAAACGAATGACTCAAGGAAACCCCAAATGCAAAAATCTAGAGGATTTAAATCCGGAGATCGAGCAGGCCAATGTTCCGTACCTCCCCTACCTATTCAACGATTTGGATATACTGTATCTAAGTGGTTGCGTACAATAATGCTAAGATGGACTGGTGCACCATCATGCATGAACCAGAAGTGTTGTCTCAGCTGTGGAGGAATTTCTTCAAAAAGAACAGGTAACTCTTCCAGTAGGAAATTAAGGTGAGAGTCACGTGTTAGTCGTTGTGGAAGGAAATATGGACCGATTAAATGATCATCAAGTACCCCAAGCCATACATTTACTGAAAACTGATGCTGAAAATGAGCTTCAAAGATTCCATGTGGATTTTCCTCAGCCCAGAGGTGATTGTTATGGAATTTCCGTATACACTGTTGTCCAAAATTAGCCTCGTCAGTAAACAAAACGCCATTTAAAAAATTAGCAATTTGAGCGATTTGATGAAGAATCCAATAGCAAAAAACTAGGCGCGGAAAAAAAATTCTAGGTAGTAGAGCTTGCACACGTTGAATATGAAACGGATACAATTTCTGTTCTTTAAGAATTTTAAATACAGTTGCTTACATTCAGTATGTTGGCAATTTTTCGAGTACTTTTTTCAGGTAACTCGAGAACTGCTTTTTCTAGTTGCACAGTTCGTACTTCTCGAGGGCCGTTTGTTTCTTAAATGTACCAAAACGTTGGTGAAGACGAGCAAATATTGTGTGATGGGGTACCCTACGTCCTCGATACAACTCAGCATACAATCGTCGAGCTTTCCGACCATTTCCATTACTTCGACCATAGACAATATGCATGTCTGACAATTCCGCATTTGTATAATTTTCCATTCTTTTCGACAAAAGAAAAATTAATTACTTATTATCATCAATGTTATACCAAACTGAAAGCTCAAAAATGAAGAAACCCTAATTTGACATTTCGTTGAAATATTCGTATTTAACAGAATGTTGACAGTAGCCTACTAGCACCGCTACTAGATAATGTATTAAAGTAATGACAAATACGCGTTAAGATGTTTTATTTTTTTGCATAAAAACGGCGGCCCATACGGAAAAAAGGCAGAAGAGATTTTTTGTCACAAATTGAACGAGAAATTCAAAAATGATTTTTCATTTGAAATATCTCAGTGGCATACCATTTTTTCTTTAAAAAAATTGAGATCATTACCCGTATGCGCACCAATGATGAACATACAATTCTTAATTGCATGTCAAAAAATGTGCAATAACTACCCTCTGGAACTCACCAAATTTTATTTGCATGTCTCGACCGGTTTCACAGCAATAAATAAATAGACAGTTTTTAAGAGAAACTTCCCCCGTATCTCGAAAAACGTAGCATTTGCGGACAAAAGTTATATAGCAAACTGTCATTATTTTTTCATGCAGAATCACTTCCTGAAGTTTCTCGCACTTATTCACTAACACCCTGTATATTTCTGAAATTAAAACATGTCGGCATTGGGACTTCACATTCTACAATAAATATGGATATCAGAAGAAGATAGAACAAAGAAACAAATTGCCCGTATCTTGATCTTGAAGTAGAAAACATGCAAAAACTGTAACATATGTGTGAAACTAGATCTATGGAGAGATAGTTTTAACAGTAAAAGATAGAAAAACTAGACCTCCTAGGTGGAGGAATTCAGATGGATGGTAAAATGAACACAGGAATAAAATAATTATAAAAAAAACCTTTCGATGACAAGCCTTTATTCAAATGCGCTGGAAAGTGAGAAATAAATTCTTTAGTTCAGTGGGCAAAATAATTTCAAAGCGCCTGGACCGGATTTGATTTCGAACCAAACACTAACAATTTGCTGTGAATATGTGGTGGAGCTCTCACATTCTTATTTAATCTCTCCTTCCAAACAGGAAAAGTACCAACTCATTTTAAATGTGCAATTGTCAAACCTACCAACAAAAATTGTGATAGACTCAGTGTGAGCAACTATCGTCCAATATCACTGTTATCAGACATAGCTCAAATATATGAAAGATTGATTTGTTTGAAAATATGAAAACAGGATGTTCATAAAATGAATATTGAATAGAAATATTTTTCTGTGAATTGAAAATTCCACGCTAAAAATGAAGTTTTTGTGAATGTCTAACAGAAAACAACAACTTCCCGGCTAAAGCCACGCTGGACATTGAACTACATCTGATAGATATTCTGAAAGGAACCTAACTCGAAAGAAACAATCTGAAATTGAAAATTTGCATTTTTATTCAGATAGTTATTTGATTTTCTATTCCAGTCTCAATTAGGAACTCATATATACGGATGAGGAAAAGAAGAATGTTTTCCAAAAGAGAGTACTCACCAGAACATTTGTAACAATGACGCAAGAGAGGCATTGCATTCACTAGGTCTTCAATACTCTTTTGTCAACGAAATCCTATTTCACGCTTCCACTATCATCAGGAAGTCCGGAAGAAATAGGAAACACATTTTCTAGAAGCAATCTCACCTTGCAAAGATGGAAAAAGTTATAAACAGTTTCTTTGGAGAGACACTTTGAAATTAGTGTACATTTATATCTCGGACTCCAAAAACTCCGACATACCAATTTTGAATAGAAACGCTCCATTATCATAAAACCGGTCCACGATGTTGAAAAGGGAACATTCTCAATTGAATATCGATTATAAATATTTTTCTTGGAGCCGCCATCTTGAATTTATGAATTTTGCCAAGGAAATCATAATGGTCAACCCCGAAAATCCCCACAAACCAATTTTGAATAGAATCGAACCATAATCACAAAACTCGTCCACCATCTTCAATTCGTGAATTTTGACAAAAAATCATAATCTCCGGCCCCGAAATCCTCCACATACCAATTTTGAATAGAAACGGATCATAATCACAGAGATTGTCCGCCATTTTGGAGCCGCATTTCTGATTCAACCCTGAAAACCCCCATATACCAATTTTGAATCGAATCGGACCATGATTACAAAACTTGTACACCATCTTGAATTGATGAATTTCGACTAAAAAATCATAATCTTCAACCCCAAATACCCCCACATATCAATTTTGAATCAAATCGAACCATAATCACAAAACTCGTCTGCCATCTTGAATTCATGAATGCTGACAAAAAATTCATAAGTCTCCGGCCCCGAAAACCTCCACATACCAATTTTGAATAGAATCGGACCATAATCACAGAGATCGTCGGCCATCGTGGTGCCGCCATTTTTATTTTATGGATTTTGACAAAAAATCATAATCTTCGACCCCAAAAACTCCCACATACCAATTTTGAATAGAATCGGACCATAATCACAGATATCATCTGATATCTTGAAGCCGCTATTTTGCTTTTTTTCTGTAACAAAAATCCCATAATGCATTGTCACGGGAACCATGAACACCTGCCAAATTTCACGTTCACTAGAAGAGGGTCAAATTTAACTTGCAAGATTTTTGATTACAGATTTACACCAGGACAGGTGAATCTAAATAAAAGCCATATATATATATATATATATATATATATATATATATATATATATATATATATATATATATATATATATATATATATATATATATATTAATCCAAAGTATGCCCAAGAATCTTACTTCACTATGTTCTTAGAAAATTATGTTTTTTCCAATTATGACAATATAATAAATATTTTACTGAAGAGAGTGAAACCTCAACATTTGGATCTTCTGAATATTGGACAATTTGTTTTCCGCAATTGGAAAAAGATCATCCTCTTTCAGTTGTTCTATTCCGATTATTGAAAGTTTTCTGCATATGCAATATGATCTCAAACGCTTATAATGAAATCCAAATCGTTGACATACAAAATGAAAATAATAATTCACATACTTAATTGAATTTTGACATTCTACAACTTTCCCAAATTCACCAGAAGCCATCAATGTTCCTGCTTTCTTATCGGCCCTGAACACTTTCAATACAACTCCCGTGTGTCATGTAGAGCATTTCCAAATCATGCAATCACATGAAATCTTCATTATCCTCTATATTTTAACGGTAATCAACCGAATTGAGAAGCTTGGGACACCCTGTAAAGTAGCCATATTCGAAGTGATCGCTTTCGAGGTCCCTTGGAAGAGAAGGGTGGAAAAATGATGAGATGTATATAAAGGAAACGCGATTTTCCGAGGGCTCGACCATATTCCACTATTGTTTTTCAATTTTCCAAGACGAAAAAAAGTGATATAGGAAGCGGTGTATCGCAGTTCGATCTTGGCGGATGCGCCACCGAAAATGTCCACTTAACATAATCGCGCCTTGCAAAACGAGAGACCCTGAGGGAAATCAAGTAACACCAACCGGCAATGGCAAACGGGCCTCTGCAGGAGAGGCAGGAAGGAGCAGGGAAGAACGACGGAAATTGGTGCCAAGTGAAAGCGACCGGCTTGGGAACGCATCAAGATGCTTCTTTTGAGATTTCTTTCCATAACATAAGGACACTGTGAATACTTTTCCGCTAAAAGATTATTCCGCATATACTTCTATACGAGATGGGGAAATCTCTCTTTTACCAATATACGCATAGGGCAAAAATACGCGATGTTAATTCTTTAGCTGAATAAATGAACCATATGATTTTCAATCGCTAGGTATGTATGAATGTTCATACATATTTGAAGACACAAGTGTTACGTTACAAACCTTAAAAATCAGTTTTCTCTGCACGAGGTTTTCCCGTATGTACCCATATTTCACGTAAATGAATCGTTAGTAAGTGAAAATGAATGATCTTTGATAACCACTTGGACACACCGTTGCTCAGCTAGTCTTGCATGGAAAAAAATACATAAAAAAATCGTGAGCGGTCGAAGTTCCTTTTGACTGGTAGAAATCGTCACGTAAGAAAACTGCGTTAGGCTCCCTCCATGGTTCTAAACGATCCAATAAATCAATTAATATCTAGGTACCAGAATATGTTGCCATCAATCTGATGTATCCACTATTTTGTGTTTCTTTTTTCTCAATATTTTTCCCTTTGAAAGTTGAAGTTTTCTAATCCATCACATTTAATTGTCATTATACCATGCAATACTATAGGTATATATCCTTTTTCCAAACTCCTCCGCCACAGTAAAAGGTATTTTATTCTTGATAATACTATTCGTTATATTATATCAAATTGACGTGCCACATATTCAATTTAAACCATTAATCCAACCTCGGCATACAAAAAAAAAACATAAGAAATTATGTCCAAAAAGGGTTATAATCATCTAATCACACGTTATATAGAAATATAAAACAAACAAAAATATCTTCCACGTATAGCCACTCAACGATAATATTCGACTTGTATTCGCATATATATCCTACCGCTCATGTATCATTTTAAATTTCCAGCAGTTCAAATGGTTCCGTACAACCGGAATCGTATGAGCAAGATCTAGACGCTTGTTACATAGACTTGTTTCTAATAGAAAGAGACAGAGAGCCAAAGAGAGAGAGAGAGAGAGAGACAAGAGAGAGAGAGAGAGAGAGAGAGAGAGAGAGAGAGAGAGAGAGAGAGAGATGAGAGAGAGAGAGAGAGAGAGAGAGAGAGAGAGAGAGAGAGAGAGAGACTGAGAGAGACTGAGAGAGAGAGAGAGACTGAGAGGAGACTGAGGAGAGAAGACTGAGAGAGAGACTGGAGAGAGACGAGAGAGAGAAGAGACTGAGAGAGAGAGAGATACGGAGAGAGAGAGAGAGAGAGAGAGAGAGAGAGAGAGAGAGAGAGATAGAGAGAGAGAGAGAGAGAGAGAGAGATAGAGAGACTGAGAGAGAGAGAAAGTTGCATGGAGGGGACGCTTTTTTATACATGACGATTTTCACCAGTCAACACCTACCACACGCCGCGTGAAGGACCTTCGTTCCAAAAAAACTTTGTCTCAACTTTACCCAAAAATGTTGTAACATCGTTAATCCACTCGCGTCTTCATTTGTTAATATGTTTCAGTTTGCCATCTCGTAGCGAGTGTAGGTATTATTATTGGATTAATTCCAACAGAGTGGGGTTATTGATAATATTAGTAAAAAGTGTATTTATCAAATTAAATGTACATGGAGATAAAATTTAAGTACATTTAGAACATATAAATAAACAAGGGCATCACAGAAGCAATAATATAAGTATCGCTTGTGAGAGATATAGCCAAGTTTTTTGAAAACTAATTTTAAAATATATTACAGAAGAATAATAAATGTTCAAGACTGACAAAATTAACTTAATCAATATCATAAATAACATCAATAACAATTATGACGACACTTTTTTACGAGATATGAACAAAATTTATGAATTTAACAAGCAGTAAATAGGTGGAAAAAAGTAGTCTTCGTTTAAAGCCATAGTGTATGGTGTATAGAATATCTCTAGTACGGGATATGTCATTGTGTCAACTGTACTTTACCTTTCTCATTCCAAAGAGAAGTCTTGTGACAACCGGTTCTTTATACACTAAAAAAAATACGAAAAGTTTTTAATTTAGATCATCTCAAAAGGGGGGAGTCTTGTGACAACCGGTTCTTCATACACTGAAAAAAATTCTTTTTTTTTTAAATTTTGATCATCTCAAAAGTGATGGAAATAGCCTTGAAAATCGAGCACGTGATATATTCATTCACATATACACCACCACGATAGCTGAAATAAATCACAGGGTGGGCTTAAAACTTCGGCTAACAAATTATTTTTACAGAGGAATTAAATTTGAGTACACGACATAGGACACGTAACACTTAGGAAAATATAGAATAAAACTAACTGAAGAAAACAACTCCACGGAGAGAAAAGTTTTTGATTTAGGTTATTTCTCTATATTTCAAAAAATATTATTTGTTTTTTTTTCGGTTTTCTACCATCCAACCAAATTTGAAAATTATTTGCTTCTCTTATTAATGTGTCATTTATATTTCGTAAAACCTGAAAATACTAGTGAGGATGTGTCATTTCAAATAGCCTTAAAAATCGAGTACGTGAGATTCATTCACATATGCACCACCACAATAGTTAAAATCAATTACAGGGTGGGCTTAAAACGGCTAACAAATTTAAATTTACAAACAATTTTTTGTAAAGTTACAAAAATATATTGAAACTGAAATTACTCTAGAGTTATTAAAAATGTACAAATATTTTTAGTAACTCTGACTTGAAAATTCATAATTTATCGTAATTTCACTAAAAATATTTATTTTTCTTATGCGTTTTGTAATTTTACAGAAATGTTGGTCGGTTTCCAGTTTTTAAAATTTACAAACATTGTTTGTGATTTGATTCTCTACTCAGATTTACTCATCAAATGTTGCTAGCCTGTGCGTGTTACACATTCTTGCTCATAAAATATTTAGTTGCAATGTTATTAATAGCTATTAATAGTATGATGTAATATTAATATTATTTGTATTTTAGGATTCTTATATCAATAAATATTTCTTCTTCTTAATGTTAATATTAAGGGCTCCAATTTCACGGGTTTTTTTTTGGACATTTCCAAAAAAAAAATCAGTTGGGAGCAAAAAAATAGTCGTAAAAAAACACCCTACTATATATAAAGATATACCATATATATCATCACACTATTCCAGTTGCAGAGTCAGAATAACCAAACCCGGATAAAAAATGACTAGTGAATTAATTGATGCTAGGTACGTGACAACTCTGATTGTAGCAAAAACCATCGCGGTTGTCAGGATATCGTTAGTTTCGAACAAACACCAATGTTTCACTCTCCAACTCGGAATCCGAGACACGAAACTATCCTGCGATATAACTTTTAAGTCAATATCGCTCTAGCCCGAAGATATTCACGAAAGATTCCAAAGTGCAGTGACGGGAATCCATCAGAGTTCCATGGAATAATGTTAGTTACCGGAAGGTACGTATCCTGTATGAAGTTGGCAACGCCCGCTGAATTAAATTCATGGTTAGAGGGAAGGCATTAGAAAATGTCACCCTACCGCAGGCCCACGAAGCTCTCAAGTTTAGTCTAAGGTACTTTGAAGTAAATGCGGTTATCCATTCAGAAACTATCGCCCTCGAAGTTATATTTGTACGTGTTTAGTTTTATAAAATACTTGAAGACATGATTATTGTTATCGGTTTCCTTTCCTATAAGTCATTCAGCAGAGTGATTTCACAATTGTTTTCAATATCATATTACCAAACAAAAAACAGTGTTTATAGATTGGCATCTGTATTCGTCCAACATATGTTTTCTAATTTAAAATCAGAATACATACGATTAGATTTCCACATAATTTTTATTTAAATTCACAGTAGCATTCCCGTACATTCCCGTACAATTGTCATTACGGCGTGTGACAAATGCAGTATGACCTGATTCGATCTGCCCCTTCCTGTCTCGATTATCTTCCTTCAATCCATACAAGATTTTTTTCTTATTCGATGTCACTCGGATCAAAGATAATACTCAGATCCTTCCTGAGTTTATTGAAGTATTTATCATAACACTACGTTCAATGTCGATGCAATGACCCAACTAACTAATTATAGGGAAATTATACCAAGCAGAGTGGTGATATGGCTTCAAGAAGTCCGAATTTACCTATTTCTGACCAAATATTCTACCTCCAACTAGTAACTAACTCCAAAGTCATAATTAGAGTTATAAAAACCGTAGTTGAGATCACTGAATCTCCTTTAAAAATCATCTCATTAGGCGTAGTGTATAGTATGAAATTACTTGTTATGAACTTCAAATGAACCTTCACAGCCTCATGGGTCAATAGAGTTATTTATTAGGTTAAATTTTACCTAAAGGTAACCAGCAAAATGTGTTCAAAATACTTGAACTTTCAGGGAAAACTTTCCAGTAAATATTAACCTTATTATTACCTTATGTATGTTCATATAGTCAGGGAATGAACAAGTCTACTATATACTCTACATTACCTATTTTGGCACCAATTAAGTTGCCTGGGCATTTTTTGCCCTAGTTTATGCCTAATGTTCCACAATGAGGGCGAAATTACTACAATATTTGTCTCATTAGACTAAATGTCTACAACGAAGTCAAAGTTACCAAAAATGGAATCCTCAAAGTAACTTGGTCTATTATCAGATATTGAAGCCCGAATCGATTTAGATTAGGATTAGGATGACGTGATACAATTTGCTCTCGATGAATAATTTATTGTGGAGATGAATTTCAGAAATCTATAAAATGCCAAGTAGAAATTCGAATAGAATTGATAAACTATACAGGTAAACCACCAATTACTATCAATTAGCTGCCAGAATGAGGAAGCAACCTACACTTCCCAAAGTCCAAAGATCAGAGCTATCATGTTCTCACTTATGTGGTACAAAGGAATATTCTACTATGGGCTCCACGTCTTTTTATGACGGCAACTATTTTAAAAGTCTCATCATCCATTATTATGAATAAAAATATGAAAGCAAATAATTGTTAACCATCGACGGAGGCCAAACGAGGTTAGGCTGAGTTATGCCGGTAATGGATGTACTGACAGAATGTACAGAATCAATGCATAGATAAGCTGCGTTCAGCTACTGCCGTGACGTTTTCAATGATGCGACAAAATGAAATTCGAAAGAGTTGGTCCAGCTGAAGCGAATGGGTAAAAAAAATTAAGAATAAAGTCCAAAAAAATGGAAGAAAATAGAAAAAAAATAAAGATTGACGTGTTGAAAGGACGACTTGAAAATTTCAACACTAATCATTTTGGCAGCCGGAAACGTCGAATTAAAGTTTTTAAGCAAATCATAATATATCGTTTTTTTGAGAGGTAGTCACAATTGGCAAACATATTGAATTGGATATTTCCGGGCACCGCATTCTGCAAAGTTAGCATTCTAAGAGTGCTTTCAGACTATGCGGAACGCGGAAATGTCAAACTACAATTTTTGAGCCAATCACTACACACCATCTGAATTTTATGATTAGCTAGTTCTCTTCGGATAGAGATTCTCTCCTAATACCGAGATAACATTATCATGGATATTATTATGGCAAAATGTGCACTGAATACAGTTATCGCGTACTATTTTCAACACGATATTTGATAGAAAAATCGAATTAAACGGTTTTCTTTACATAAAGGATTCAATATAAAATTGAACCAGAAAATGGTAGATCTCAGGTGAAAAACAACTACTTTGATGTTCAATTTTAGAATAAACACTTAGTACGGGGTTTTGTAGTTATGAAAATAGGTATAGACTAGACATAGATACTTGGTTTTACCATTAATAAGAAGTAGAAAAAAATGTTTACTTCTACTCCGCATTAGGAATTAAAATGAAAATTCAAGTGTTTCTGCTCAGAATATCAAACAACAATACAAATTTATTATCCACGATTCCAATCCAACCAAGAACGGAACGTATAGACATATCGCAGGAAAAAACATCCAATAACATATTTATATTTCATCACGTGACCACAATGTGAAAGGGTTTGAAATCCCAAGATAAGGAAAATGGGCTTCAAAGTCAGGAATGAAGGTTTTTTTCGACTTTGAATGGAGCCAATGGGTTCTCAAATTGAAAATGTTTGGAAAATGCGACTTATTATAGGTCCCATATGGGACTGACTCCATATTTTTTGGCTTGAATTGTTTTCGCCATTGCAAACATTATCCATAATTTTCTCGAATCGACCACATTTCAATGATAGTCAAAAACAGGTGTATATGATATGTATATACATACTTCATCTATGAAATTAGTTTTTGCAGTGTTTGATGAAAACAGTTGAGGAAGTACACTTAATTTCATGATTTTTGTCTATACAAATTTGATATTTCAACGGGGCCCACTTACATGAGTTGAATTCAACATAAGAGAGTTATTGCAACTTACAAATGAGCGCTGACTTTATTAAAAGATCCGCTATTAAATTATCCTCTAACGCGATTTCGACAGCCTTCTTCCAAGATGCTTATGTTCAAGCTTTATTTTGATAAGTACGTCAAATTATGTGAAACAACTTCACGTAATAAAATAATATCGCCTACGAATGTGAATCTCAATCCTTTTTTCTTCAGTCATTGTTTCACCAGAAAAATAAACTTATAAAAAGGATCACACTATTGTTCGTTAGTTGGACGCATAAGTAACACTTGGACGAATTGATTCTTCACAATATTGTTGGGGTAGAAAATATACCACCACCAAATGAACCTGCTTTATTTGATTTTCAAAATATATAGACGAGCAGTGCTCAACAAACTTTGGATGTTCAACTGGCGACAGATATATGACCGAAAAAAAACAAATCTGTCAAAATGAAGAAACTTTTAATTGAAGGTTCTTGGCCTTTTTTTTAAATATGTCTGTATTTTAGATTGGTGATATCCTCAAAGTCGGACACAATGAGCATGCGTATATGTCAAAATAAAAGAAACTTCATTGAATGAACTATAGAACGGACGTTGCAATAACTCTCTATTATCTCAGAAAAGTTTCTATCGCAAATTAAATCTGAACTACATATGAAAGCCGAACCATCACTTGCGTACATCATTCTCTGCTGTACGTTTCTTGACAGTTCTTTTTTTACGCCATGTTCATGTCATCTCCAAATCTTCAAAGCTTTTACGACTAAGCCTGTAGGTTAAGATATACAGGAAACTTGTATCATCTTTTTATAACCTTCGATTTTTTGTATTATTATAGTGTTCATAGCCTAAAATAGGTAGAAATGATTGAATTTTCACCATCAGTCAACTAGTCTGAATGCAATTTCACCTTCGACTTATTAGGCAAAATGTCCCCAATTTTTTTCCCCATATTGGTGAATCTAAGGTTATTTAACGTAAGGATCACGCTGATCTATTCGAAGATCAAAATGACTACTTAAAATGTTTGTTGAGGATTTCATTCTGGAAATGCCATTTCTGGTATCAATCAACTGTCAGAAAAATCAAAGGGTTTGCTAAATGAGTCTCAACAATCCGTTCAGATACATATTGTACTATGAATTGATTCTTTTAGATAAAGATAGGATCATGATTATTGATTTGTAATATCAGAAGCTTTACGGAGAAAAAGATGAGCACAGGAATTAAATATCTAGGCCTTATCATAGATGATGAATTACTCTGGAACACGCATGAAGAAGAAGTAACCAATTAGGCGAAGGAAGTCCTAATGGTGTGCAGAAATTTTTCTGGAAAAACTGGGGATTTTACCAAAAAAATTCCGCAGTGGATGTGATACCAATTATCACTTATGGAGCAGTGGCATGGGGTGAAAGAACTGATCTTACCACATAAAAAGATTTCGGATCTGAACAGAAACGCCATAAAATGGTACAAATATGACTCTAAAACAGCAGAAGGAAAGGAAATAGAAGAATAGTCTAGAACTAAATACTCTGGAAGTGTGGGCAAATCTCGAGTCGTTTTCCAAGATGAAATACACGCTATTAAAAAATGCGTCCAGTTCAAGATCGATGCGCTGGGATCTCACGTAATCAGCTCAGAAATGTTCTGGGACTGCTAAGGAAAACTAAACGAATCAAGCAGGTACCATTGATCCTATTAGAACGAAGTATGAACTATGCGATTTCTGCACCAACTTGGTTCATAACAGATTTGCCAGGTAAGGTGGATTCATTTTATTATTAACATGTTCTTATGAACATACTAGCTTTGAAAGACTAGAGGAATGCATTTTATTGAACGTTTTTTCCAACTTTAAGTTACAAGACCTTTCATTATGTTTTTCCGGAAAATTGCGAGTCATCCTTTCACCGAAAACAGCTCCGCTATAAAAACTGTGAAGTAAGCACAAAAGAATTCTGGTAGATTCTAATGAATTTGTGGCGACAATGAAGAAGTTAATGTAAATAGATGCATTCAACTGCCGGATATCAGCCACAAATGACAAACGATGTTCATTGTGTCACAACCCTCATTATGACAAGCCATGAGGTCAATCATATTGAGAGATGGGATATACAAGTCGCAGAAAATGAACCAGAAGCAAAGTTGACAAGTCGTCTACAAAATGTGTATGGAATTTTGTGTTGAAGGGTACGTGAAATATTATATTATGCAGGGTGTGCTGACAGTTAATGGTCTATCAACAAATCAACAAATATAAAACATTTTCTTATGAAGTAGTTTTGAACATATTATTATCTAGAACAGATGTGATTAATATCAAAACATATCAGTTATAACGAAAACTGCTTCATTTACTTGACACATCATGGATTTACAGAAATTGAGGAACAATATAAAAATACCAAAAAACAATACGAACAGAAAATTACTCTTACGAAACATACTTATTATCAATCACTTGAATGACAAACATAATATTACCGACGAGCAAAAGTACAACGTTTCCTTAAACTACAGTGGACCGACAGTAGATATAAGACATAATAAATAATTTGAATAATGGGGATAGCGTTGGCCAAGATTGTATCCAAGCAGGTCAACACAGGGGGGCCATCTACAGTCTTGTATAGTGTATTCACAAATTTTTGTGATGTAAGTGTACTATTTTTTGTCTTGAGTTTTTCGAAAAAAGGCTATATTGTATAGCTCTTAGAGAAAGCACACACTGAAACTGATGTGAATCTTGGAGTTTCACAGGGATCAATATTGGGGCCATTCATGTATATACAGGGTGTAACTGAATAAGTGTAAAACATTCAAGGAGGTGATTCCTCATCGAAAAAAAGATAGGATCTTTCATATAAAGAAACTTCATTGGAGCATCCCTTGTTAAGATACAGCCCCTTAAAGGGGGTACATAAAATTTGTATAACAATTTTTTTCACAAGCACTGAAAAAGTTACAATATTGAAATTAACCTGACGTTTTGTACTACCAAAAAGACACTTCGCCAGTAATTTATTTGGTTTACCCCATGGTTGTAAGGGGTGAAAAACGCAACCCCTAAAATTTATTTCCACTGTAACTTTTTGTCTTATTATTTGTTTACCATTTAAAAATTTATTTCCGATAGCCTGTTTCATTCTAAACAAAAAATGTCTCTTGGGTTTTTTGCCCAAAATAAACCAGTAAGCAGCAAAACATTATTTTACGAACAACTACAGAGATACATCGTCATAAATGCGAACTGGATTTATTGTTATTTTGTAGTTAGTACCTGCATTAAACGATTAAAGGGTAATAAACAAAACTAAGTTATTAATAACAAAACACACAACATGTAGAAATCATAGTGAATGTTCAATATGTCTACCTTCAAACATTACGCATGCGTCTAGACGTCGGCGCATTGAGCCACGTATTCGCTCAAATATTCCTGGAGTCTCTCTGATTACCCTGCACGCATCGATGATGCGGTTTCTTAAGTCCTCTACATCGCGAACAGGAGTACGATATACCAAATGCTGTGAATGGCCCCAAATAGAGAAATCGAGAGGATTGAGATCCGGGGATCGAGCGGGCCATTTATGTGGTCCTCCTCGACCTATCCACTGATTTGCATATGTTTCAGTTAAATGCTGACGTGCTACTTGACTAAAATGGGCGGGAGCCCCATCATGCATAAAAAACATATCCCTTCTGACGCCCAAAGGAACTTCCTCCAGCAGTACTGGATGCACTTCTCTTAAAAATTGAACGTATGCCTCACCATTTAATCGAGGAGGTAGAAAATGAGGCCCAATTAAATCATCCCCAATAACCCAGAGCCACAAGTTAAGAGAAAACTGTTCTTGATGGATAGTATCGACAATAGCGTGAGGGTCTTAATCAGCCCATAAGTCGTAATTATAAAAATTAAAAATATTGTCCCGAGAAAACTACATTCGTCTGTGAATTCTATCGTCTTCAGAAAGTCACAATTTCTTCTAATCATTTCCAGCATCCAATTGCAAAATTCAAGACGGTTCGGAAAGTCTCGCGGTAACAGTGCCTGTACTCGTTGCAGATGGTAAGGGTATAAGAGTTGTTCCTTTAAAATTCGAAATACCGTCATATGATCAACATTTAGCTGGAAAGCAATCTTTCTAGTACTGGTAGTAGGTTGTTCTTCAATCAAATTAAGTACTGCTTCCTCAAGCTGTGGTGTTCGTATTTCTCGATGGCGACCACAATCCTGCGTTTTTTTGTCGAATGAACCATATTCTCGTAATCGTTGATGAAGTCGAGCAAATATTCTATGTGAAGGATGCTGCCGTTGAGGATACATTTCAGCATATCTTCTAGAAGCTTCTAACCCATTCCCCTGCGACAGACCGTAAACGTAATGCATATCAGCCATTTCCTCATTTGTGTATGCCATTTTATTAACAAGTGAATTATTAAAGTAACAAATTAAGAACAGAACAACAACACACAATTAGTATTAATTCAATTTCGAAAATTCCCAAACTGACAGCGTCATACCAATTTAATTGTCACTATCGCTAATAGCGACCTACTAGATAGATTAGTTTCGTATTTTCGCATTTATGACGATGTATCTCTGTAGTTGTTCGTAAAATAATGTTTTGCTGCTTACTGGTTTATTTTGGGCAAAAAACCCAAGAGACATTTTTTGTTTAGAATGAAACAGGCTATCGGAAATAAATTTTTAAATGGTAAACAAATAATAAGACAAAAAGTTACAGTGGAAATAAATTTTAGGGGTTGCGTTTTTCACCCCTTACAACCATGGGGTAAACCAAATAAATTACTGGCTAAGTGTCTTTTTGGTAGTACAAAACGTCAGGTTAATTTCAATATTGTAACTTTTTCAGTGCTTGTGAAAAAAATTGTTATACAAATTTTATGTACCCCCTTTAAGGGGCTGTATCTTAACAAGGGATGCTCCAATGAAGTTTCTTTATATGAAAGATCCTATCTGTTTTTCGATGAGGAATCACCTCCTTAAATGTTTTACACTTATTCAGTTACACCCTGTATAAATAAGTACTTGCAAAGGAATACAAAGTATAGATAAAACACTTACAGGATACATTCATACGTTACTGAATCATAAAAAATATACGTATACAGCTTATACAGCATCACGGTTTACAGATACTCAGATATTCTTTTTAAGTTCGTTTAAAAATACTTGAAGAACTGATTCCTTTGATATGCGGAGGCAATGCACTATATATATATATATATATATATATATATTCATTCAATTATAGTATGGAACCTTCGGGTCGGAGATCATGATTTTTTGTCAAAATCGACGAGTTTTGTGGTTATAGCCCGATTCCAATAAAAATTGGTATGTGGGGCTTTTTGGGGTCGGACATCATGATTTTGGATCTGCTACTCACAGAATAACTTAGGTCAAACAATTAAATAGGTTATTTTTTCGTTTTAGAGCATTTGTCTCACAATTTTTTTAATTCGCTTTTATTTAGGATGAGCATGACTCTTATAAAAAAAATCTGGTAGATGAAAATATCTTTGGGTGTTTGTGCACGATAAAAAAAATACGCTGTACTCAATCACATAATGTTCATGAGCAAAATAAAACATTTCAGTATTGTATTTCATAACACAACAGGCTGACGATAATTTACTCATTATTGCTTTCACCTGATCAGTCCATTTCAGTTCTCTATCTATCATCACCCCCAAAAGTTTGGAGGAATTTGGTTCATCCATTTGGGAATTTTTTATCTTAGGGTGTGGGTCTTCCAGAGCGTTCTGAAAGTTATGTAATTAGTTTTATTTTTTAGATCAATGAATAGTTTTTCTCACACTTTTCTACAATTCGAGACACCGATACATCAGATGTTTCATTAGTATGAATACCCCTCTCCAAAACAACAACTGAAATGTCAGCGCAAAGAAAACCCGAGTCGATGTCTATTCGGGAACATATATCATTAATAAATATCGAATACAGAAATGGACCAAATATCGAGCCCTGGGGCACTTCTTGTCCAATTACTATGATTTGACTTTTTTCTCGATAACGGTCGCAGTTGCGTGAAAATTACATGAGACAAAAAAAAATTATAAACAAAACGAAGAATTCATTTTATATGTTAGAATCCACCAGCGGCGCACTACAAAAAAGTTTATGGGGCGAAAAAGGGCTTGACCCCTTACAAAATATCTCCCATATAAACCCTGAAACGTAAGCTATGTTTCAAATTTGATCTTAATATCGCAAAAACTGAAGGAGCTATGAAGAAAAAAATCTTGAAACTTTAACGCTCTGTAGATCGGTAACAAGGCGTTTGCGGACACATGTTTATGGAAAAAAAGCTTATTGTGACCTGAAAAATGCGCCCCTGAAATCTTGATACTGAATTTTGAAACACCCTGTATAATTAAAAAAAATATGCATAGACATATTTATTTCATCGAAGTCTTATACAGTGTGGTTGTGGGGTCAAAAAGTCACCCACAGGAGCATTCAGAGGGTGGTTGAAATTAGTATAATTTTTCTATTTGTCTTGAACGAAATTTGAGATTTTTTCACTATGCTAATCAATCAATCAATTTGAATATGGTTGTATATGTATTATATATTTTCCTTTCTTAATCAAATTCCCATCATCCTCTCAAAAACTTCTCAGGGAAAATCCTCGTACTCCTGTAATGAGTTTTCCTTGTTGAATAATATTTGAAGGTTTGATTTTTTTCAAAAAATCCAGCTACGTGAAAATATAGAGTGTGTTCATGACTGTCGAAATAGTTTTTCGGTAGGTTTCAACTCATATTCTAAATTTCCCCATGTTAAAAAAAACAGAGTGATGAATCATAATCTCATCATAATATTGCATTATATTCATCTTGTAATTCCTATTGCATAAAGACCACAATTTAATAAGAAAGTCAATCATTGCATTATTCAGTAGGAATCATTCGTTCCATATTTATCAATGGGACAAATTCATAGAACGATCGAAAGCAACGAACCGTTCAATTCCTAATTTATCGTCCCGACAAAAGAAAACTGTTGTAGTCTCATTCCTTCACAATTGATGAATAATCAATTACCCACTGTTTTACAAGCGGAGTCAAATGTACGCCACCTGGCTTGTGTTCCTTCTTTTCCCTCTCAATCGAATGATTTCAATTGAAGCGCCTCACCCCTTATAAGAATGGGAATAATTCAGAGACGCTGAATTTTCCAGACGTTTTTATGGTATGGAAAACTCAGGGATGTTCTCACAAGATGTCCTCAATCAATCTTGGCATTCGATCACTAAATAGATTATGATAAGACCGAGATTCGGATTTTGTCTTTCCTGGTAATTCACCAGTTTGTGATCAGTTTATTTGCATATATTGGTTCATTTGGGAATTCTCTGAAGCGTGAAAGAAGTTTGATAAAGTTTCCAGCTTTCGACCTCATCACTCCATCGTAAATATGTGGGATTTTTTACATTTAGGTCATAACATCCTTCTTGTGCATCATTTCTGCTTTTTGTATGTTCATATGATGTGCATTTATTAACAAAAATGATTAAAAATAAAGCCTTTGAATAGAAAGTGATTGGCACTGAGGACGATGGAAATTCAAGAATATGTTCTGGAAATACTTTGGATAATTATTCAAGGATCGTAGATCCACACCTGGCCCCTGCTGAATATTGCAAATTGTGGACGACGCAAGGTGAAAGATAAATTGGATCTTGATAACTTTCCTAAACATACTAACATTAAATTCTAGAAAGCGATATCTCGATCGCAGTTGCGAACCTACGTCTTCGGTAGCTCAGTTGGGAGAGCACTTGACTGGTAATCATGAGGTTGTGGGTTCGATCCCTGCTCAGCATATCTTTTTCTGGAATTAAAAAATTCTTGTCTGCACGCCGCCAACTCTCTTTTACATAATCTTTTTAATTTATCCACATGTTTCTGTTGGATCTGTCTCCTTCCACTTGTAATCCGAGTAGAGATTTGAACTTCAATCATTTTTTTGCCTCATTATCATGTCGACAAAGATTGCAAGTATAAGATCCAACTCATTTGTAATTTTATAATAATAGTTATTATTTTATTCACCATTCCGGATACACTTGGTATATATCGTATGTCAGTTGAAAAATATGATAAATATATACGAAACAGTATCTACAAAATATGTGAAACAGCAAAGAGTAACTGAAAACGAGAACACATACACTTATATAAATCTATACATAAAGGTATATAAGCATTACACGGCATTCTCAAATTATACCTAAATAAACTCAAGAACAGTGTGGTTGGAATGAGTGTGTTAGATTGCCTTTCAAAAATTATTGGTGACTATCATAGCATTTATCAATGACCAAAGTTTCAATTCTATCATGGGCTATTGTGACGTCATATGGTATCTTACTGTAGCAAGTTATATCATTGTAGTGAGGGGAGTTTTATGATTATTGTTTTGTTGTGGATTTTTTTTTTCTTTTTCCGATTATTTTTTATTTGTGGACTGCAATGTTTATATTTCAGCGGAACATAACCTAATTCCACAGCTAGACTAATGTCACGTTCAATCACTGCGAAAGAAACAGCGAAAAAACTGAGAAATTTTTATTTATATTCAGAAGATTTTTTGAAAACGGGAACGGATACAGTCTGCTGACAGTGTCGATTATATGTCGACCATATCCACCATTTGATGAATAAACTTCGTTTTCTATTATATAAATTCAAGTTTTCGAAATTAGATATCTTAATATAATGGTTCTGGCTCCCTGATTAAAAGACCTCAATAATGTTGTTATTTATTGCATGGATCTTCTGAGAAAAATCACTTAAAATCGATAGAAATAATTCAGAGAATCATAATAAATTATATTCACGATCATCTACTTGCAATATGAATAACGTATTCAAAGAAACCGACTTACTTCACATGAGACAAATTTGTTATTACCTGAATGTACTGGGGCAACAAAGTGGCAACACAGTGAATCACACACAGCTGCTGGAAGTCTTGGAGGAATCCGAGGTAAATCAGTAGAACTTGTGCAAAGCTATATTCAGAACAGAAAACAGCTAGTCAAAAAAAACGACCATAAAAGTTCGGTATGATGCGGTGTTTCACAGGGTATCGTACTCGGACCAATTCTATTTTCAATATATATTATATATATATTATGTTATACTAATAGGTGTTTTTACCCCGCGTGGGAAGTCAATTGTTATGATAGGTATATCAATTTTATTATTATTATTATTTATGCCTATAAATATTTTCGCACCTCGTTGGGCACCAAATTGTTATGATATAATGATTGTTAATTTTTTTTCGCCCCACGTTGGGCGCCATTTGTTATGAAATACCAATAGGTATTTTTACCCCGCGTTGGAAGTCAAATTGTTATGAAATAATGATTGTTATTGCCCCACAAATATTTTCTCCCTCCCTGTATAAATATTTTGATTTCGATTTTGATGTACCTCTAATAATTATGTAGGCAATTCAGCTCCGCGATGGGCAGCCAATTGTTATATTGTGATATGATAATAATAGCTAATTGTTATGAAATAATAATTGCCGGCTAACGTTGCTGTTTTCTCGCCACGTTGTTGCCAATTATTATTATTTTTCTTACCACGACTAATCTCAGTTGGTACGCCTTTGCCTCAGGAGTCGGTACTGGCAATAGAGCCACTGCCTGTCTAGATGTCACTCGAACTTTTTCAGTTCAGTGTTTATAAGTAAGATATTGCATATCATTGTGGAAAATAAACCAAAAATTATCAAAAACAATTATTTTCTTTATTCCGGAAAACTTATATTAATCTGGCCTGCTACTACTATGAGCAATTGACAAATTTTCAAAAAATACTGGAAAAACAGTGATGGATATGTAAATATAACCTCACTTTTTTCTTTTTAGTTGGAAGAATTCTTTTATTGTTCAATACCAAATACCAAAATGGAATTCTTCTGATATACGAGTTATTTTGTGAAGTGATTCAGTTTGTGATGTGCACTAAAAGAGTTTATACCTGGAACTGGAATGTTGCTGATGCAATACCTGGCATAATCAGAATTCCTGTTTCATCCACTCCTCTCAGGAACTCACCATTTCAAAAGGAACCATCCAAAATCCACGAAATCAGCTTGGACAAGTTTTCGTGTGGAGAACCAAAAAGGTAATCTTCTTTTATTCTTGTTTATTTTGTGTCGAGATTATTCAGAGGTTGTATTGGTTTTTTGTTGTTGAAAAACTACCTTCTCATTAATAAAATCCTAAATTTCCTTCTTTCCAATTTTTGTACCTGGCTTCTCTTCTGTTCTTACTTTTCCACAATTTTATCTCACCATCTCTGTTTCCTGATTGGCTATTGTCATCATGAAATTTCTTGTTCTCCCATTGGCTATTTTTAGTTAGATACAATTTCATATACTGTATGTTTCAAGCTTATAATTTTGTTGATCACATTTAATTCAGAATGATTTTCTAAATCTAGACTTTTTTGTTGTATTTTAAACAATTATAGGTTGTAATCATTTTGACAATGTATGAAAATGATTGCATTATAGTATTTGCATATTTTTACCTATCAATATTATACAAAGGCTTCATAAAGGAAATAGAATCTCAAAAAAAATTTAAAACAATTTTTCATAAACTACTAACTATTAAGTATTTATTATTTTTTTTTAATAAATTATTTCTTTTTCACCTTCAGAATATATTACTGATCCTTCCTAACATAACAATATATATATATATATATATATATATATATATATATATATATATATATATATATATATATATATATTAACAATTCATTGAATCTGGACTCGACTGAAAATTTTTGTAGCTTTGCAGATGATAAAAAAATAAGGCTCAGAATGATCTTTCGAAAGTTATAGATTAGTTTAGTCATGCAACTAATAATAAATCTATTTTGTACCTTTTGCAAGTTATTTGTCATCTCTAACGATATTCAGCACATTGTCGGTAGACAATCAAGGAGTATCATTTGACATACAATCTGCGAAACACACAAAATATCTTAGAATCATAATTGACTCCAAACTACCTGAAAGTTATATATTATGCCCTAGTGGAATCTCGCTTACAATACTCTATTCTCAGTTGGGAGGGGGGGAGGTGGATTCTTCAGACGCACCTGAAAATATAAAAATACTACAGAAAAAAATTCTCAAAATAATCTTTAGTAAAAAATATACTTACCCAAAAAATCACTCTTTGTCGAGGCCAAAGTACATAATATTAGACAACTTTACTCGTTCACCGTTGCCAAATATATGTATGAAAGGATATCTCAACAAAAAAGAACACCAATTAGCCAGACTGTTTTATATTTTGAATAGAACGCAGACATTGGCGTCTTTAAGAGGGTGTTTTTTTCTTCTATATTTTTTTCTTCCTTTGTATCATTAATCTTTTCTTTTTTACAAGCTTTTACTTAGTTCCACTTTTGGGGGGGGAAGGAAGGGGTATAAATCCTCATGGATGCTGCTTGCTTGGTGTCCATCGCAAAACAACAATGTCGGACTCCTACCCTATCGACTTAAACCACCCTATGCCCTCTCTTATATCCGGAACTCTCCGATGGGACACGGCGTTTACCTCCTGACTTGTGCTTCAAAAGTTCTCTCTACAATGCATTATGGAATTTTTGTTGGAGAGAAAAACAAAATGGCGGCTCCAAGATGGCGGACGAGATCTGTGTTTATGGTCCCATTCGATTCAAAATTGGTATGTGGGGGTTTTTGGGGTCGAGAATTATGAATTTTTTGTCAAAACCCTCAAAATCGAAATGGCGGCTCCAAGAGGGCAGACGATCTTTGTGATTATAGTCCGATTCTATTGGTATGTGGGGTTTTGCGGGGTCGGAGATCATGGCTTTCCTCTCCTGTTTTTGTATTCGAACTGAAAACTTTGCGCGACAAGATATTGTTTTTAACTTTTTAGCGCATTTGAATGAAAGCTTGTCTTCAAAAAGGTTTTTTATTAATTATTTTATTTTTGGGGAAATTAATTCTACTTCTTTTTTCAAGGAAAACACCTACCGCAAGCCGCGTAAAGGAACTTTGTTCCAAAAAAATGGTTGACAATGGCAGAATTGGATTTAACTTCTGCTGCTGTCATTCTACAGATCTTTAGTGGTCATATATAAACAATAGGGGACTTGTTGTCGAATGAAAAATGTGTGAGACGTTTTTCAATATCTTTCGAAATAACAGAAATAGCAAAAATGGAAAGAAAGTTTGTTTGTGTAGATTGGAAAAGCTTGTCTTTTCAAGGCTCATGATTTCATCTGGATATAATTGGAATTGATATGGGTATGACATCCATGATACGATTAAATGGACAGGAGATATCCACTTCAGATGTGATATTCGATCATTTCCTCAAATTCTAACGCATCATGGACGCCTGTGGTCACACATATTCTTTCAATTTCAACAGCATAATTGTTTTGTAATTCATTCATATGACTAAATTTCCGTCGATTCTACGTCTACAAAGGTGTGTATATTTCATTATAGTTCATTATGGAAGTTTTCCATCACTCGTTTTTAATACATTAAATGTCTATTGTGGTGACCTGAAGATTACTTCGGCAATATATCAATGTGCTTTCAGTTGTTCAGACATTACTCCAATCAACTCTCTAGTAACTCTAATCAGTGAGGTCCCACAACCTCATATAAAAAAGTTATCATTGTATATTTTCTTGGGGTACGGTTTGATAACTGAAACCACTATTGATTCTTCGCGCCGACGTTTCGACTTTCATGAGGTCATCTTCAGGGCACTACAATGTGAAATGTGAAGTAAATGTCCCTATTTTTTATCATTTCTTCGACAAAGAAACCTAGTGTTGATGTGATTATGAAATCCTGTTGTTTTCTACATATTATGTGCTATATAAATAATTAAGGGCCATTTTATAACGTGATATACTTGAGTGTATGTACGTATGTGTATATGTGAAAGTGTCAATATATGTATATAGATTCATAAATTTTTTACAATTCATATACTTTATTTTTGCTATTATTTGTTACATTCTGTAATCACCATTTTAATCGGACAACATTTCATTTTTACATATTTCATATTCCCATTTTACATTGTAGTGCCCTGAAGATGACTTGAAAACGCCGAAACGTTGGTGAATAATCAATAGTGGTTTCAGTTAGTGAAACTTACCCCAACAAAATTTACTTCAATCAAATCACAAAACTTCCAGAGAAAAAGTTATCATTATTACATACTAAATAAGTTTTTTTATCGAAGAACAAAAGTCACGTAACATATAATGAAAACCTCTAATCACTAGCACTGCAGATAAAAAAGATTCCCTTGGTTATGAATATACGTATTTGAAATGTTGTTTTTTTCATCTCCTGGTGGGATTCAATCTGCATGCCTCGAAACCTTCGTTGACGATTCAACCAGAAAATACCTGAAAATCAAATATCCACCACGAGGAAAACTCCGTGGTTTCGTCAGTAAAATTTCCCGCTGGCTTATTCGGGGCTAAGCTCCTTTACTTCCAATCAGTAAATCAAGATAAAGTCTTTTCTGCTTTAAAAACAGTGGAGTTTTCCCTCAGGCAAGGAAAATCTAAAAAATGCGAGAGGGTTCGTGATCATAAGCTACAGTATAAAATATTCAAACCTGCTAACGGATGAATATTTATGAATGTATATTGAAGGCAGTGTACCCTGAACTCGATACCAATCTTATTATACAAGGTACATATATTTCATTATCGCACGATTCTGGAATTAGGGTGAACAATTCCGACACCTACTTTGGATGTTCGCATTCAGGATCCTCATTTGTGTATTTCAATGAAACAAAAATATGTTTTATGGTCAGATGTATACAATTTTTATACCCACAAAATCATAAGGTAAAAAGAGAAAAAAATCACGAAAACAAAAAGGGGTGACAACCACATTATTAAGATCTATATTAATTTAGAGTTATTTAGTATTTTGCATATTGTATCGTAGGCGTGTAATATTTGATTTGGATTTGAAGAGTCGAAAGACTTCAGTGGGTTTTCCAACATCTTATGAAAATACCTAGCATCCAAAATTTCATCACTAGTGTGATAACGATTTTTGTTGTATATTATTTTTAGATTTTGAATTACATTTAAATTTTCTAGATGTGTATTTCATTCCAATATATCGTTGTTGATCTCAAATGAATTGAGTTAAATTTTTTCAAATATTTGAATCTATATAGTCGTTTTTTTATTTTATCAAAAACATTGTCAATTTGTGAATCCTATTACAGATGTTGATCTAGCATAATCCACAGGTATTTTATTTGTTGCACATTTGGATTCGATGCGTTATGAATTGTGTGTGGACCAAGATTAGGTATGACATGACATGACATGAGAGATGTGTATTCTTTTCATTTCTGTTTATAGTGAATGCAGTTATTCATGTGGTTTTTTTTCTACAACTTCTTTCAGTTGTTTCCAGTAAATTTTCCAATACATTACTGCTATATCATGAGCAAAACTTATGATTCCACCTTTGAGATTAAGTTCCAAGAGTTCAATTATGTAGAGACAACAACAGGGGGTCAAGAACTGTGCCTTGGGGAACACCGAAGGATACTGGCATAGCAGAACTCATAATGTCATTGAGCTGAATATATTGAACTCAAATACTGCGCCTCTGTGACCGTAGGAACTCATTTATTTCAACAACTTTCTATAATGCGTCCAAGGCGCTATAGATGTAGTCTGTCAGTAAATTTTACGTTTCCTCTGTGTTATAGTATATTGAATTTATATAAACAAAATTCCATTCGCTTTTAAATGATTTTTCTATGATTTTTGGGAAGTTTAAAATCCAGGATAGGTCGTTTATAGTTCATCTGGGTTCCCCCTCCAATCTTTATTCAGGAAATCGGAAAATCTGTGCGATTTTGGCATACTTGTAAGTGTCACTCTGGAAGAAATGTTTTTCAACATTCCCAATATTTGCAGGGTGGTTGGTTGAAAACTGACGAGCCAGAGACAGGGTTGGCACTTAGCTTCCCTTGACACTCCGACCAGCTGGGGTCTATTGTATCACTCTGTCGTCAGTGGTTCCTCATTCAAACAGGTTTGTGCCTTCAATTAGGTTAAGTAGCCTGTTACTAAGATCCTTCGGATTCATGCCTGTTTCCGAATTGATCTCTCTAAAGGTTCTGTGTTGCCTTCTACTTAGGGCGTCACAATCGAAAATCATATGAGAGGCTGTTTCCTCCTCTTCATCACATAGTCTACACTCCACGGTTTCCCTGCGTACTCCCATGGTGTTTAGGTGTTTTCTTAGGCCGCAGTGTCCAGTCAACAGACCTACTATTATACGTGCCTTCGTTCTGTTCAGGTTCAGAAAGTCAGCCGTCAGGGTCCGGTTTGGGTGCCCTACCATGACTTTGCTGTGTATTTGACCGACAGTTTGATCCAAATATTGTTGGTGTCTTATTTTTACCTACTCATTGATCAGGGTCCTGCATCGGTTTTCGCGAATCCCATGCACAGGTTCTGGCCCTGTGAATAGCATTTCATATGCTTGTCTAGCTAGCTGGTCCGCTTTTACGTTGCCTCCAATGCCTCTATGACCTGGCACCCACATCAAGGTGACCTTGTTGTGTTTTGCCAGCTCGATGAGGTTCTAGAGGCAGTCCCAGAACAGTTAAGACTTTATCTGTAGAGAGTTGAGGGCTCTGATAGCACTTTGACTGTCAGATAGAATGTAGATGTGTTATTCCTATAACCACTTTCTAGATTCTTCTGGATGCATACCATAATAGCATGTGTTTCAGCTTGGAATATCGTGGAGCATGTATTTGCCAAGTGGTATTATGTAGTCCCTTCTTGGCCTTACCCCATGTATTCCTGCTCCCGTTCCTTGAACTGTCTTTGAGCCGTCTGTAAACCAGACGATGTCCGCAGTTGATTGATATTTTATACTCGAGGTCCATCCAGATCCGTTAATTCGTGTTTCGAATGGTTTTTCGAATGAGTATAGGGGTTGCATGTAGTCTGAAATCATTTCGAGTTCTCGATATTGATTACATGAGTGATTCTGGTATGTCCAGTTGTTCGGATTCTCCAGTTTTTTGGTTGTTTCAGTCTGTATGCACTCATCCTGGCCTCTCCAATGAAATTTAAGTCGAAGGGTTCGAGGTTTAGGATGATTTCCATTGCAGCTGTTGGAGTGCTATTCATTGCACTCGTGATGCAGAGACAGGCAAGCCTGTGGATTTTCCACAAGTTGGTTTCTGCCTGTCTTTGATTCGTTTTTGGCCACCATAAGAGTAAGCAATAAGTTACTCTTGGTCTGATTACTGCTGTGTAGAGCCAGTGCATGGCTTTCGATTTGAGCTTCCAGGTTTTTCTAAAAGCTCTCCGGCACATCATGAAGGTTATCTTGCTTTTATTGGTTACACGTTGAAGATGCGGGTTCCAGGTTAGTTTCTTGACAAGAATCAGCCCTAGATATTTCACCTGCTCTACTACTTGTAATGTTTCGCCGAATAGTCTGGGAGGTATGAGATCTCCCATGTTTCTTCTCCGGGTGAAGGGAATTAGTGTTGCACCATTCCTCTACTGTCCTCAGTGCATTTTGCATTAGCTCTGAGGTTGTTCGGGTATTCTTTCCTTTGATGAGAATGACCAAATTATCTGCGTACCCTTGAGAGTGATACCCTCGGATATTCAGAGAAATTACCAGTTCATCTACAACCATGTTCCACAGAAGGGGAAGAATATGCCCCCCTGTGAGTTACCTCTGGAAATTTCAACCTGCTCTGTTTCCTCGAACATGTTGGCTTGGATCAGTCTATTGTGAAGCATTGAGTGTATCCCCTGCATGTGGTTTCGTCAATCCCTCTTTGAGTGGCCGTAGAGACCATACTTCCAAAGGAGATGTTGTCGAAGGCTCCTTCGATGTCTAGGAAAGTGCATAGTGCAATTTCTTTGTCTGCTAGAGACTCTCCAAGCCTTGAAACGAGCTGATGGAGTGCTGTCTCGCATGATTTTCCTGTTAGATACGCATGTTGATTTTGATGTAAAGGCCGTTCTATGAGAGTGGTTTCCCTTATGTCTGTATCTATCAGTTTTTCTAAGCCTTTCAGAAGAAATGAAGAAAGGCTCATTGGTCTGTATGCCCTTGCCTGGTCGTATGAGTCCCGTCCAGGTTTTGGAATGAAGACCACGTTTACAGTTTTCCAGGTTTGAGGTAGCCATCCCAATGCTAGGCTCAGCCTGTGCAATCTGCACAGTTCTGGTGCTAGATATTCAACTCCGCTCTGAAGTAGTATGGGAAATATTCCATCTGGGCCAGGAGACTTGTAAGGCAGGAAGGAGTTTATTGCCCACACTACTTTTGAGTGAGTTACCGTTCGTGTAGCCACTTCCCAGTCTGCCCTTTTTTCCCTCAAGTGAAGATTTGCAGAGTGAAATTGCTTCTAGAAATTGTTTCTCAATTATTCTTCCAGACTTCCTAATGATCGTGGAAGAGTGGATAATCTTTGTCTCCTTCACTTATATGAGTTCCCAAATAGAACTGGATTTATGAATCAAACAACTATATGGATAAGATTTTTCTTTTGAGTTTTCTCATTCATATTACTCATTCAATAGTGTTTTCCTTCTCAACATTGATTATTTTTGTTGAAAAAGGAAACATTCTCGATTGAATATTGAATAGAAATATTTTCCTGAAAATTGAAGAATCCACGATTAAAATGAAGTTATATCTTACAGAAAACAACTACATCTCCGGCCGAAGCCACGCTGGACACTGAACTACACCTGATAGATATTTTAAAAGGACTCTAACTAAAAACAAATGCATTTTCCATTCCATTCCTGATCAGGAGTTCATATAAATGAATGAGCCAAAATAAAATGTTGAGGAAGAGTACTCACCAGAAATCATTTGTTGTTACATAAATGCAAGACTGGCATCGCATTCACTAGGTCTTCAATAAAAAAAATCGACGAAAATCTATTTCACGCATCTACGATCATCAGGAACATTTCTTTTGAAGTTACCATTTCAAATCAGTGTTTTTCTTTAGTTTCACTTGTCACGGTGTCTGTCTGTCTGTAACCAAATTTTGCAAGTTGAATATGACCCACTTCTAGTTGCCCGATTGACGTGAAATTTGGCAGGTGTTCATAGTTCCCGTGACAATGCATTATGGAATATTTGTTGGAACGAAAAACAAAATGGCGGCTCTAAGTTAGCGGACGATATTTGTGTTTATGGTCCGATTCAACTCAAAATTGGTATGTAGGGGTTTTTGGGGTCGAAGATTATTAATTTTTATAATTCAAGATGGTGGCTCCAAGATGGCGAGCGATCTTTGTGATTATGGTCCGATTCTATTCAAAATTGGTATGTGGAAGTTTTTGGGGTCGGAGTTTATGAATTTACTCGAAAATTATTGATTTTTTGTTAGAATTCATAAATTGAAGATGGCAGCTCTGAGATGGCGGACGAGTTATTATGTGGATGGTCTCTTCATTGAAGAACTAGATGGCTCCGAACTTACAGGAAAAAGGTCTCATAATGACGATGCATAAATAAAAATGCATAGATTAAGGCGTACTTATATTAAAAAGCACAGCATAAATTGATTAATAACAAAAACTTTTTTGAAAACCAGCCTTTATTCAAATGCGATAAAAAGTAAAAAATAACTGCCTTGGATGTGTGACGTAGGTTATTCCGTGAGTTATAGATTCAAAAGCTTGTCGCTTCTGTATTCGAACTGAAAACTTTGCGCGACAAGCTCTTGACTCAATAACTCACGAAGTAACCTACGTCGCACATACAAAGCAATAATTTTTTCAAATTTAGCGCATTTGAATAAAAGCTTGTCTTTAAAAGGTTTTTTTAATATTAATTATTTTTTTAACATTTATAAGCTGTCATGGGATAGATTTCATGAACATCCTGTTCATTTTGTCGTTTTCCAGAAAGAAACAGGTTTCCTCTCAGAAATATTCCGACATTTTTTGCAAGAATATACGGGCAATATTTTCATGTATTTTGATGATGAGATTTGGTTCAAGATTACAAATATCTTCATTGATAAAGACTGCAGGAAATCGAGCGAACCAGAAAATGACTGACGGGAAATTGGGAATGGTAGACAGCAAACGAAACAATCATTTATCAAGCGCCCAATTTAAAATATCCTTGTTCCGTCCGAAAGGAAAGGCAACCAATTTCAAGGTTCATAAAAGGATGTTTCGAAATTGTTCATATGGAGCAGTAACGTAAACATTTATCAGTGACGAAAGTGGAATGGAGGGTTTGCTAGAAAGCGTTGTGGTTGTGTCTTGTTGTTCAACTACACGTAAAATTATATCCACAGTGGCATGGAAGGTGAAGCGAAAAAAAACGAGGATTAACTCGAAATAGTAGGGCTCCTAGCAAGCTGAAAGAAATTGAAGCATTTTTCGTAAACACGTTGGAGTGTTCATGAACAGCAACAACAACAAAACAAACAACAAATAATGTACAGGATCGTGCAACATTGATAACCATAAGGAATGTGTATCGATGAAAACTATTGTCGAATATACACTGTGAATAATGCTTTTTTTCAAGTACAATGGTGGAAAAAAACAAACAAAAGACACTCACTTTACTAAATTGGCTTTACAAAACCCAGTTTAGTGAAGTGAGTATCTTTTGTTTGCTTTGATATTGATTTTAATCAAGTATTGCCCGTGTCAATTCAAAAATAAGTAAAAATACTCATAAAATATTATAATTTTATGTCAAATTCGATAATATTTTTGGAAATCACTGTCCGACAGGCGAGTGACCCGATAGTTGAAGCCTTGAGAAAGCACTGGCTATTCCTGCCTGCATACAAAATACAACTTATCATACTTTGCTCTAAATGTCTTACATAATGGACCAATGAGAAAGTTTTCATTAGCATCCTCGTAGAACAGAAGAAAACAGAAACACGTAGAAAATTCTTCATTATCAAATTCATTCCCTCCGAATAATCTCATTGATGAGAAATACGCACATTTATTGTTACGTATCCTTCCTAACCTCAACAACCCTCGAGAACCTCTAGTAAGAATACTAGAATTAACCAATAGTATTGAATTAATGCTGAATTTCAACTAAATTACTGATGATCCTTTATCAGACTTCTTTCCAATGGAAAACTCCTATTATCCTCTTTCCTGTAAAACCATGCCTCTCAGTATAGCAGGAAATTCTATCATTCACCTAGTATACAGATCCCCTCATGTATCTGTTATACTATATTTGAATTATATTTAATTCATTCCTGCTTTCCAAGTTTGGATTTGTGGAAAAAAAAATGTTAAGACAAGCTTTTATACTAATGTACTAAAGAGGGAAAAATAATTCCTCTAATTGTTGGACCTAGGTTATTCTGTGAGTAGCGGATTCAAAATCTTGCCGCGAAAGAATACCTATTTCCTTTCCAGTACATTAGTATAAATGCTTGTCTTAAATTTTCATTTTGATTCAATTATTTTTAGTCATTCATTGAATCCGTCATCTTATTGAATTCTGACAAAAATTGATAATCTCGGATTTCAAAAAAACCCACATACCAATTTTTTAATGGAATCGAGCCATAATAACAAAACACGTCGCCATCTTGGAGCCGCCATCTTAAATCCATGAATTTTGACAAAAAAATCATGATCTCCGACCCCAAAAACCCCCACATACCAATTTTTATTGGAATCGGGTTATAACCACAAAACTCGTCGCAATATTGGAGCCGCCATTTTGAATTCATGAATTTTGGTACAATAAATTCTCGATCTCTGTCCCCGAAAACCTCCACATACCAATTTTGAATAGAATCGAATCATAATCACAAAACTCGTCCGTCATATTGGAGGCGCCATTTTTTTGTTCTAGAAAAAATTCCATAGTGCAATGTCACCGAAATTATGAACACCTGCTGAATTTCATGTTGATCGGACAACTAGAAGTTGGTAAAATTTAACTTGTAAGATTTGAAAACCAACCCATAGACAGACATCTGGACAAGTGAAACTAAATGAAAGCTTGTAAAAATAACTGAAGATGAAAAGAGTACTAGCTCAGCAGAGTTGATTTACTATTGTTCTAAAATTGATAAAAAATAATTTTGTTTGCCTGAGTATACATTAAAATATGTGAAACTTCGAAATGATTGAGAAATGTAAGGCTGAATATTGAAAGCAACAAACAACAAAATGAAAGTACATGATCATCAAATTTGTTCAAGTGAAAGATTACCGGCGATATATATTTAAACCTCTAGTTTACGTGATTATCGATTGACGTATTTTATACATGTTGTTGTCGTCTCAAAAATTGTGTGTGCAAAATCGACAACTTTTTACCATGTTATCAGGAATATACGACAGACTAGCGGATCTTATTAATGAGTGACTAGTTATAAAATAATTTATTACTAAAATAGTGTTTACGATTGAAGCACCACGTAAACGCCAAATAGGGAAACTTCCGATATATCTTCCTCAAAGACTATTATCCTAGCTGCGGGTATTGAATAAGTTAAAAAAAGATTAGAGCACAATACGAAAACAAACGTCATTCATCGCATGAAGTTGATTCGAAAAACGACCAATTGTACAGTCACCAACACACTGACCTAGTTTTCATGTGTTTACTAGCGTCTGTAGCAGTAGTCAAACAGAGGTTCCAAATTTCGAAGGTTTTTTTTTCTCACTTATTATCAAATTTTCGTAACTTTTTCAATCCCAAAAATGTGCTGCTAGAATGAACCGTTAATATGGTGCAAGGTGAACTCCACTAATCTGGATTGCTATTGTACATATTGGCTCATTCAGTACCAACTTTTCAGACGTTTTTATAAAAAAATATCCTTGAAGATAATTAATATTTAAAACATTTTGTCGATAAAACAATCCAACAAATTCAAAATAAAAAACAATACCAAGGCCCTCGAAAACACCAAAACCCTCAACAATGACTTCCAGTGACAAATATTATTCGGTACATTTCTGGTCCTTTCGAAAACTTCAAAAGAATCGGCAACGAATACAATACAAAATAACTTGAGATCGAAATCAACTCGAATAAAACCAATAAACGAAAAACAACATTAAAAAAAAGTACATGTGTGAGAAACTTATCTGGGAGAATTAGAGAATAAGAGAATACGAACACAAGAATAATATGAAAAAATGGAGATATTGGAGGACCGAAATTAGCCGAACATCAACCGAACACAAACACGGGCCCATATGGCACATGCACAAAACAAGCTTCCAGTTTTTTGTTAAACGGAAATGATAGTATAGCTAACTATGGATCCAACATGGATGACCTTACTGAAGAAAGAGGTGAACCTAGGACATTTCGTACCAAAGAGATCACGTTGAATGGAATATGCTGTAAAACTGTGTGGTTTATAGCATATTTTGACAAGAAATTGTTAAAAGAACAAATCCTCAAGAGCAATTAGGTAGATAATTTATAATATTATTTTTGTTGTGAAATATTTTGGGTAAATAATTTTTAAACAGTACGTTACTGACCTCTTCCCTTTCAAAGCGGGAGAAGACCCGAAACATGGAAAGTAATAACGACTTTATTTATTCATAACGTGCCTAAATCTCTAGCACTTCGCTGTGCCCGGTTTGCTCGGGATATTCCTATATCGAAACATTGTGATTTCCAGACGCAATTCCCATAAATTGGGAGCTGCATTATTTCAGATTCATTATATAAGGAAACTCGAATTTTAGAGAATTGAAAGTGATTTTTGTAACCTTAATTTTATTTATTATTTCAAGTGTATTTGCTATACAGGGTGTGGCCACTTTTTTAATGGGATTGTATTGGTAATTTTTGAACCTTCAGAGTTAGAAGGTCGGTCAAATGAACAAAAGGTAATGAAATCCAATGGGAAATATCATGACTGGTTCTTCTGATATTGCGAAAAAACGAATATCATAATTTGGATTTATTTTATATTTAGATATAAGAAAATATGTGGGCTATTTTCTATTTGATACCAACTTTCCTGTGGAATCACAGTGGTATGTTTTGAATTCAACGTTTCTTACCCTCTAGGCCAACCCCAATCTAGTTTTCATCATTTCATAGGTGATTTTACCACCCCCAAAGATGGAGATAGGTCTAGTCATGTGAATTCAATTCCCATTTACTTTTTGGTGAATAATGCGTCTGTACGAAATTCATGTGGGAAAGTAATATATGTTTTCCAGCAGCGAATCAAAATTTGGGAAACATACTGAAACTATATAAAATAATTGAAAAAGTCCTTCGGCTGTGAATGAAAATTATCTTGAATAATTATCGGCGTATAGTCCTTGGTTTCAACATGATATATATATATATATGATCTATACAACTCCAGAGTAGTTGAGGATTATTTGAATGAAACATTTTCAATAAATGGATTTGAACTCGGCCTCCTAGTTCACCGGATTTGAATCTACTAGATTGTATTTATGGAAATACCTAAGACTTGCAGGTTCCACAATTGAAATTTTTCGCGACCAAATTGGAAATTCAAAAGGCATTCAAGGCAAAGAGATAAGAAAATCGAAAAATATTTCAAACTCGCACCCGAATATAAATGGATTTGTTCGATTATTTTATTGTTCCAGTTTTAGTATATTCTACAAATTTTGATCCACTGCTTGAATAACTAGCTAACTAGTTATTGGTTTCTTCAAAAAGTGTATGAAAATCCATTATTTGATACTGAAATTTTATTCACCGATGGAGCTAATTTTTACAGAACCGCCATCCATAACTTTCCCAATAATGATTTTTGGGCTGAAGAGAACCCAAATGCAATCTTGGAATCCTGTCACCAGGAGCTGGACTATGCGGTGGTTATTTAATTGGACTCTATTTTGTTTATGCGAGTTGAATGGGCAGTTTGTCGAGAAGAGCTTTGATGGAAGATAATCCCAGTTTAGTAAGAAATCGACTGTGGTTTATGCAAGACGGGGCACCAGCGCACTTCAGTGCTCTGGATCGCGAATATTTAAACCAAAATTACAATAATCGCAGGATAGGTCACGGAAGTACCCCGGACCTCAATAGTTTAGATCATTCACTTACCCAGCTCCAAGGATATTCAATCAAATTCCCGAAAACAGCAAATCAGAAACCCTCAAACACCTGTTCAAAAATAATAATCAAGAAATGGATAGCACTACAGAATCGAACATTTTTTCATGACATCATTGATCCTGCTTAGAATATTGATATATTGATTGTTTTATAATTCCTGAATATTTAAAGCTTTCAATATGCCTTTTCTCATCAATATGGCTCTAAATAAATGCGATGGCCTCAATTTATCTGTACTCAATATGAAGTCTGTATAGTATGCATAAATTCTGCAATAAAAAAAATACCATAGACAGGTCCTTTGAAGTGCCTAAATGGTATTTTTGTGATGCAAATATTTATTGAAAGTTATTATTTCCTTCTCTATTCAACTGAACGTACTCTCAAGTGAAATTCAACTATTCTATTGGCTATCTAGAAATTATAACTATAATCAATTAAGTCTACTTATGCATGATCTTGTATTTAGTTTGTAATTTTAATTGTATATTTATATCATAGACAGGTACCTTGGTACCTAAATGGTTTTCCTTTCATATTGCAAATATCAATCTGTATTTATATGTATGCTAATAATTGTACTTTTTTTGCAATGAATTATTATTATTATAATAATAATTATTAAATTATTATATATATATATATATATATATATATATATATTATATATTTCCTGTGGGCTCATCTTAAAACATTGATTTACAGCTCACCAATTCGTACTGAAGAGCAGTTGAGAAATCACGGCATTTTCCAAAGAGTACGTGAGTCCATGAGAAAAAGAGCAGATGATGCATACATATTTGCAAAAGATTCACATTTTGAATATCTGATTTAATTCATTTCTTTCTGCGTTCAGGGTAATTTTATGTTAGCATTCCCAAATGTATTTATATTACTTTAATTTTATAGTTTCATCGTTTAAAAATTATTCTCTTAAATACATTTTTGTTTAAAGTTACATACATCGTTTTTTCTCGTAAGTGGTCTAGCGAATCTTATTTTTTTTATGCGAGAACAGCACGTCAAACGAAAAAAAACAGGAGACCAGATTTGCTCAGGAAGGAATGAGAATTTCAAAAATAATTTTTACTTCAAGAAAAAGCAGTGGCGTATTACTTTTCTCTTTAGAATGATTCAGTACAAATCACGCACGAACGCCACTGGCAAGAAAAAAAAATGTTTCAATGCCTTTCGATGCAGAGAAAATGCGTACCACGTTTCACAAAAATATCTACTACGGTCATACCAAATTAATAATAAAAAAATAATATTTTCTTAAAACTATAGCACACTGCAGTTCAAAAGTCGAGACCTTCAGGACATATGTTCATATGAAGTTTTTTTCTCAAAATGGACCCAAGAATAACCTGCTTAATTTTTTAAAAACCCGTTCATTTTCTGGTGATACAAAACACTTAATTCGCAAGGATAGAAATGCACTTCTTTGTGATAATTTTTTTGTGGGTTTTTCATAAAAAATATGCAACAAATGAAAGTATCGGCGTCTTTATTGTTCACGAATATATTCATGTCATATGCCTATAAAAAAATACTCCAAAGTAATCTGATCTGGTTTTTGAGTTCTAGCCCTATAGATACTTTTAGGTAGAAATTGTGATTTGGTATAGCGGGAACAAGGACAATAAGAATGGTCCAATTTTTGAAAAATTGCCAACGTTTCGACGTGTATTTATCGTCTTCTTCAGCGCTAAAAATACATATGGGTTTACAATACATATTAAAATTCATTATGATGAATAATAGTTTAAAAAAACTAAAAAACACGCTTTCATAGAAAACCAGACTAAAAAAGTAGAAAATAAGAAAAAAATGTGTGGGGTGCATGGTATCGCCTCTGTGTGTGATGTACCATATAATTATTGATACCATGCACCCCACGCTTTTTTTTAAATAAAATAAATTTTTTTCTTATTTTAAATTTTTTTAGTCTGGTTTTCTATAAAAGCGTGTTTTTTAGTTTTTTTAAAACTATTATTCATTTTCTACTTTTTAGTGTGGTTTATTTATAAAAGCGTGTTTTTTTAGTTTTTTTTTAAACTATTATTTTTATTAATTTTTTGCAAATTGAAAAATGGAATAATCTTATCAAATAAGGTAATCATAATCTCCGACCCCGAAAACCCCCACATACCAATGTTGAATAGAATCAGACCATAATCACAAAACTCGGCCGCCATTTTGAAGCCGCCATCTTGAATTTTCCAATTTTCACAAAAGAATCATAATATTCGACCCCAAAAACCCCCACATACCAATTTTGAATAGAATCAGACCATAATCACAAAACTCGGCCGCCATTTTAGAGCCGCCATCTTGAATTTTTTCAATTTTTACGAAAGAATCATAATACCTAACCCCAAAAACCTCCACATACCAATTTTGAATAGAATCAGACCATAATCACAAAACTCGGCCGCCATTTTAAAACTTAAAGCCGCCATCTTGAATTTTCCAATTTTTACAAAAATATTATAATATTGGACCTCAAAAACCCCCACATACCAATTTTGAATGGAATCAGACCATAATCACAAAACTCGGCCGCCATTTTGAAGCCGCCATCTAGAATTTTCCTTGAATCATAATATTCGACCCCAAAGATCCCCACATACCAATTTTGAATAGAATCAGACCATAATCATAAAACTCGTCCACCATTTTGGAGCCGCCATCTTGAATTTTCCAATTTTGACAAAAGCATCATAATCTCCGACCACGAAAACTTTTCGGATACCAATTTTGAAGCGAATCGGACCATAATCACAAAACTCGTACACCATATTGGAGCCGCCATTTTGTTTTTTTCACACAAAAATTTCTTAATGCATTGTCACCGGAATTATGTACACCTGCCAAATTTCAAACCATTCGGACGCCTGGAAGTGAGTCAAAATCCCGCCCGAAGGAGTCGGTAACAAACAAACAAACAAACAAACAAACAAACAAACAAACAAGTGAAGCTAATATAAAGCGTGTAAAAATAACCATCAAATGACACAATAATGAATAAATTATATTGTTCTTAACATATTACTGTTCGTGAAACTGTTTTATTCATTATTTTGTGTCATATTATGGTTATTTTTATAATGAATTTTAATATGTATTGTAAAGTCATATGTATTTTTAGCCCTGAAGAAGACGATGAAAACACGTCCAAAACGTCGGCAATTATTTAAAATTTTGACCATTTTTAATGTTCTTGTTCCCGCTATACCAAATCTCCTTATACATACTTATAGGAAAACGGCTGTGACCTACAGACAAACGAACAAACATACACGTGAGTGATCTTATGAAGCTTCCTTCTTTTCACAGCTCCATCAAAATAGATAATTTCTAATTTTCAAAAAAAACTAAGTGGGCTCTTTGTCGTAAATCAAGTTGTATTAGGAGACATAACTAATTTCAAATAACCACAGAACAATTGATAACTGAAACATTCTAATTGGAACTGTGCCGCAAAGGGACGGTAGAGGGTCGTAGGTATGTCGAAGTTCATCCATAAACCGATCTTTGATCTTGCGACCAGTACAGGAAGAACAAAGTCGAAAACCGCACACGACAAAGCGGAACTTTGTTTCGTAATGAAGTTTCGACTTGGTCCTGTACTGTATAGTGTATATTTCATTGATTGTGCCAGCAGAGTTTGGCTTTGGGGAGCCAGCGACACGCCCGCCACGCTCATCCTAGAAGCGCACGTTTCCGCCTCCGGCTCTTGCCGCCGTCCGAGCTATTCAGCCTGTTCTGTTCTGTAGCTGCTTATTTATCGTGTGGCTGTGACCTCAAACGCGCCGCTCCGCACCTGCCGCCCCAGCTGTTAAGTGAGGCGCACGCTGTTTTACACGTCTCACGCCGCGTCATGGTTTCAGACTCGCGCTGAAAAGCGACTGAAACGACTTCTTCAGCGTACTAAACATCATTTCAACTACGCGCTCCACGTGACATGACCAACCGACTGAATACGCATCTCGGACCACGCAATAATAAACAAACTCCGCGTGACTAATCGCGAGTGACGTGAAATTTCGCGACAACTTCCGTACTCCTGACCGCTGCTTGTGCAGCCGGATTTTCTCACCCACAGTCCGCTATAACCATTGCCTTGGCTTCTTCACCGGTTTTCGTGGGCTACAGCCTCGTCGGCGTGTACCCCTGCGCCGTTTTGAAACCAGAGAGTACCGGATCGGTTGGCCCAATTCGCAACTGTCACAGACCAGTAAACAGATCGGCTCCCTACCCTCAACAACAATCAGTGCAAGTGCAAATACCAGTGCAGGCGCCGATTTCCGTCCAACCGCCGATTTCCGTGCAACCGCCGATTTCCGGGGAGCGGAGCCAAGCAGCTGTCAATTTGACACAGCCCACACAGATCGTGTTGAAGTCTTGTAACTGCAGTAATAGCAACAGTAGGGCTAACAACCCCACTCCGGTCGAGGCACAAGAGTCCACAACTACCCCAATGTTGTTCGTACCCTTCACAGTGCCGAATTTCGCGCCACCAATGGCTGCTACAGCATTGCAGACCAACAGCAGCCCTTCGAAGGTAAGTGAAAATATGTCATGTCAGGTGTATGCAAATTTTTCCGCATTGCAACTATCAGCTTAGATTTCATATAACTCTGGAGTAATGGTGATAGCGAATGTTTTTCAGGAAGCAATTCACTTTTTCCCTATTGGGCATGAGGGATACTTTTGGATATATATGTTCTGGAAAAACATTCATCTACCCAATAGCTTCGAGAGACTAGAAATCTTTGAACATTACACAGTGAAGTATGAGATGAAAAATTATCCATTTTAATAAGTGACAGAAACTATATTAGTTGATTTGTAAATTACTCAACGTTGTCTCTAATAACCTTAAAGGTTGAAGTTTCAAAGTTTTTTTCAAAGTTTATTCAAAGTATTGCATGTACAAAAATTTTTTTTTTCACAAAGATTTGCTCTCTGAGTACAACATACCTAGGCATAATTGGCTGTGTGTGTGTTGTATCCAAGGCTTCTCTAAAAACTATTAGTACTGTACATAAACTATGCTAAAAATGTAGGCGGGCAAAAATTTACAAGAAAAAACTAGAAAAGGTAACTGTCATTAGTGTTAAACATTACTTCACACACATGTGTATTTTATATGTGCACATTAATTTTAACCAAAATTTTGATAATATTCGACGATTGGTAGAGGGCAGGGATAGCAGCAAAATGGTGGAATGGGTTTTTTTTTTTGTAATAACTATCGTTGTATTTTATAGAAAATTTTCTTGTTTCTCAGGATATAGTTTTTTATTTCAGTTTTGAACTTGTCAATTTTTTTTAAATGTACCGGTATTGAATTGTAAAATTTTGGACCGAAAAATAGAAACGTTCTCTGGGTTATAGCTTTTTTAAAAGTATGTATTGCTGATTCTTCATTTCTAGTTTGTCTAGTCGGTTGGACAGATCTGCTTTGAAGTGAGTTTTTAGTTGTGTATACTCGAATTATACATTGATGAGCATATAAAAGGCTGATTGGAAGGATTTTTGTTTCTTCATATAGTAATTTAGTGGAATACTGTTTCTTTTCCTGAATATTATTTTTATGATGGAATTTTGTGTGATATGTAGAGGACGTAAATTGTTCACGAAAGCTCCTCCCCATATTATAATACTGTATCTTAGAATGGATTCTACTAGGGAAGGTGAAGGGGCAATAAATACAATTAATTATGACAAAACATTTACGGAATATTTTGAAAAAAAACTAATTATTATCACTGTATGGATAAAAAAAAATTTACGATTTTGAATTCCTGAAGTTAAGGCTCATCAAATATTCCATTGGCACAAAAAAACTGACTATACGGTAAATATACTCTGAGGTTAACATCAGTAAGTTAATTTTATGAAAAGACTCACGTGATTTACTTGATGTGTCAAATTAAATATATTTTTTTGAATACCAATAATCTTGAGGTACTTTGGAGAATTCGAAAGTGTTGAAGTGAATTTACAGTTTTTGTAGGATTGAGTATGTATAATTTGAAGGTTATTTCTTTGTGGAAGAATACTCATTCACGACTTATTTTTTGGGTATAAAAGACTTTCACAATATGGAAAGAAACCAAAAATAATCTGGGAATCTATACATGGATGGAAAAATAAACGGATTCATTTCAATAGTTATAGGATACACCAAATATTTTTTTATGAATTAAAAAATGTTCAATAAGTCAGTCACTTGTCGTATTCCGATTATTGCCTATCAGAAAAAAAATTTAAACACTTTCAAACGCGTTTGATGTTTTGGTAAATTTATTTATTCACATTCTAATGAATAGAAGGCTCACCCCTATAACTTTTTTATTATTGAAGATAGAAAAATGAAATTTGGGGGTTGTGTATTATAGTTAAATTTACATTTTTTGAAATATTTACTTGCTTTGCCGTACTTATGGTTTGACCGGAAATGACCCAACTTTCGACTTTTAAATGGAACATCCTATATATTTTTACTTATTTCGATCGAGAATGACATTCTTAATCCAACAACACCTTACTTGTCAATATTCGACAAATAAAGTAATTTTTATTGCAATTTTTATTTTTCGATCTAAAATGCCATGGATCGTGTAAATCGCTTCATTCTTCATCAAGTAACATGGGAAAATAAGACTTTGAGGCCTATGACTTCACATTCGTTTTAAGAATTATTAAAAAGTCGCAAATTAGTCCATTAAGGTTCTAAATTTTCAAAATGACCTCCTCCTTGATCACGGCAAAGTTCAACTTTTTCAATTGTTGCACGCACCACATTGATTAGCTGTTTCGCAGTGATGTTCTGGAATGCCACCCTAACTTTATACTCCAGTTCTTCCTGAGTAGCTGATGCTGTTTTATATATCTGATTTTAAATTGTTCCCCAGAGAAAAAAATCTAGCGGAGTAAGATCTGGTGATCTAGAATATGAAAAAGAAATAATACATGAAAAAAATTACAACTTAAGAATGTGCCTCGCAGGCCACTGAATAGGTCCATAAGTGTCAATCCACTTTTCTGGGAAGGTGTCATTCAGATGATCTCTTTCGACTTGAGAATTGTGAGGTGGCGCCCCATCTTGTTGCAAATAGATATCAACTTGGTTAGCCAGTGGCAAATCTTCAATAAAATCATTAATTTGATTTCTAAGGAACTGTAGATATCTTTCCGCAGTAAGTTGTCCGTCAAAAATTATTGGCCCCAAAAGTTTTCCTCCGGTAATACCCATTCAGCAATTGAAACCAAATCGCTTTTGAAAATTTCCTTCTTGCATCAGATGTAAATTTGTTTGAGACCAGAACCTTTTATTATTCCGATTGAACAGACCCAAGTTGGTGAATCGAGTTTCATCTGAATAAATAATTGTAAATGGAAAACGTACATCTTCTCTGCATTTAGTCAGAAACCAGTTGCAATAAGTTAATCTTCGGTTGTGGTCGTTATCGTAAAGATGTTGGTACTTGAATGATCGATAATTATATTTGTGAAGAATTCTCCAAACGGACGAATAACTTATATCACACTCAGAAACAATTTGGCGAATTGACGCCGTACAATTCACTTCAACATAGGCCAACACGTCTACTTCTTTTTCTTCACTGACGATGAAGTTATTGGCATTTTCTTCTGGTTCATTTCGCATTTTTCTTTCCAGTTTTGGAAAATAATGCCAAGTGGGATGGCGACGATTAGGGAGTATCTGAGCATAAATTCGAGCTGCATCAGTTGCATTCTTTTTTGCAAATCAGCAACATGTCAATTTTCTCGTTTCTAGTATAATTTTAGTATAAAAGTGACAGCATATTCATTAGCCTATTTGTTCAGGTAGTCCTAGCAACAACTTCAATTGTTTGTCAAGGATAACTAGAATAACAGGACTTAGTGCATAAGTATACCAAATACTATTATTTGATACTAGGTATGATCGCTTCTTGCATTTATTCAGAAAAATGGTGAAAATAAAGTGAAAGTGTGTGGTATCAAATTATTCGTAAGAAAATGATCTTTCACAAAAAGCCGACGAGCCACCCCCTTTCCATGTGGAAAAATCAAGTTAACTGGAAAAATTCATATTTGCGACTTTTAAAAAATTCTTAAAATGACTGTGGAGTCATAAGCCTCAAAGACGTATTTTTCCTATGTTACTTGATAATAGAAAGAGACAAAGAGAGAGAGAGAGAGAGATAAAGTGGCATGGAGGGGGCATAACACTTTTTTCTTACGTGACGATGTTTACCAGTCCACACCTACCGCAGGCCACGTGAAGGAACTTCGTTCCAAAAATTCTTTGAAATGTGTCAATAGAAAGGAGTCAACCAAGTCCAAAGTCGTACCCCTATTCACAACTGAAAAGGATACAATCGATTTTCAGCGGCAGCAATCTATTTATTCCAGCAGTTCTGAATCAGTATAAAATTTATGTGAAACCTTAGGAAAATTCTTTGGGTGCATTTGTGTACTTATGGAGAAGTATGATGAGATATAGTTTCTATGTTTGTAGACGATGTATCCATCGTATACTGTCTGTAGAAATATAATTTCACTGAAATAATTCCAATGATTATTTATGTCGAAGAGTTTGAAATGATTTATCAGAATCTTACTTCTTTATCTTACCCTTGAGTATGGAAATATATGTGTCTATCTCTAGAAAGGCATCGAAATACAGTTTCCACCATAGAGGAGATATCTTAAGTTTTCTTTCTTGTAATTATTGTGATATTATATCATTTCACTTGTTGACTACCATTAGATTCTAGAATGTATTCCTATAATTTTGAACCTTGGATTGGCAAGTTTTCATTTAACCTTCATGTCCGTTTTGGTGCCCTCATGACGGTCTTGATGTTTTAGCAATATTAGTTTCACAGCACAAACAGAGAAAATCATAAATTCAATTAGATTTTTTAGTATCTATTCCAATGTACTTTCCACATAAAATCAAGAAGTAGAAAGCCGACTAGATCAGTTTTGGAATCGGAAATGGATAGAACACCACAATTGTCTTCAATTTAATAAGCATCATTTATCAACTTATATTTTGGGTGGGCAAATTCAGATCATAAATTACTGACTCATTGGATATTTTTTCTTCTCGAATTGAACTGATTTAATAAACCCAGTTAATCATTGATTTTCCACGTTATTTCTTTTCATCTCAAGATTGTGGAAGGTGATGATAATTTTTGCTGACAGTTACATCAAACGATACATTTTTTCCCTGGCAAGTTGAAACGTTTCTTCATTGCATTTTCCAGAACATATTTATCCTCAACGATTCCTTTTTCCCCAGGATGGAGAAAACACAGGACAAATTGAGAAAACGATAATGCGCATCTGGGCAATACACAAAACAAGAGTTGTTCGAACTTGAGCTAACGATGTATTTGGGGATCGAAACTTGTGTGGGTAAATGGCTTGAAATAATCTGATCACATAATGAAATTGATTATATAAAGTGGATTGAATTTTCAATTAGTTCTTGTTGGATTGATTACCGTTAGATTAATCACTTCGTCCTTCTTTAGAGCGTCTCTTCCATTACTATAATGTGTAAATCCACTTTTGGCCAAATTCCACACTTGAAAGTGATGAAATTCAGATGAATGGGTAGCAGATTATGCCGGAATTTTCATTCAGCCTCGTGAATGAATGGGCCATTCTGGAAATACATCCCTAATATATTAATCATATCTATAAATTTCATCACTATATCAAAACACATTTCTATTGGGGTCATTCTTGATGAGGGCTGTTTCGAAGAATTGAAAGAAAACTTCGAAATAAGATATGAATATTTGTAATGATCTCATCTAAAATAGTTTAAATTTCCGCTACTTCCGGTTTTACATGAAATAGGCAGCAACTTCTTTATTCCAAAGGAAACACCCTGTATATTTAAACATTCTTTTTATTGCCACGATTTTATATATATATATATATGCAACAGGTTAGATTACACCCTGTATATATATATATATATATATATATATATACAGGGTGTAATCTAACCTGTTGCACACTTGTGTGTAATACCATTTTATAACGAATTACAGTCGTTAAAAATCTTTAAAAAAAACAATAATATTTTGTTCTTTGTAAGATTCGAGAAAATTTTGGGTAGCGCCTCCCGTCTAATTTTGTAATTTCAGTTGACCTGCTCAAAGGAAAAATTCGGCAATTGCCGAATGCAATAAACATTTAGTTCGACATTTGAATAAGGTAGAATGTTGAACTGATTGTGTGGTAAATATACACATTGAATGCTGCCTGAGAATGATATTCAATTTCGAAGTGAAAAAAACAACTAACCTTGTTATATCCAAACTGGTGATGAAGTTAGAACTAGTTGACTTCATACTCTGCTTCGAGGCACTCAACATAATTATCACTTGTAAGAAACAAACAACACAAACGGTATTGGAAAGGGAAACATTCGCAATTGAATATTGTTTTGAAAAATAATATCACGACCATTGTAGTAATTCAGACATTCAGAACACGTGAACTGAACACTGTTGCCAAATCAAGATTATCGCATGCACGGTTTACAAAGCTGTCTATGAACGAAAGTTTGTTAGATTCTACTAGTGTTTTCCGATTGGCTGGTGAATGAAAGATCCTGAGATCTTAATTAACAACTGATCAGAAAACAGTACGCGATATGTACGAGAATTATTTTGAATATTATTGTCTCTTAAAAATTCGCCATTCTATCAAAAAATTATTTAAATTATATTGATATATCTAGTTCGAAAACGCCCGCACAGAATCAAACCAGAATTGAAATTTACTACTTCATTCCTAAATTGTTTTTTTTTACCGCTTTCTTAGTTGTTTGAACAACCCTCAGAAGTTAATGAAAACTTGTACGAGTTAAAATCACAAGGACCTTATTTTTTATAGTGGGATCCGAAATGAGACGAGTGATTCATCTTGTCTTCTACTCTTCAAAATACGCACGGAACAGCTCGGTGTTTAGTTTTAAGAGCCAGCAAAAGACAAAGACAATAATGTTGAAATTAATTCTCCTGATGCACATCGCGTACTATTTTCTGATTGGTTGCTAATTAGGATCTTTCATTCACCAGCCAATCAGAAAACACGAGTGCAATCTAACAAACTTTCGTAAACCGTGCATGCCAGAATCTTGCTTGGCAACAGTGTTCAGTTCATGTATTCTGAATGTCTGAATCACCACAATGGTAGTGATATCATTTTTCAAAATAATATTCAATTGCGAATGTTTTTCTCCTCAACACAGTTTGTGTCATTTTTTTCTTACAAAGCAGAGTATGAAGTCAACTAGTTATGACTTTATCACCAGTTTGGATATAACAAGGTTAGTTGTTTTCTTCACTATGAAATTGAATATCTATCTCAGGCCTGCAATGTATACATTTACCACACAATCAGGTCAACATTCTGCATTATTCAAATGTTGAGTTGAATGTTTATTGCATTCGGTGATCGCCAAAGTTTTCCTCTGAGTAGGTCACCTGAAATAAGGCGGTTGGCGCTAACCAAAATTTTGTCGAATTTTACAAAGAACAAATCATGTTAAAAAAACAGATTTTCAACCACTGTAATTCATTATGAAATGACCTTTTACACTCGTCATTCATGACTGTGCAAGAAGTTAGATTACAGCCTGTATAATATGTTCTGACCGCATTTAACTTGTGATTACCTTTTGAAAGAATAAAATAATCAGTGATCAATGACATTGATAATTGTTTATGAATCTTGAAGGCTCTTGTAACCTGATAAAATATATTGTTGAATTAAGCAAGTTCCACTTAGGTATGAAGTAACATCAAAATGATACTCATGATCTCTGAATTCTTTCATAGAAATCAATTTCGTTGCATACAACTTTGATTAGCTTCATATTTATGGCAAAGCCAGTATGCATTCATTAAATTAAACAGCAACTAGAAATCAATTACTATGGAACTGATGGGTTGTCTTCATGGGATTTGTAGTCATAATTCGCTGGGTATATATGTTTAGTGGGTATTCACCTATGAACAAGACAATAGTTACAACAAGAAGTTATTCCGGATATTTTTCGCAGACGATTTGATAGAGATATGAAAGCTTTTCATATACACCAATATATTTTCCACCCTTATTGTGATGACAGAGAAAGTCCAAGTGAAGAATGTGGAATCTACATCAAATATGAAAATTTTCCATTGTGATTCTATTTGGTGCATGGTTTCACTGTTTCATTGAGTTTAATTGAATAATAAAGAATCAAATAACACTGACAATTTACCATGAACAGCTTGTTTTTGCCGGATATTACGTTTGGGTCTGCAAAACAAGCTATCTGAGTTGGATAATCAAAAAATCATTGATATAACCAATTGGAGTGCTGAATTATAAAACTCAGCTTTCAACAATGTCACCTGGTGGGGAAGTTACTTGAACTCTGAATTGGTAAAGTTTAGATACTTCTCTATCACACTAGATATCATAATGAAATAATTTTTTTCATTAGACTGACAAAATGAATTTTTTCTATTAATAAAATTCAAATTGTTTTACATGTAGACTGAAGCATACGCATTTTATGAAGTTATCAAACAATTGTACTTTGTCAAAACAATAATTAGGTAACATAAGTAAACATGAATTTATGAAAATAGAACACCATATTGGTAAGGAAAGTCGTTAATATTTGTGAAAGAAAATATACACAATAGATGGACGGGCAAGGCATCACCAGAATTCAAAAAAAAGTTCTCTAAAGAAAATATAATTCAAATTCCGTTTTTGTTTCGCTCGATGAGAACCCCAAACGTACAGTTGACAATGTCCCCGGCTCCTCTTTATGTTCGTTTTCGCATGGTAATTATATCAGAGGAATTCTGATTAATCACAGTAACTAACAGTGAGATAACCAACCTCTTTGACTTTGATGCGTTAATTGCATCGCATCTTCCTCATTTTAGTCATTTTGCCAAACTGAAGGCGGTTTACACAATACCTTTTCACGTAGTTCGCTGAAGCTATTTATCTAATCTGGTTTCCACGTACTACAGATATCTGGAAGTTGCGTTATAAATGAATTCTCTCAGAATGAGTCGGCAACAAAATTGCATTCTGGTTGCGGGCTAGGTTTAATTAATGTTGTGGAAGAAATTGGGGTAAATTCGAATGAATCTGGTTCTGAAATGGATTTTTCCATTGGCAGGTTTTTGAAAAAATCCCCGCATCATCATGGAATATATTCCAACCATACTTTATACAGAGTGGGTCATTGAAAACGGAACAGCGGCTCTGTAGGTCGGCAAAACCGCATTATATAAAAACGCTCGGACACGTCAACTACATTTTCGAGGGGGACATCGTTCGCGATGAAATTCACCCGAAATACTTTCCATCCCTCGGAGCTGTGACCGCCACCCCTAAATTTTTAAATGGCAACATATGGCAAGTGATACCTCATTTGAGAGGTATTTTCCTTCTCAATATCAAACAACAAAAATAAATTAATTCTATCGATTCGTTTTCGAGATATAGGAATTCGAAGTTGGGGAATAACTTTTTATTCACTCAACCAGTAAAAATAACATCTAAAAATGCAACTGTATGAAGATAATTATGATTGTTAAGGAATTAAATGATCCAACTGTTTACCAACAAATAACATTTTTGCAATTCCGTTTCAAATTTTTATTTCATCCTCATTTACTTGATCGAATTTTTTTAAAGTTTTTAAGGATCGATAAAAACATGTTTTCTTGAATTCGACTCAAATGCGAGTACAACAAAAACATGTATGAGATAATTGTGGACGTCTATCAGTGTCAAACTGATCTTTGATTGAACGACATTAGAGTGAATTACTTGACTAAAGCTGCTGAATATCTTTCCGCAATAATGGTGTATACGATCGCGGAAAGAGTTGAAATAATAACAATTTTTTTAAGAATGATGAGTGCGGTAACCGCACAGCTAATTTGTTCAATAATAATAATAATAATAATTTGTTTATTTCACTAGTTAAAAAGTACATGATAGCGGATAATTCCATCAGTACAGTAACAAGGAAAACGTCATGTGAAGTTGTCTACATACAAACTGTTTCTTATTTATATATACTAATTAATTATTTCAGACACATTTACCTATATATTTTGTAGGATTTGAATTAAAAAGTTAAAAACATGTGAGGATGCTAGTCAGCAGGTAACAAAACACTTCAAATCCATAAAATAATAGCACACACACTTAACAGTTGAAATTAGATTTCACAGTAAAAATTGCAAATTCATGGTCAGGTTGAAATTTAAAAATTTAAAATTTTAGTAATCAGAGAGTGGCACAAAAGGGAGGAGAAAGCACTTAACCTAAAAATTCCTCGAGGGTGTAGCAATTCTTTTCTATGAGAGCAGCTTTCAGTCTGGATTTGAAAATATTGACATTTGCCGAATTTTTTATCGATTCATCAAGCTTATTATACAGTTTTGGTCCTAGGAAAAGATGGCTTTTTTGGTATATGGTAGTTCGGTGTATGTGGGGTATCAATAAATTTTTGGAGCGGGTCTGGTATTGATGCTGAGTTGCAGCAAAGTTCTGCCCGTTCTTGTACATATACATGCAGAGTTCATATATATATATATATACCCGCAACAGATAGTATTCGTAGCTCTTTAAAAGTGCTTCTGCATGATTGCCTCCATCCGATATGGGCCATGATTCTGATAGCGTATTTTTGTAACATAAAAATCCTCGCTGCAGATGCTCCTGTGCCCCAGGTGAGTATTCCATACCGTAGATGGCAGTGTACTGTTCCATAGTACAGATTCAACAATACCTGTTTACTACAGTGGTTTGACATAAACCTCATTGCGTAGCAATTCCTACGGAGTTTATCACAAAGGGTTTCTATATGAGGGGTCCAGGTGAGTTTGTAGTCTAGCGTGAGGCCTAGCATCTTTGTTGTTGAGCAAGATTCGATGTGCAACTCCTCGTTCTCAAAAATGCTGAAGTTCTCATGAACATTATTCAGTGAGAACTTCATTAATGTTGTTTTCGAGATATTTAGTGTCAAATGGTTTTTATTCGCCCATGTTACTACCCGCTCATATATATCCTGAGTTTTTTCTGCCAGAGCTATAGAATTCTTGTCCTTTATGAGGAAATTGGTGTCATCCGCGTATGCAACTACATGTATTTCCGTGAGACTATTCAAGAATTTAATCAGGTCATTGGCATATATGAGGAAAAATAAGGGGCCAAGTATTGAGCCTTGAGGAACGCCCTGCTCAATGGTTACTGACTGACTGACTGTTTTTTGAATGACTACTTTCTGGGTCCTGCCCTGTAGATATGACTTCATCAGTTTCAAGGCAGTACCTCTCACGCCATATCGTTCCATTTTTTGGAGCAGAAGGGTGTGATTTACATTATCGAAAGCTCTGGAAAAGTCTATGAACAATCCACAGATGTTTAGTTTGCCATCGAGAGCATTTATGACGTGTTCATGGAAGTCATACAGTGCAGTTTCAGTACTTTTGTTCTGCGAGAAGCCATGCTGGTTTGGAGAAAGCAGTTTATTAGCAGAAAAAAGGATATCAACTGCTTCTTGATATTCAATTCGAAAATTTTGAAAGCTTGGAAGTAAACTTATTCCTCTGTAGTTCTCGTACAGATTAGAATCTCCTTTTTTAAAAATTGGAGTAACAAGTGCAGCTTTTAATTTTTCAGGAAAAATTCCACATTCCAGCGATAGATTCATGATGTATGTCAAGGGTTCACATAGTTGAAAAACACATTTTTTCAAAATATTATTTGAGATTTCATCATGACCACATGCATTGGAATTCTTCAGAGTTCTTGCAAAGTCTAGAACGTCATGCCCAGTTATAGGGTGCAAAAAAATGGAGTTTTGGCAGATTTTTATGTTATTTTCCAAAAAACTCATATCAATAACTTCTTGCTTGACAGCATCAGAAAAAAATTTGTTGAAGTTGTTAGCCATGTCAATTTCAGGGACACTTTCACCACCTTCATTAATTATAATATTATCGGGGTTCTTTACTTTTTTCTGAATTTGATTAAGAGTTTGCCACATAGTTTTTGATTTATTTTTAAAGTTGGCTATTCTATAGTCAATACCCTGTTTGTAACTGTCTTAACTTTCTCTGTACGTTTGCGTATCTTTCATCAACTCTTGCACAGTCCGAGTATAGAGATACTAGGCTTTTTAATTCTCGAATTTCTGGTGTTACTATGCTTGGGTTGAAATTCTTTATTTGTTTGCGGAAACGTTTCAGCGGAAACGATACTTCAAAATAATGGTGAACTAAATTATGGAACATGTCGTAAGCTTTGTTTGGACAGGTTTCATTGTAGACATTTTCCCATAATTCATTTTCTAGATAGAGTTTGAAGTTATTGATATTGTTCTCCGAAAAATATCTACCGTAACTTGCTGAGCTTTTTTCCAGTTTATCATTTTTAATAGTTGGAATTCGAATGATTTGGGTGAAGTGATCAGACAGATAGTAGTTTTTGACTGCCACTTCGTAGTCAGTACTGTCCCTAATAATAAAATTATCCAGGCATGTACTTGAGTTAGCAGTTATCCTTGTTGGCTCGTCGATAACATATTTAAAATTGAAAATTCCTAATTGGTCCCGAAAAAGGTTCAGTTCCCTACTGGCAACAGTAAAATTTATGTTAAAATCTCCCCCTATGATGATGGTATTATAGTTTTCACTTACCAGAGTTAGCATCCCCATGAAGTGGCTTAGAAAATATTTTAGACTACCTGATGGAGGTCTATAGATATAGAAACGCATCCAGATAAACTTGTTGCTAGAAAATACGTTCTAGAATTAGTGCAAAAATTTCTTCAAACTAGATCAGTAGCCAACAAGAAACCAGAACGTGAATTTCCGTTGAGAAATGAAGCTGTTGAAGTTGAATTTTTAGGACAAATTCATGCAGACCCAACATTGAGCACAAGGAAATTGGCTAGTGTTACCAATATCAGTAGAACCAGTATCCGCCGAATCCTGAAACATCATTAATTCCACCCCTACAAAATACATTCGGTACACCAATTGAATGAAGATGATTTTGATAGGCGACAGGAATTTTGTGAAATTATGACTAGAATAGATGCTGTTGAGAATTTCGTTTTCAACATCTGCTTTTCTGATGAGTCTACATCATTTTTGAATTCGACTGTGAATCGTCATAATTGTCGTTATTGGTCAGATGCCAATCCACATGTTTTCCTCGAAGTCCATACTCACACTCCCCAAAAATTCAATGACTGGGCCGGTATTTATGGGGAACGTTTGATTGGACCAGTTTTTCTCGACGGTAACCTGATAGGAGGAACTTATTTGGAATTATTGAATGAATTTATTTATCCACAATTAGTAGACATTATTGAAAATGACGATCGTTACCATGAAGACCCCTTGATATTTCAACAAGACGGGGCACCTCCACATTATGCACAGCCTGTTAGGGCGTTTTTGGATAGAACGTTTCCTGGAAGTTGGATTGGAAGAAGAGGCTCTATAGAGTGGCCAGCCAGATCTCCAGATTTAACCCCACTCGACTTTTTTCTGTGGGGTCACTCGAAAAACAAAATATTTGCAACCGAACCAGAATCTCTGGAATATTTACGAAGGAGAATTATTGAAGAATGCCGTCGAATAACGCCGAAAATTCTACGAAATGTGAGGTCTCGTTTTGAAGAGAACTTGTATAGTTATTCTAATCCCAATTGGAACAGCAATAACAATAAGAGCACTACAAGGAGTGTTCATATGCACTGCACGGCAAATGGGAAATTTATATACTACCAGTGTTTTTACTTTCAAAGCGTTTCTGGTACAATCTTTAAAAAGTTCTGGCGTGTGGCCCTAGTTGCCCAGATTATTAGTAAAGGCGCTATCAAATTTATTTGGGGAATAAAAGCTCGGCTAGCTGGATTGGAAACCTAGACCAGGGCTGAAGCCTTTGAAAATGGTAAAGAGTGAAAAAAAATGATAGTAGGATTAAACCCATTGGAAGAGGAAGAGAATGTAACAAAAGTGAAAGGAAACATAATTTACGGGCGATCTGAGGTCGGGAAGTGGAAGGGGGTGAGGTTTTAAGGGTAAAAAACGGTTTATCTCGATTTCCGGCAAAACTACAAGTCCTATGGAAGAAGTACAATGGCATTTTTCATATAACCTCAAAATTTATGTGAAAAATCCAAATAACCAAGTTTTTGGTTTTTTATTTTTATCTTTCACAAAGAAAATATTTTTTTACGAAATTCAGGAAAAATTTACCTTTTTATGTCCCAAACATACTGTAATTTTTTTGATTTGAAATATAAATTTTTTCACCTTATTTTGAAACAGATGATGCAGGTCGTCAAGCCGAGGCCTTCGACATCACTCATGGTCTAGAACAACTGGTCGAGCTACCAACCCGCATCCCTGATGTCAACAACCAGTCTGCCAATACACTAGATCTTTTCCTCACCACCAATCCTGACCCGTATAGAATAGAAGTTTGTGCCCCACTTGGAAACTCTGACCACACCCTCATCTCCACAACATGCTCTTTCCATTTACCATCGAGCTGCACAATACCACCCCGTCTCATGTGGCATTACAATTTGGCCGACTGGAAAGGTCTTCGTATGTTTTTCTCAGCGTTTCCATGGAAGAGAGTTTGTTTCTCTTCAGTAGATCCAACACGATGTGCTGAGACAATTTCTGAAATCATCATGTTGGGGATGCAAACTTACATACCGAATACCGAAAGAAGAACATCATCCGATAAGACCTGGTTTAACAGAAACTGCTCTAGAGCTGTGGCTTCCAAACAGGCAGCATACCATCGATGGCTAAAAAATCCGGGCCCTGAGACCAGAGTAGCATATGTCGAGGCTAGAGGCATATGTAAAGAGACAATAGAATGCTCAAAAGATGCCCACAAAGCCAAAATAAGATCAAAACTTGCTGAATGTCCTAACGGATCCCGTTCATTTTGGTCTTTCGCCAAAGCTGTGGGAAGAAATTTCACTTCCAGCTCATTTCCTCCCCTAACCAAAGAAGATGGAACACTAGCAACGACTGCCCAGGAAAAAGCCAATATCTTTGCGCACCTATTTGCTGGAAACTCCACTCTGGATTCATCGGGAAAACAACCCCCGAACATTACACCTATTGACAGTCACATGCCCGAGATCACCTTTCGCCAACGTACTATCAGAAAGATTTTGCTGGGTCTCAACACCAACAAAGCCTGTGGATCTGACGGAATCCCGCCGATTGTTCTCAAGAAATGTGCCCCCGAACTAACACCTGTTCTTTGCAAGTTGTTCAACCACTCTTACAATTTGGGGGTATTTCCGTCCAATTGGAAAATTGCAAGAGTACAGCCAGTCCAAAAAAGGCAAAAAGGCCCTACCTAGCAACTACAGACCTATCGCACTGCTATCTATTATTTCAAAGGTCATGGAAAAAGCCATCAACATCGAGCTCATGAAATATCTGGAAGACTCAGGAATTGTTAACGATAGGCAATATGGCTTCCGCCATCAGAGATCAACTGGTGACCTGCTCGCTTACGTCTCACATATATGGCAGCTATCTATTGAAAAGCATGGAGAAACTTTAGCTGTGGCATTAGATATCTCCAAGGCGTTCGATCGAGTTTGGCACCAGGGACTCCTCGCCAAGCTTCCTTCTTATGGCTTGCCCCCTCAGCTGTGTTCTCTGCTTGCTAGTTTTCTCTCAAACAGGTCTCTCCATGTAGTGGTCGATGGAGTTTCATCTGACACTCTACTCATAAATGCTGGTGTTCCGCAAGGATCCATTCTCGCACCAACACTATTTCTACTTCACATCAACGACCTGTTGAAAGCAACTTCATGTCCAGTACACAGCTTTGCCGATGATAGTACCCTCCATACCGCTTTCTCTTCCAGGGCCCCTATATCAGCCCGTGAAACCAGAAATGAACGAGGAAGAAATGTTAATAATATAAATATGGACTTGGCAACAATTCTCGAATGGGGATCTAATAACTTGGTAGAATTCAATGCAAACAAAACACAAGCATGTCTTTTCTTTAGAAAAGCCGATCTCACTGTGCCTAACATAACTTTGTCAGGAGTAACCATACCACTGAAGCCATCCATATCGATGCTTGGTATTACTATCAGCAATAACCTTTCCTGGGAAAATCACGTGAGGTCCATTGCCAAAAGTGCATCCCAAAAACTTGGTTTTCTGTTTCGTGCCAAGAGATATTTCACCCCCAGTCAGCTGCTTATGATCTATAAGGCACAGATCCGACCTGTCCTGGAATACTGTTCCCATATTTGGAGTGCGGCACCTAAACATATCCTGAGGCTATTGGATTCTGTCCAAAAAAGGGCAATTCGTCTCGTCGGTGATGCCTCGCTTACAAACTCGCTCACTTGTCTGGAACACCGTAGAAAAGTTGGCGATTTGTCTCTATTTTATAGATATTTTCATGGGCGATGCTCTTCTGAAATATCAACAATCGTTCCTGCTTTGGCAGTCTCTTCGAGATTAACCCGTCAAGTTCAGTCATCACACCCCTTCGTGGTCACTTTGGAAACCTGCAGAATATCACTTTCCAAAGACTCGTTCATCCAACGAACAGCGAGGCTTTGGAACTCATTGCCTAGGAAGGTGTTCCCCGAGGCATACAACCTTCAGAAATTTAAGAAGAACACCAACTCCTACCTTCTTTCCCTAGGTTCCCACGATGTTCTCTGAACATTACAGGATATCCCTTTTCGTGGGAACCAGAACATAAAAAAAAAAAAACTTAATATCGAAAAAGAACCCTAATTTTCAATCGAAAATTCTCCCGTCAAAATATCAGCTTTTTAAAAAAAGTCGGTGGGCTTTTTGTTCGATGAAATCTCTACTTTCTGATAGTATAAAAAAAAGTACATTACTATGGCAGAAAATGCAACGAATCGAAAAAAACTCGAATCCAAATTTAATAAGACATCTACAATATTTTGAGAAAGTTGTAGAATCTTCTTCAAATTATATGCGTAGATGCCTATTTATTCCTATTTTAAAATAACTTCTACGGAAAATGTTAGCCCATCAAAAAAGATTTCATAGAGAAGTGGGGAAGGGGCTAGGAGAGTCTGGGCCTTACTACCTGTTATTTTTTTGCATTTTCTGAGAACATTTACCATAGTAATGTATATTTTTTTGTACACCATCAGAAAGTAGAGATTCCAACGAACACCGACTTCTTTAAAAAACCTGATATTTTGACGGGAGAATTTCTGATTGAAAATTAGGGTGCTTTTTCGATATTGAGCCAAAATAAGGTGGAATAATTAATATTTTCAATCAAAAATATTACAGTGTGTTTGGGACATGAGAAGGTACGTTTTCACCAAATGTCGTGGGAAAAAATATTTTTTTTGTGAAAGATAAAAATAAAAAACCAAAAACTCGGTTATTTGAATTTTTCACATACATTTTGAGATTATGTGAAAAAAGTGTGAAAACCAAAGTTGCCATTTTGCCATTTAATTTTTTTCCATAGGACTCGTAGTTAGTTTTGCCGGAAATCGAGATAAACCTTTTTTTACCCTGAAAAACTCACCCCCTTCCACTTCCCGACCTCAGATCGCCCGTAAATTATTTTTCCTTTCATTTTTGTTATATTCTTTTCCTTTCCCGATGGCTTTAATCCTACTATTATTTTTTCTGGTTTCAAAAATTATCGACCCTGGTCTAACCTGTTATCTGAAGCCGCATGATTTCCACAGTTCACAATATTCCTTAATCAGTGCCGTGTGTTGGTGAGGATATGAATTATCCATTGAAAATAATTTTTTCAATATGGCTTTCTGGAGACCTTTCGAAACAAATAATAAAATTCAGTTGAGATAATATGTGTCTACTTTTACATGGGGTGATCAATTGCTATGCTTGTAAGAATGAGTAACTGAAAAAATACCTCTGAAAAATAATATACCGACGCCTATGACAAGGCGGCAACTGCAAAGAGAATTCCTTCTCGAAACTTTTTATGTCGGTCCAATTGGAATTAGAAATACTATACTATTGTATGGAAATGGGTAGACAGTTTGAACATTTAGTTCATTGACAATAATAATTATTGCGACAGTTGCTTCATCAGATATTGTTTATATTGATTGAGTGAATACAAAGTGATTTCCCAACTTCAAGTTCCTATATCTCGAAAACGAATAGATAGAATTAATTTATTTCTGTTGTTTGATATTGAGAAGGAAGATACCTCTCAAATGAGGTATCACTTGCCATATGTTGCCATTAAAAACTTTAGGGGTGGCGGTCATAACTCCGAGGGATGGAATGTATTTCGGGTGAATTTCATCGCGAACGATGTCCTCCTCAAAAATGTAGTTGATGTGTCCGAGCGTTTTTATATAATTCGGTTCTGCCGACCTACAGAGCCGCTGTTTCGTTTTCAATGGCCCACTCTGTATAGTTTTTATCTAAACAATGATGTGGAGCAATTCATTCTGAGCTTTCATATAATTCCAAATACATTGAAGGAATGTTACTGGTTGATGATACTCTCACTCTTTACTGGAGTTGACCAAAATTTCTTTTTTTCCAAATTACTAGATAAAAAGCACTCCCCACTCCTGCACTAACTATTATGACTATATCGTCAGCGTAGGCTTGTACTTCGAACATACGATGGAGTTCGACATGCCTAGTTGTATTCCCTCCCCACAATAAAAATCCCATTAGGCTCAAAAAAGGTATTCGTCATTGCATATTCAAAATTCACTTCTAGTTCCACGTATTTGAATTGAAAACGTTCCAGTTGCGGGAATAAATACTTATTGAAAGTCATCAACTGAAAAACGGAAATGTCGATTGACGTTTCACAAGCGCGGTGCAAACGTGTTTCGAGAGAAAATAGAAATTAATCAGTACAGGGTATAACAGGAATCAACTATACCGTTGTTATACAGGAAAATTTGGGAAATGCGAATAATGTATGTTCTCTTTATGCTGTGCGTTTTTGGAAGAGACATTATACAAAGTGCAAACTGAAAATAACTTTCATAATAAATTTTAGATTGCTACTACCGGAAAGCAATAATATACAGTGCTAGTCAAAAGTCCCCTCCCCCCCCTCATATCTTTTGAACGGGTATACTTATAATAATGAAATTTGGAGGGTGGAAATAAACGGATGTAGGCTTCTCAACTGGTCATAACAGGTGACGCAATAGTCATAAATGACGTCACAAGGCCACTGTGACCAATAATTTTAAATGGGACCCTATGGCAAGTGACAGCTCGTTTGAAAGGTATTGAAAATACCTATTCAGTCATACCAATTTTGTTTGGGTTTCGGCTGATTTTGATTGATAAATTGAAGAAATACGAAAATTATAGTTTCGCATTTAATTAATAAAGATTTTAAAGTACGCCTCTGGTTAATTGTCAAAAAGGTTGACGTTTTTGAATTCTCTACTTGTCAAAAGTGTTTATACCTTGAAAATTTACCTAAGCTATTGTTTAACGAGACGTTTAAGTGTTTACATAGGCAAAATGGTAGGTACTGTAGTCGACAAAGTAGCAGCTATCTTTATAATTGGTGAATGTAGAAACAATTTTCATGCAGCGGAACGACTGTTTAATGAGAGGTACCCCGATCGCCCTATATCGAGGGTTTATTTGAGGGAGCTTCTTCGGAAGTTTGAAGCATCAGGTAGTGTTCAAGATGCCAAACGATCTGGTCGACCAACAATTAGTGATGACAAAAAAATTGACATAATTGGAGAAATGGTAGTAAACCCTACTTCTTCCACAGCCCAAGTTGCGTCTATCTGTGAAGTCAGTCAAAGGACAGTACATAGGGTGTTGGCTAAAAACAAATTTCATCCATACAAATTAAAAATGGTGCACCAACTTTCAGATGATGACCCCGACCGAAGACTAGAATTCTGTGAAACTTTGTCCAATAAAATGAACCAACAACCAGGCTACATACAGACAATTTGTTTTAGTGACGAAAGTACTTTCTTTCTCAATGGAAATGTTAACACTCAAAATGTGAGGTATTGGAGTGACACAAATCCTCACATCTTTCGTGAAAAACATACTCAATTTCCAGAAAAAGTAAATGTTTGGGCAGGTATTTTGGAAAACCACATAGTTGGGCCTCTTTTTCTCAATGCTAACTTAACCGGTGAATTGTATCTGGAGATGTTACAAAATGATATTGAGGCGTTAATTCTTGAAATTCTAGAAGATAATCCAGATGAATTCGACAACTTGGAAATAACGTTTCAAAAAGATGGTGCTCCTGCACACTATTACGGTGCAGTAAGACGTTACCTAGATGAAGAATATCGTGGTAGATGGATTGGACGACGAGGTTCGATCGAATGGTCAGCTCGGTCACCGGACCTTACACCATTAGATTTTTTCTATGGGGGTACTTGAAATCTAAGGTTTACGCTACAGCACCTGACAGTATTGCCATTCTGAAACAACGAACTGATGAAGAATGTAGAGACAATTCCGCTGACACACTGGGACGAGTACGACAAGAGTTTAGCAATAGGATGCATTACTGCCAGGAAGTAGATGGAGCACATTTTGAACACTTATTATAAGAACTGGTTCTTAAATCTTCATTAATTAAATGCGAAACTATAATTTTCGTATTTCTTCAATTTATCAATCAAAATCAGCCGAAACCCAAACAAAATTGGTATGACTGAATAGGTATTTTCAATACCTTTCAAACGAGCTGTCACTTGCCATAGAGTCCCATTTAAAATTATTGGTCACAGTGGCCTTGTGACGTCATTTATGACTATTGCGTCACCTGTTATGACCAGTTGAGAAGCCTACATCCGTTTATTTCCACCCTCCAAATTTCATCATTATAAGTATACCCGTTCAAAAGATATGAGGGGGGGGAGAGGACTTTTGACTAGCACTGTATACACCAATTTTCAAGGCAATCGGTTGAACGGTATAGAAGTTGATGTGCGCTGCAGCGCCATCTGGTGGCGATGTGAAGTAAAATAGATAACACCAAAACCATCAATCTCATACATATATACCAACATCCATTTTTTTATGACAAACTTTCATTTAACTTTACATTTGTATGTATGTATATTTAGTTCAAATCTTGCAAGTGAATTTTGACTCACTTCTAGTTGTCCGATTAACGTGAAATTTGGCAAGTGTTCATAATCCCGGTGGCAATGCATTATGGAATGTTTGCTAGAGAAAATCAAAATTACGGCTCCAATATGGCGGACGAGTTTTGTGATTATGGTTCGATTCTATTTGTTATAAAAAAAAAAAATCAAAATTGGTATGTGGGGGTTTCAGGGACAGAGATAACGAATTTTTTTGTCAAAATTCATAAATTCAAGACAGCGGCTAGTTCGGTGGTTATAGTTCGATTCCAATAAAAATTGGTATGTGGAAGTTCTGGGGGCGGCGATCATGATTTTTTAACCGACGAAACCAAAAAAGAGGAGGTTCTCTATCCGACCCGTATATTTTATGTTTCTCCATCATATTTTTTTATGTATGATCACGCATAACTTTTTACTGAGGCGTCCGATTCCGATAATTCTTTTTTCAGTGGATAGGGTGTACTTCGAATTTGGTCCCATTTGAATTTAAAAGATGAAATCCACCCCTAAGGGTAGCGAAATGAAGGATATTGATCCCTCACCCTCTGAATTCTGGTCCGTTAACCGATTCTATCAGGCATAACTTTGTACTGGGTTCTTCGATTTGGATGATTCTTTTTTTAATAGATAGGGTATACCTTATATTTGGATTTCGAAAGGAATTAGTCACCCTTACGGGTAGAAAAAAAGGGGATAATTGATTTTTCACTAGTGAACATTAGCACACACATACGTAGTTGACAATGACAGATCGCTACTGACATTATTCTTGTACCGTCAAAATCAGTATATTTTATGAGAGGATGGAATGATATACAAAGTAATAAAATTAACTAACCAGAACAACGAAAATAATTTATATTACAACAAATAGTAAAAGTAGATAATCATATTATTTAACTGGTAATAGTTGAAGTAAGGCGGGTAAGTAAGTATTTTGGAAGTAATCAAAAAACAAGTAGGTAGTAATTGGTAGATTTTAGCCACAAAAAATTGAAAAATCAAAACTTTTTAACAAAAAATTAAACCGAGGAAATACGGAACTGAAAAGTAAAAAATAAAAAGTTTTTAACAGAAAATTAAACCGACGAAAAAATCAACTGATAAGCAAAAAATAAAATAAACCTTTTCAGTCTAAATGATAATTGAGCTCCTAAACTAATGTAAGTAAAGGATTTTGAGTCGGCGCCAAACAAACTAGCAATTGAATTAGGTGAAGCGTAAAATGATGGCAGCGAGATGCACGGCTGCGTTTTGATGACTTCTTTCATAGATAATGATCTTCGATAATGCGCCGACTCAAAATCAGTTACTTACATTAGTTTAGGAGCTCAATTATCATTTAGACTAAGAGGTTTATTTCATTTTTTGCTTTTCAGTTGATTTTTTCGTCGGTTTAATTTTTTGTTAAGAAGTTTTTATTTTGTCAAAATCCATGAATTCGAAATGGCGGCTCCAAGAAGGCGATGAGTTTTGTGATTATAGCCCGATTCCATTCAAAATTTGTGTTTAGGATTTTAGGATCGGACATCATGACGTTGTTGTCAAAATTCATGAATTCGAAAAAAAAAAAAATTTTTTAATTGTTTGATCTAGGTTATTCTGCGAGTAGCAGATTCAAAAGCTTGCCGCGAAAATAAAATAGGTGAAACAATTAAAGACATAATTTTTTCCTTTTCAGTGCATTTGTATAAGAGCTTGTCTTAATAATTTTTTTCTGACATTTTTATCATATATGCACGGCAAAAATCTGGGAAGGGTCTTCTTATTCACGTAGAGATCACTAGGCATCATCCGTTAGGGCGTAGCGATACCGACGCATTTTTTTTTAAATGGCATCCCAGATTTTTCAATGCTTTTTGCGATTCTGCATCAAATTCTGAATTCAGCCATACAGTGCTTCTCAAAAGTCCCCTCCCCCTCTCTTATTTTTGGAACGATTATACATAAACAAGTTAAATTTGGAAACTGAATATTAAAGGTTGTAAACTTCCCTACTAGTGATGATAGATGACGAAATCGTCAAAGATGACGTCACAAGGCCATTGTGACCAATAATTTTAAATGGAACCCCACGGCAAGCGACACCTCTTTTAAAAGGTATCGAAAAAACCTATTCAATGATACTAATTTTGTTTGTGTTTATGACAGTTTTGGCAACTCGCTTTTAAAAAACGCGAAGCTGTGATGAATTAAATCAGTTAATACTAAAATTCCAAATTCAAGCTCCGCCTCTGGATAGTTGTCAAATAAGCTGATATTTCTGTTAGTCTCCCTAATTCGACGTTTTTGTAATTGACCAAGTTATTGTACATTTAATAACTTGTGTATTGTTGATCGAACGTTTAATTGTTTTAGCAGCTTTTCGTACTTTTAATAATTTTGTACATTTTAATAATTTTTCAAACTGTTGTGAGCCAAACGTTTAAGTGCTTCAAGAAGCGAAATGGTACGTGCTTTAGGTGATAAAGTAGCAGCGATCCTAATTCTTGGTGAAACTGGACAAAATATTTATGCAGCAGAACGCATTTTTAATGAGAGGTTTTCCGATCGCCCCGTTCCGAGGACTTATTTAAGGGAGCTTCTTCGTAAGTTTGAAACTACGGGTAGTATTAATGATGCGGAACGATCTGGCAGACCACACATTTCTGATGAGAAAAAAATTGATATATTGGCAGAAGTAATAGTTAATCCTACTTCTTCAACAACTCACGTTGCATCTACCTGTCAGTCGAAGTACAGTACACAGGGTGTTGAGAAAAAACAAATTCATCCATATAAATTAAAAATGGTTCATCAACTCTCAGACGACGACCCAGACCAAAGACTAGAATTTTGTGAAAATATGGAAACTAAAATTAACCAACAGCCAGACTATGTCAAAACAATTTGTTTTAGTGACGAAAGTACTTTCTATCTAAATGGAAATGTAAATACACAGAATGTTTGGGCAGGTATCCTGGGAAACCACATCGTTGGGCCTCTTTTTTCAAATACTAATTTAACTGGTGAGGTTTATCTGGACAAAACGCAATAGAACCGTTAATCCTTGAAATTTTTGAAGATAATCCAGATGAATTCGGCTAGTTGGAAATAACATTCCAACAGGATGGTGCTCCTCCACACTATTACGGTGCAGTAAGACGGTATTTGGATGAGGAGTATCGTGGTAGATGGATTGGACGACGAGGTTCAACGGAATGGCCAGCTCGATCACCGGACCTCACACCTTTGGATTTTTTCTGTGGTTGTACCTTAAATCGAGGGTTTATGCCACTGAAATTGACAATATTGACGTTTTAAAACAACGTATTGTTGCAGAATGTGAGGCTGTTTCCGCAGACACATTTGCAAAAGTACGAGAAGAGTTTAAAAATGGGATATTTCACTGTCTGGAAGTAAATGGAGGTCACTTCGAACAATTTCTTTCAGTGGTTACTGATTCTTAAATCTGTAATTAATATCATACTGAATGGAATTTGAATTTTAATGTTTACTAATGAGCCATTAAAACTGCCATGATCACAAACAAAATCAGTATCATTGAATAGGTTTTTTCGATACCTTTCAAAAGAGGTGTCGCTTGCCGTAGGGTTCCATTTAAAATTATTGGTCACAATGGCCTTGTGACGTCATCTTTGACGATTTAGTCATCTATCATCACTAGTAGGGAAGTTAACAACCTTTAATATTCAGTTTCCAAATTTCACTTGTTTATGTATAATCGTTCCAAAAATAAGAGGGGGGAGGGGACATTTGAGAAGCACTGTATATCACACTCATAGATTCCCTTGAATACTGATGAAAAACATGAACTTTATTGCCCATTATTGCGTATGTATGTACGCGTATATGTGTCTATTGATTAGCAAATATTCTATATGAGGTGTTTTAGTGAATATTTTATACCGATTTTTATCCCCTTATATTTATAATTTACGATCTAAATTGTCAATTAATTTTTCGAAACAAGTGCTTCACACTTATCGAAAGCTCTGATGTTTATTCCCCTTGTATCTTCTTTGATGTCCAGAATTCAGATCATTTATCCTCTGAATAAATATCATCATTATCATTATTATTATATACCATGTCTCTTATTCATCGTTTTTCTTTATTTTTCTCGAATGCTAGGATTATGATGTTTTTAAAGTTTGGGTTATGATTATCTTGGATGATATGTTAATTCAAGGTATTTCTCGATTTTTTCATATATTTGTGGCCGTTGAGTCTTTCGCTTGAAAGTTGTGATGTCATACCTATATATTCTATATTGATATTATATGGAAGTATGCATGGATTTTCAGGTGAATATCATTCAACGTTCTGCGTGGTATTTGCCAGGAAAGTAGTTGTTTTTCACCTGAGATCTACCATTTTCTGGTTCAATTTTATATTGAATCCTTTATGTGAAGAAAACCGTTTAATTCGATTTTTCTATTCTTTCCCTATATATTCTTTGTTGCATCGTTGCATGGAATAAGTTTCGAATTTTTCATTTTGGGAATTTCACTTTCGAGAGGGGTGAAGAATCTTTTTTTTAATAAGCTCAACGCACATTTCACGATTTCTTATTTTTTATATTCTCAGAGAGGCCCTGAATATATGGAAGAGCATTGTAGCTACCTGGCATCAGTATTTCTTTTTGGTTGTTTCATTCAGAATTATAAACTTTATTTATTCTTTGTTTGATTATTTTATCGATGAATTTTATTGGGAGGTTTCTTTCTAGTAGAGTTTTCATGATTTTGAAAATGTAGAGAAAGGACGCGCAATCAATGGCATATTTGTGAATGTTCTTTGAGATACAACTATGTGAGTTCAAAAGTGCATTGACGTTAATGGACAGCATTTTGAAAAACTATTGTAATTATTTTTGTTCCTTTTTAGTTTTCCAATGCCACTTTGTGTACCTAGATATTTGCTATGATAGTTTTTTTTCTATCAGGTGTAGAACCGGAAGTGGGAGGAAAAATATGTGTCAAAAAGTGACGTTCATTGATTATAAAGGGGTGTGTACCATGATACTGTTACACTCGGTATAGCCAGTTATACTAAAATTGTTCCGAATAGCCCACGTACTTGTGAGAAAACTCTATGAAAAACACCGCGGAAAACGATCCGGAATTTTCTTTGTGTCAGACGTAATACTTCCCATCTGAAGTAAGGATATGTTTTTTTCGTGAACGACACCCTCTGCTCATGGCTTTATATCAAAAAGCGGCAATATGAGAGCAACAAAGCTTCCCAACGATGTGAATATTTGAGCCATAAATACGAGTGAGTCCGCCTGTGCTTTTTTGGCCAGACTTCTATTGTAAATGCAAGCGAATGTATTGCTCACATTTAGGATCTGTATATTCCATATTTTGTATATACCGGCACCGTCATAAGATTTTCCAACGGAGAGATCCAATTTTCCTGGAGAGCTTAGTCTCGGATATATTCGTGTATAGTGCGGCAAAAGTAAGATAAATTCGTATCATTTTCCACCATCAAGAGATGAAATATCAGTTGCTGTTATATTAGTCATTTGGTGCTCAAAAAAGGGTTACCTGGAAAGTTTTCCGGCAGTTTTTGAAAATTAGTATTTTTATGGATTTCGACGTGCTCTATCCACATTTTCACTTTGCCACCTTGTATCTTCGCCGCTTGCCCCGCCATATTGCAAAAATGGCAACCAAAAACAGTTTTAGGAACTTTTTTCTGCTTCAATTTATCACACTATTTTTGGAACGAAGTTCCTTATCGCGCGTTGCGAAAGGGGGCTTAGACGGAATAAATTAAGACCAAAAGTTGTAACGACACTTTTTGCAGTAGTTGTAAGCCGTGCGGCGTGCTCGTGTTTCTCTGTCTGTCTCTCTCTCTCTCTCTCTCTCATAGAAAGCAAGCCAGTTATTTTCGTTTCGTCTTTCTATTTTGCATTGAACGGTGTGTGTCGCGACGATTATTTTTGTTGAGTGTATACAGGTTTTTTGTACATAATAAATAATAAAAAATAATAACAATAATGAATCCTGACAGTGTTTCTGCACAAGTTCCGGATATTGCTGATGGAGTTATGTAAGTAGAGATTTTATACAGACAATAATAAATGCTTATGTATTTTTAGCAAGTACGCATTATAACCTCTCTTTACTATTGTGCTAACCAAGTCATACAAGTTATAATCTCTCCATTATTGTGTATTTAGCAAGTGTACGCGTCATAACTTCAATAAATTTAAAAGCAAATTATATTTTAATATTACAATATCAATGCGTATGTACTAAAATTGAGCCTACTGATTCAAGTTTATATTACATTATACTTGTTAATAATAAAAAAAATATTGAAAAGGGAAACATTCTCAATTGAATATTGATAGAAATATTTTTCTGTGAATTGAAGACCTAGTGAATGCGATGTCTCTCTTGCGTCAATGTTACGAATGATTTCTGGTGAGTACTCTCTTTTGGAAAACATTCTTCTTTGCCTCATTCATCTTTATGAGTTCTTAATTAGGACTGTTTGAGAATGTTTCCCTTTTCAACATGAATACCCCACAAGAGGTTATCTTGACGATGGAAGATAGTGACTAAAGTTTATCTTTCAGTCGCAGATGATTCCACATCTGATTTTATGAACATCCTGTTCATATTTTCAACAAATAAAAAAAAAATTATAACTTAAAAAAAAAAAAATTATTACAATTCCTTCACTAATTAATCGAAAGTACCTTCGTTCCATCCGGGTGTCCCTTGACACCTCTCAACTTTTTCATCGTAAATTGAGTGAAAAAACTGTTTTGGGCGCCATTTTTCCAATGTGGCGTCTCGAGCGGCAACGTTCCAAAGTGGCAAAGTGAAAATTTCGTTCACGTCGAAATCTATGAAAATATCAATTTTCAAAACTCCCTAATTTCACTGGCAAGAGTGCTAAAATAATTATTGAATGCTTCAGGAGAAATATTCGATCCACCTTGTATTTTACGTTTTCTATTTCCACGTTTAATGATGTGCTTTCTCTGAATTATTTGATAATATACTTATTGTTAACCTTCATTTTAGCGGTAGATTCCATTGTATTGAAGGAGTTTTTTTGTATCCTTATTTTTTGTTTGTTTTTATATATGTCATGTAAAAAACTCAGCCTATCTTGATCTTGTTCAAATTCAGATGTAAACCTATATGTATATGGATTGTTAGACAAGTTTTCGAAAAATTCATTAAATCAAATTGGGCAATGGTACTTTCGACCAACAATTTTATAGGATTACTTAGTTATACACAAAAACAATCTGCTACGCGAAGTAAATGCCATTCCGGTTTTCAGAAATGTGTTATTGTAGTATATCTTGCCAACTTTCATTAATGAGAAGAGTTATGATTACAAATTCGAATCGTTGTTTCTTTGCACATTTTGTATGGTTAAAGTTGCGTCATTTTCTCTGAGTATTCGTTTCAGTCCTTTGATCTGAGTTTCCCCTACTGGAACAACTCCGGTAGGTCCCGAACGAGAGTTATCTCTCGAAGGACTAGAAAGAAATTATTAAAATCCGCCGGAGTTTTGCCTGCATAATTAATTGAGAGCTGAAATAAGACCGAGAGATGTTTCTTCTCTGGCTTTCATTTAATTCAAAATTAAAAGGTAATATTTTTATGGAACAGCAGATCCCATAAAAAATAAACGAACTTTTTATTCGCAGACATTTTCAGCTCGGATGTTCATGAATTATTCAAAAATACAAGGGCGCCCTCTTTATCATAGCTTCCGGTCCCGGAAATCGTGTTCGGATTGATTCTATATTGGAGATCTTTAATTTTCCCAACGATACGAGATGGATGAAAAATTATGCAAAAAATAATGCTCCTTCGATTTCTCAGGTACAAGAGCAACAGATGAATGTTTACCATTGATTTGTTTGAATATATGAACAGGATGTTCATAAAATCAGATGGAGATGGAATCATCTGCGACTGAAAGATAAACTTTAGTCACTATCTTCCATCGTCAAGATAACCTGTTGTGGGGTATTCATGTTGAAAAGGGAAACATTCTCAATTGAATATTGAATTGAAAGATTTTTTTGTGAATTGAAAAATCCACGATAAAAATGAAGTTATATTTTGTGAATGTCTAACAAAAAACAACTAATTTCCCGGCTAAAGCCACGCTGGACATTGAACTACATCTGATAGACATTCTGAAAGGAACCTTACTCAAAAGAAAAGATCTGAAATTGGAAATTTGCATTTTTATTCAGATAGTTATTTGATTTTCTATCCCAGTCTCAATTAAGAACTCATATAGATGGATGAAGCAAAGAAGAATGTTTTCCGAAAGAGAGTACTCACCAGAAATCGTTCGTAACGTTGACGCGAGAGGCATCGCCTTCACTAAGTCTTCAATATATTTTTGTCGACGAAAATTTATTTCACGCTTCCACGATCACCAGGGAAAAATGGGAAACACATTTTCAAGAAGCAATCGCACTTTGCAAAGATGGAAGAAGTTAGAATCATTTCTTTTGGAGAGACACTTTATATTTATTTGAAGTCCGTTCACATTTTCATCTGTCTGTTAAGTTTTGATACCGTGTAGTAGTTTCTTTCCATATGATATTTTTTCAGCGTTGGTCTCCAATTCCCTGAAAAAATGCTGTAAGACTGCAGCCTTCCAATTGGGCAATCATTCTCAACGCACAATGGACTACTCTTTCAGCACAGCTCAACATTGGGTAACGTAGGTAACATCCTATAGTTGTAGGATATAGATTCATCAGAACTTCCTTCCACAGTGAAATAGATCTCAATAATCACAGTTTGTCTCACAGTGTAACCATGAGGACAATAAGTGACTTTATAATCCTAATTGAGACCAGGCATTTTGTATATTGAGTTGACTATCTTCAAATGGTTTTTCTCATGGATATTGGATATACCGGTAAAGTTAGGCGTGATAAATCACACCGAAGTAGATTTGCTGATGATTAGTGACAGTTGATTTGCATCAAGCCATTATTTTCATCAGACTTGTAGTCATTTGGCATAAATCAGAAGAAGCATTTGTGACTGTGGTTTCGCCTATGGTTAATATGATTACCCTTCTCACCAAACTGTCGTTTTCCCATTGACACAGGAGAAATGGATCCCTTTACTTCCTAGAGCATTGGTAATTGACTTTATAGATGCATTGTTGAAAATACCCTCGATGTCGAAGAAGGTCGCTATGGCTATCTCTCTGTCTTCCAGGGATTTTGTTAGTAGCCTGTTAAGATCATCCAGTGCCAAGTCTGTTGACTTGCCTTTCTGATACGCGTATTGGCGTTCGTTGAGAGGGGTTCATTAACAATACTTATGTATCTGTCTATTAGTGTCCCGAAAGTTTTCAGCAGGAAGGACACTAGACTTATTGGGCGGTATGACGTGGGTGTCATGTCATTTAGTCTCCCCCACCTTGAGTATGTTAATGACTCTCCGTTTCTGCTACTCCACTTTGGTTAAGTCAATTATGACAGACCACAAAGTCGTTTGCCATCTGGGAATGTTATTACATGTCCAGTGAAATCATACGGAGCTATTTCTGAATTTATTCATAGTATAAAACGTTGACAACGGTTTCTCGATGTTCAGCTAGAACACCTTGGATATGCTAGAAACGAGACTGCCTCCTTTATGATATTTGTATGAATTTATATGAACGAACGAACAAAACCTAATGACATGTATTGAAGGATAACATAATTCATGCATGCATTTTTTCAACAGATTATTTGTACGTGATTATGAGTGTGCTTTAGCATTTTTAGATTTTCTATCGAATCAAAGATCATATTTGGTAATTGGATGAGGCAACTAAACAATAGTACGTAATAATTATACTTATTTCCACCAATAAGTTTGGTTTCATTCTTGGCTTGATTTCAAATGGTAGGTTGTGCTCTGGAGTAAGATACGTAGTGGCTGAAGAGCTCATAACTACATTGAAAATCATTTTTCACTTTGAGTCCGAGTTGAATCGATGGTTTATTCTTTAGTTTATTTGAAATTTGATTTTATCAAAGCATCTTTGATTACGCAGCTTCAGTAGTCGACTGTAAGTTTTAGGTACCTTGCTAGAGATGTGTTCAATATTTTGATTGGGATTTCAGCTCTAGAAATCTGGCCAACTTCACAATTCTCCAATATTTGCTGAAAAATAGCTGCTTGTATGATGGCCATGTATATATTTTGTCGCGCAAGCTTCGCATGTAGTAATAAATCTCGGAATTCTGAACATATCTTATATTTTGTCGAACAGTTTATGAAATATGGGATTGCCTATCATGGCGTTTAGGAAATATACGATACGAAAGCATAGGGTGCCGAGTTGGTCGGAAATTATTACTTTATGAGATTAATCAGATTATAACTGTTTCCGACAAAGCATTGCCTGCTACTCAGCCGACCTTTTATGGAACAAACGCAGGAACATCTGTGAACTTTGACTGGTTTTCGGATCATTAATTCTACCCTGTTCGAATGAAGAGTGTGCGGCAACAATTCTTCGTAAAAAAATACCTATCACATCATTTTTCTTGCATTTGGTACCTAAATGAATTATTTTTTGAGAAAAGTTCATTTTCTAACAAATTTAAATCATTCCAAATGTATTACAAGTTGGTGACTATATTTTCTGAAAGCCTATGGAATATTGATTTCAGCAAGATATTTTAGAATTGTAGAAAACAATTGCCACTTAAACAACCAACAATAGGAGCTTCAAATTTAAAAATAATATCATTTCTCCAACTCAGTCGGGTTTCAGAAGTGATCATAGCACAACCACAGCATTGGCCTGTATCACTACGATATTCTTTCTCCACAGATCGGTGACAAATAACAATCCTAATACTATTCGACCACAAGCATTTGAAACCATAGAAAGAAAGCTCAAATTCTATGATTTCGATGAAAGCGCAGTATGTCTTATCGCAAATTATTTGGCGGGCTGTACTCAATACGTTGAATTCGATATTCATCGCTCTGTTGTACTGAAACGTGATTCTGGAGTGCTTCAAGGATCAATCCTTGGTCCGATACTTTCCTCTACCTATATATCAGACTTTGGAGAATGACACCCAAATGTATCTCAGTTTTTCAGTTGAGCTGCGGATGGTATCAACAGCGATCTGTTGAGTCTGTTTGAGATATCTTACTTAATTCTGCGAAATTTGAAGTTATGATTTTCGGTCCAAAAATCGAAGGAAATATGATTAAACAATGTTGTACGTTCGCGATCAATGATGAAGTATTGCCACTTGTCAATGAAGCAAAAAATGTTGGCTTGTGGATTGACAACGAAATGCGGTACTCGAAGCTTGTTAATCACCTTTGTAAAAGTGCATATGGTACCCTAAGAGCACTCTATCCCCATAGAAGTATTCTGAATCGTAACCTGAGACTCATAATATGCGAAAGTTCAATAATATCCAAACTAGCGTACTGCGACTGCATTTATGGCCTAGCCTCCATTTACGCCGTTTATTGCAGAGTGTTTCCATATGAGGAGCCCACATGAGCCTGTAGTCTACAATGAGACCAAGTATTTTTGTAGATGAGCAAGATTCTACATATAAATCATCATTATCACAGATGCCAAAACAATCAGGACTATTATTTACTGTGAACTTCATCAAAGCTGTTTGGATATGTTCAGTTTTTAGTGATTTCTATCCGCCCACGTTATTATTTGTTTATACAGGTACTGAGTTTTTTCAGCAAGAGCTGATGCATTTTGTTCCTTAACGAGGAAGTTTGTGTCGTCTGCATACACAACAACATGGGTATTTGAAAGGTTATTAAAAAATTGCATCAGGTCATTGGTGTAGATGAGAAACAACAAAGGACCCAGAATAGACCCTTGAGGGTTTCCTTGCTCGATGGTAGCTAAAGGTGATTTAGTATTATGAATGACAACTTTTCACTACGAATGTTCTCTGGCCTCTTGAACTAAAGCCCAATAGACAAGATTGGTGTTTTTTTCCCAAAAAACTGATGTGCGTCTAACTCATTTCACCAGAAAATCCCATTTGAAGAGCAGAGGATATAAAGTCTTCCACACTATCTACCCAGTCAATCAAGCAAGTGGTGAGAAGGCTGTAGTAACTATGGAGTCAATGAACCATCACTAAGACAAACTTAAATCATTTCGAAATATTCTTCAGTTTTCTACTTCTTTATCATCGTTACCAAATTCACACAATCATCTTCTTGTTTTAAAGGCCAGGAATTAATAAATCGTTTGGAATTGAGATTGCGCTGTCTGCTATATACTTATTCACTAGCGTATCGTTGAATGTTGATTCACAAAAATTCAATAAATTATAGTATTCCTAATCACAATTGGACCGACATAAAAAGTTTCGAGAAGAAATTCTCTTCCACACGACAGAACTTTTTTATGATTGTACTAGGAACGATTTCAAAGTAAAAACACTGGTAGTATATAAATTTTCCATTTGCTGGGCAGTGAATATGAACACTCCTCGTAGCTTTTATTTCCATTGCCGTTCCAATTGGGATTAGAATAACTATACTTCGGCATGTTTTGAAATTTTGCAGAGGATTTCTGACACACCTATTTATTTTTCGCATGTTGTGGTAGTTTACGTTTTATATATAAACCTAACCTAGCCCAAATGAAAAAATAGTATGCCAATAGATTGAGAAGAAAATTTCGTATCAGATAGATCTAAAACTCACGTAAATTTGGTTCTTTAGTGTTTTACGGGTTGTCAAAGGACTGGAAGGGAATAACTCTTACAGAGGTCAACGGAATCGCCTACAAAAAAAAAACCATTTCTTGCACAATCCATTTGAAACAACGAGTACTCACGGAATGAGGGTCAGAAAAATCGAAAATGATATAATTTTTTTGAAAAAATTATATTTTCCCTGGATTTGTCAATTTCCCGATAGATATATCTTCCTATCTCGAGAAGGAAAAGAGATAGATTAATTCTGTTAGCGCCAATCGATTCAGAGTGGCTGACTTGGTCTAGGGTCGGAGTTTCGGGAAAAAATTCAGTTTTTTTTTTTTTTTTTTGAAAAATCGCACAAGGCTTAGACTTCTAAATTGGTCTAAAATCTTAAATAATCGCATCGACTCGGGACCAGAACCAAAACGTAGGAAATGGCGTCTGCTTCCAGAAAATATATAGTTTTTATGATTTTTCTTTGCGACATGATGTAAAACTCGAAAATCGAACCCCTCCGAGAGAAATGTTCAAGATGCACATATATGTGTTTTGATACTTTGATTCCAAAACAGTAGTTGTTTAAGGTATAAGAAGTATTCTTCATCATTGAAATTAGAAAAAGAGAAAATGTTCCGCATTAGTTATTTTTCGGGAAAACGAAAGACTATTCACAATAAACGATTCTTTACGTTGGAGAAAATTCATTTTTCAATCGATGGTATGATGTTTCCACGATTCGATGTTCAGAACTATTTTTTGACGATGTAACAATGTTCAGCTTGCGAAAAAACGGCAAAAGTCTCCGTCTTCATTATAGTGAACTGAGTTTTTAATTAATTAGCTTGGAGCTTGAGATCCTGAAAGTTTTTTTCATGATTAGTCTTCCATTTAATACATAATCGAATGTCCATTACTGTTTGTTTTCTCCGATTCTAGTTCCGAAAGTGTTTTTTGAAGTAGAATAATCAAGAATCTCCGGGTGAATCTTCAATCCCATATCTAAAAAACGTACGACAATAGATTCATAAGAAAGTTTCATATGATCCTTCAGGGTTTTGAGGGCCGTCAAACAATTGCATGTGGTTTCCATATCTAAAAGATTTTTATTGATATCCAAGTTCAATTTTTCCAAAAATTAAAAAGTAATAGGCCAATTTTTTTCCAGAAATAATTGTTTTTGTATTGATTGAGAGTTTTTCACCTGTAAAATGAATCAAATATTCCACTTTAACCATTATGACTCTTTTATTTAAAACTGCTGACACATTCGTTATATATTCAGACGAAAATAAACCATTTTTTTTCCTGGAGGAAATTGAAAATTTTTCGATTTCCTGCCTCACAATTTCAAGGCAACGGAAATGCAGATCAAACAGCAAGATCAGCATCTGAATCACCATTCACTGGCCCAAAGCAACATTTGGTATCAGCAAAAGCCGATGCGGAAAACCAATAGAAGAGTGGATTAAAGAAAAACACCAATTAGATTTCTCGAAAGCCTTCGATCGCCTAAATCATCATCATTTATAATATTACACTATAATGGCTACACCAATAGTGCGCATCTTATGATCAAAAATTATCTTTCCGAGCGCTTTGAAAATTGGCGAAAGAACTTCTATTCCACAGAGTTTCACTACTGTGTTCCTCAAGGCTCCATGCTGGGACCGTTTCCATTCATGATGTATACAACAAATTCATCAACTCATCCATCACTCTGTCCATCTCATTTTAATATATAGGAGGCTTGTACTGTTCTCAATGAAGAACAAAAATATTTATTAGAGGCGTCAAGGGATCACTATTGGATCATTAATCCTGCCAAATCTATATTACTGGTCTTTGGTAACAAAAACTATGAAATCAGCTGAGAAAACCAATAAATGTAAGAATTTATTCGGAGACCCTTGAAATCGTTGATTCAGCCAGAAATTTTGGGACTGAATATGGACACCGAACCTAGATTCATTGGACATGTGGCAAAACCGTCAAAAATTATTTCACATGTTTCCAAAATTCTCAACTTCAATACGAAACAATACAATACTTTCTGAGTCACTTCGCTAACATAGTATACTATCCTTGCCTAACAAATCACGATCGAAATCGCATTCAACTAGTGCAGAATGCTTGCGCTGGATTCATCTACGGTATCAGAAAACGCGATTCCATCACACATAAAATCAAAGATTACAGATGGTTGACGATGAAACAAAGATGGATTCAACATTTGAGTTGTTTCACTCATAACTTGATCCAATCCAAATAACCGGTATATTTATTTGGGATGCTACTGTTTCCATTGGGATTTGTGAAACACTATTCCAAAACAAAATTCATTTGGAACGTTCAACTTCCCTTAGGTTAATATTTTGTTGAGCTTTCTCCAAGAGTCTCCTTATTATAGATCCATTGAGATCCGCGAGGAGGTTGAATTGACTTAATTTCCTCTTTTCATCAAGGAGATTAGGAAGAAGCAAGTGTTTATCCGGGCTAGGAGCGGTCTATGGAGCATCCTTCAGTAAATAATATGTATAACTCAGGAAGTAGCTAACAGTTAAACTACTTGGGAAAATATAAACCCGAAGGGAGCCGGAGGGAATACAAATTTTCCTTAAAAAGTTTCTAAATTGCCATTGAACTTTGAGACGGCTCCACTCAACTGATTTAGTTGAGCCCACGTTTGCTTTTTTATTGGGTTAAGTGGGCTAACTGGCAATTCTGCTTTCTTTTGCGCGAGCTGTTTCTAGTCTACGAGCGAAATCGTATATTCTTTGTGATGGGACGAAATAATTGCGAAACCCCTAGATTTACATTGATATTCATTTCAGTTTCAGCTATCCGTGTTTCGGAATTTTTGAGTAGACATAGATACTGAGAACTAAGAGCTATACCCCAAAACTCAAGAGCATGGTGAGAGCTCAACAATATTAGTAGATTTGAAATTTATCTCAGTAGAACTTCCCCTCTAATCATTGGAGAGTTCAAACAATCAGAAGCAATATGATAAGAGCCATTTAATCAATAGTTAAAATGCATGATAGAGACGGAAGATGAACATTTGATTTCCATCCTGGAGAAAAACCTGAACAGACAAAGGACAGTTGAATATGTTGAGTATTTCCTGGGGAGGTAGCACTATTACCCTCTGCATTTTTTGTGGGTTCCTTTCGGGAAAGACTTTGGTTCTCTTCTTCAAACCCCTTCAAATGATCCTTATGGATTTGAATCGAAATATTTCGACAAGCATTTTTTCTGCAAAAATCTTCAATTTGAATTATTTGAAGAGGCCTGAAGGAAGGCACAGACGTATGTCCCGGAGCGTCACCAGAAGAAGTATATTTTCCATATTTTCTCTATTCATTTTGATTGTTGATCATTTAGGCAAAACATATTCAGTCGCACGTTAGTGAAAGTAGAATCTTTACTTTCACCAAAATATTGTAGGGATATTTTAAACGTGGAAATATGTTTTTCAATTACTGGATGGGTTTTCTAAATGAAGTCAAATATGTTGATTGAAGATATCACCGGAGAAAGATAGTAAGAGCTTAGAATTAAAACAGTTAGCCGGGGCATTGTGGATCACTAATTGAAATACGAGTAACAAGAGCTTTGATATATATTCAGAGATTATTATACGAAAAGTAAAGAAACTCATGAATCCCAGTGATTACGACATTCAAAAAAAGCCAAACCGTGTATGATTGGTAGAAAGATAACGAATGACAGTCGATTGTTGCGCCAGTAGAGATAGACATGATTTTCCCAAAATTTAATAATAATTACTAAAGTTCCAAAACTTCAGTAGAATGAAGAGGACTTTCATATGATATGTGGTCTGATTTTGCAACCCTTTTTTCCGAATGGAAGATGTTGAAAATCAGGATTTAATGAATTTTCACATTATTAGCGCGGAAAAATTTGCAAAAGTTCTGCAAACTTTCGAAGTTTTGATAAATAGCAATTCACATCCTCTGATAAATTTGCAACCACTCAAACAAAAGGGAAATGTCTGTTTTATCGAGAAAAAATTGTTGTTAGTCCTAATTTTTCGATGAAAATTCCAAAAGTTCTGCAAACTCGAAAATAATGTTCTTGACAAGAGTTTCGATTTGCAGTCTCTTGCGTCAAACGGAAAACATATTTTTTCAATGAATTCATATTTTTTATTGAAATAAGTATCGGAATTATTACAAAAGTTTCCAATGATGGTTCCAAGTGGAGATGACCTGACGTACAATGTTTTCATTAATTTGCAACCTCGTCTACAACACGGAAATGACAGTGAAATAAAAAAAAAATTCGCATTTGTACTCTACCAAAAAAAGCAAACGTTTTTTACCAGTTGGTGGCAGTATAATAATTTGCAAACTATGTTACAATGCGGAACATTAGGAATTAAAAAAATATATATTTTTGCAACACCTGTGTTATCTGAAAAATAAAGATTTTCATATACCTAATAAATGACATTCATTGTGTTACCAAGTTAAATAACGACCAAGAAGTTCGTCAACGGTAGGTAAAATCATTCAATGTTGAAAGCTAACGTTTTCGATATGAATTCAAAACATCATATTACAATTAGGAATTTGCATAAAAAATACTCTGAGTACGTTTGATGGAGTATCGAGAATCTCTCGACACGTTTTCATAATTTTATTTATTCATTAAAAAATGGAGCAAATATTGAGATTTAAAAAACACTCGTACAGTTGTACATTAGAACGATTAACCTACAACTGTGTTACATCACAGTGTTTTGTATACAGATTAATGAATATACAGCAGTTTAGTGACATGATTTATTACCAGAATAACGGAAAGACTGTCAATTGTATTTTTATGACAACTATATAACTTAACCAAAAACAATGCACATTCATCTAATAGTTTTGGAGCTACAACTGAAATAGAATTGTCTTCTCCCTCTTTATTTTCAAATTTTTTTATAAATCAAGAACATGATTTTTACGTGTCGATTACATTTCAGTCCTCCATTCGGATTCAATACAATTTTTCATGCGAAACCATAATTGGAGTAAGAAAGTCGAGTGGAAAGATAAATTATAATTTTCTTTTTATCAAGAAATACAAACCTGTAAAAATTAAATTTCAGATGTAATATCAATTTCACTTTTTTTTTTCAGCAACGTTTCTGTTTGATGAAAATTAAATGTCTTCCAATAGCCTTTTAGCAGAATTTTTTACTCTTTCAATTGTTGCATTCAAAAATATTAGATTAAATTTATGTCGCTGATTAGTCGAAAACAGTGATTGCTTCAGAGATTGATAATTAGTTTCAAATTTTTTTATAGGTACCTACGTAACCGTATTATTTTTCGGATGTAATTTCAATCAACCAGTACAAAATATAACAGATATACGCGATGGATAATCAGTATTTAACTGGACCACTGTAGGCATATGTCGGTGTAATATAGATATTAAACCTATTTGCACAATATCTGCAAGTTATGGCCAAATTATAAAAAAAACAAATCAATTACACAGAAAAACTGTTGTGTTGAACAATGACGGTTGCAAATCTCTTGCGTCACGTAAAATATCAGTCGTAATTTGAATTGCAAATTGCAGAACTTTTGCAATTATTTCAGAAGTTGTAAAAATGCAAAAAAAAATTATTGGTGGTGGTATAGGTTCCGTTTTCCGTATGAGGTTGCAAAGTTACATATCCACTGAGACCGATATTCTCTTATTTGCAACCACAATAGAAAACTTTTGTAATTATTTCAATGCTTGTGTGTATTGAAAATGGGAGCGTCGATAAAAAAGTTTAATAAAGGAATGATGCGTTTTTCAGAAATGGTTGCAAATGTACGTCAATATTTGAAACTTTTTTTCCGTTCACTTATCCAATTTGCAGAACTTTTGTAATTTTTTAAATTAAATTACAATGAAAAACTTAAACAAATGACCAAAACCAAGGTTCCATAACTTTTACAAGGTTGCAAACTTAATGCATGTTGTAAAACACCATTACTATAGGTATGCCTAGTTTGCAGAACTTTCGCAATTTTCAGTGCAATAATAAGGCATGAAAACGTTTTTTGTAACTAAAACAATGTTCCGTTCATCACAGACTACTGCAAAATTTTATAGTTTGTTTTCATTAATGCACTAACATACCATTGAAGTTTGAAAACTTTTGGAATTAAGGTTAATTGATTGTCTATATCTACTGGCCTGTCATTTATAGGATTTGATAAGTACTTACCACTCCTGTTTCGAATCTATCTCATCAGAATGTCTTCAAAAAGCAGAAGAAAAAATAATTACTACGATAAAAAATCAGATGAATAAAAAGCTGTTTGTTCGAACCATGCCCGCGGCATCGCGATACCTCATAGTTTTCCTTTTTTTTTGAATTGACGCGGCTGATACTTGATGGAGATCTATATTGAAGCAAACAAAAGACACTTACTTCACTAAATGCAATAGCTTCTTCAGGCGGAGATGATACTAACTCAATTACGATGTATCATGGTATATAAACAAAGAAGAATTTTCCGTACTAGGGTTAAAATATTACATATTCCGGCCAATCTACGAAAAAAATCTACTTTTTCACGTTAAAACAACAATAACATCGCATACATAACATATAATGATTCAAGGGAATTTATTGAGAACAATAAAGATAAATCTGAGGAATCTTCTTCTGTAAGTTTTTACATAGGCCAAACCAGCAGAACATTCAAAAAGCAATTATTAGAACATAGGATTTGTTTCGTTAATGGAAAAACACATTCAAATTTTGCTACTCACATCTTGACCGAAAAAAAATGTTTTCTGAACGATTTCAAAATATAACATGTAGAAAAAAAAAGGTTTCAAACTCGACCTTCTAGCAAGTTTAGAAATTAATGAATGCAAAAAGTCGCAATATCAGCTTGATGACCAGATCAACTTGAATTATTTTCCTTTGTTGCAGTGTCTCCATGGCTGCCGTGGGCATTGATTTCATTGCCCCTATAATGCCTACGCAGGCAAGTCTTTGTATCTTGCCTAGTTTGGTTTTAGCGCTCCTTTGTTGTGTCTTAGGCCACCACACCAGGGAAGTGTACGTTATGGCCGGTATTACCACCATCTTGTACAACCATTGTACCATGTGTGGTTTCAACCCCCATTTTTCCCAAATGAGCGTCTCGCCATAATTAATGTGGTCTCCGCTTTTCTGGTAACTTTCGTCAGATGCTGGTTGTAGGTCAATTTCGAGTCCAGTGTCACCCCGAGTTATTTGACCTCTCCCTTGCTCTGTATAGTTTCTCCTCGAAGTTTTAGGGGGTCCTAGTCCCTCCGGTTTTCGTCTTCGAGTTAATGTTACTGTGATTGCTTTTTGAGGGTTGATATTAAGTCCCTCACAGTCTGTCCATTTGGTTACCAGGTTCAGGGCCTCTTGCATGCTATCCCTAGCCGTTGGGTTGAATTTCCTTTATTCTAGGATGACTATGTCGTCAGCGTACCCAAGGGTTTCATGACCTTTTTCTTTCAGAGACCCCAGTAGTCCGTCCATGACCAGATTCCACAGGACTACATAACATGTTAATGGTTGAGTTAGTTTTATTTCTACCTGAAGAAGCTATTGCATAGCGAAACACATGTCGTGATTATAGTATAAATAAGAAAGATTCAGGAGAACAGGGGAATAAGAAAACTCACGCAATTATTCGTGGTAGTTATTCAGAGGAATTCTGGGACCAAACAATAAAGTCAATTCGGTCAGTCATCCTTAGTGAAAGTGAATGAAGTTTGGTTTCAATCAAATGATTCTATAATCGAGTAATTTCTTTGGGATAAACACGTCGAGTATTGAAATGAGAGATATGATAATGAACACAGTTGATCGAAAGTGATAAATGAAAGTGGTTTAAAAAAATAGCAACACCATGATCCACTTGAAAATTATAATAATTGATTCACTCTACGGAGTGTTCGATGAATTTTTTATAATATGGTTTAACTATGAGATCTGATTGGTTAATGTGGAGTATGTTATAAATTGACAATAATTCAAATAGTTCAATAATTTATGTGCTCCAGAAAATTCAAATAAGCTTGAGATCACTTATTTTTTGTTTTTGTATTGGCTCCACGGCCATATATATTCCATTATCCTTAATGAGAATCGAAACAAGAAGTGGTTCCAGCTGGGACCCCTGAAGTTCACCCAATGTGAGTTCTACTAATAACAAAGAACACTCGATTAGTTCAACAATATTCGACCTATTTCATATATCTTAATAGCATTCGGTAGTCATATATATGGAGTAGCATTGAAAACGAGTATTTCCACAACGAATTAACACGAGAACTAATTATTAAATTCCATAACACTCCAGCGATAACCTTCCACCATCTGCAATGCAGGAAGCAATAATTTCCAGGAGAACATTTATACGCAATAGGGGTCCTGGCACACTGATATAAAAGAACAATAGCAGCAAGGTGGAAATAAAAAGAACAAATTGAAACGAATCGGAGAGTGGCTCTGGCCAAATGTTGTGATTAAGACCGGATTTTTCAATTTATATGTATTTGTTCGTACCGGAATTGCCCGATGATTACGGAACTGATGGAATTCGTTGTATTCCGATTAGAAGCTGAGTTTTTCGGAGAGTTCCATTATATGAAAGAAGATGAGTTCAAACTATAATCTGCCACGTAGAGTTGAATCCAAACAATGAAAACCTGAAGAGAATGCCACTGAATAGTATCCATATTTGTATGCTTGGAACTTACTGAAACACTGATAATGATAATAATAATAATAAACGATAGATATTCAGGACAGAATTATATATGAAAACATTAGAGATTCCACACACGAAGAAGATATAGAATAATGATGATAGTAATAGCTTCTATATTCATACCAAAAATATGACATTCGGCCGAAATTTTGTTGATTTTTTATAACATTTTTCTGTTTCAAAGAATCCAGGATTATTTGTTTTATGAAAATTTTCAGGCCTTATAGGTCGAAAGCACTATGTGACTGGAATAATGAAAAAAAATGGCGCGCAAGAATATCTTGAATCTGCTACTCACAACCTAGGTCAAACGATTGAAGAAATTATTTTTTTCCTTTTTAGTGCATTTGTATATAAGCTTGTCTGGAATTTTCTTTTAATCATTTTAATTCAATTATTTTTAGTTATTCATGAAATCCGTTATCTTATTGAATTCTGACAAAAATTGATAATATATGATCTCAAAAAAATCCACATACCAGTTTCGAATGGAAACGAGCCATGATAACAAAACACGTCACCATCTTCGAGCCGCCATATTGAATTCATGAAATTTGACAAAAACGTCATGATGTTCGATCCCAAAGACCCCTGCACACCAATTTTGATTGGAATCGGGCTATAATCACAAAACTCGTCACCATCTCGGAGCCACCATCTTAAATTCGTGGATTTTGAAAAAAATCATGAACTCCGTCCCCAAAAATCTCCACCTACCAATTATTATTGGAATCGGGATATAACCACAAAACTCGTTGCCATTTTGAAGCCGCCATCTTGAATTCATGAATTTTGACAAAAACGTCACGATGTCCCACCCTAAAAACCTCAACACACCAATTTTTAATGAAATCTTGCTATAATCACAAAACTCGTCACCATCTTGGAGCCACCATCTTGAATTCGTGGATTTTGACAAAAAATCATGATTTCTGTCCCCAGAAAGCCGCACATACCAATTTTCATTGGCATCGCCATCTTGAATTTAAGAAATATCAGCACAAAAAAATATAAAAAAAAATTTTGACCAAAAAAATCATGATATCCGTCCCAAAAACCCCCACATACCAATTATTACTGGAATCATGCTATAACCAAAAAACTAGAAGTCATCTTGGAGCCGCCATCTTGAATTCATGAATTTTGACAAAAACATCATGTTGTTCGACCCCAAAAACCCCCCCACACTAATTTTGAATGGAATCCGGCTATAACCAAAAAACTCGTCGCCATCTTGAAGTTGCCATTTCGAACTTATGAATTTTGACGAAAACGTCATGAAGTCCGACCCCAAAAACACCCCCACACTAATTTTGAATGGAATCGGGCTATAACCAAAAAACTCGTCGCCATCTTGAAGTTGCCATTTCGAACATATGAATTTTGACAAAAACGTCATGAAGTCCGACCCCAAAAACTCCCACACACTGATTTCAAATGGAATCGGGATAAAATCACAAAGCTCGTCGCCATCTTAGAGCCGCCATCATGAATTCGGGGATTTTGACAAAAAAATCATGATTTCTGTCCCCAAAAACCCGCACATACCAATTTTTTTGGAATCGGGCTATAACCATAAAACTCGTTAGCATCTCGAAGCCGCCATCTTTAATTCACGAAGTTTCACAGAACATCATGATGTTCGACCCCAAAAACCCCCACACACTGATTTCGAATGGAATCGGAAGCTTGTCTGGAATTTTCTTTTAATCATTTTAATTCAATTATTTTCATTTATTCATGAAATCCGTCATCTTATTGAATTCTGACAAAAATTGATAATATACGATCTCAAAAAAATCCACATACCAGTTTCGAATGGAAACGAGCCATAATAACAAAACACGTCACCATCTTGGAGCAGCCATATTGAATTCATTAAATTTGACAAAAACGTCATGATGTTCGATCCCAAAGACCCCTGCACACCAATTTTGATTGGAATCGGGCTATAATCACAAAACTCGTCACCATCTTGGAGCCACCATCTTAAATTCGTGGATTTTGAAAAAAATCATGAACTCCGTCCCCAAAAATCTCCACCTACCAATTCTTGAAGCCGCCATCTTGAATTCATGAATTTTGACAAAAACATCATGTTGTCCGATTCCAAAAACCGCCCCAGACTAATTTTGAATGGAATCAGGCTATAACAAAAAAACTCGTTGAAGTTGCCATTTCAAACTTATGAATTTTGACAAAAACGTCATGAAGTCCGACCCCAAAAACTCCCACACACTAATTTCAAATGGAATCGGGATAAAATCACAAAGCTCGTCGCCATCTTGGAGCCGCCATCATGAATTCGTGGATTTTGACAAAAAAATCATGATTTCTGTCCCCAAAAACCCGCACATACCAATTTTTTTGAAATCGGGAATCGGGCTATAACCATAAAACTCGTTGGCACTGAACCTTTAATTTTTAACATCATGATGTTCGACCCCAAAAACCCCCACACACTGATTTCGAATGGAATCGTGATATCTGTCCCCGAAAACACACACACACCAATTTTGAATAGAATCGAGTCATAATCACAAAACTCGTCCGCCATATTGGAGCCGCCATTTTCTCTTTCTCTGGCAAAAATTCTATATTGCATTGTCACCTTAGAAGTCTATTGTTGAATAGTTACATATGATGTGAGATGTCTAATCGATGTCTAATCATAGAAGGATGAAATCGTTAGATTCTGTTAAAATGCTACTGAATATGAAACGCTTGTGAATAGTGTGATATCGCTGTGGTCGTAGAAAAATTATAGTGTACAATAAGCATAGAATGTCCATTTCTCACTCGTATAAATTTGGGCACTCGCCTTCGGCTCATAGCGCATTATTCATACTCGTGGGAAATGAGTTTCATTCCATGCTCATTGTACAATATAGTAAAGTGCCCCAGGAACAGGAGTTCATAGCATATAAACTGTTAATTTCTACCAATGCAGGTAAGTTTGGGGCAGTTCAGATTTGGGGCATGTATTATTTCCATTTTTTATCAATGACAATAATAGAGAAAAACGATCTAATCATGGCAATGAATCAATCAATTCCGGAGATTCTCAATGTACCATTTTCCGAAGTGTCTCGCGCTTATTCATAGAAATTGAATCTTGATGGAACGAAGAAAATGGCATATTTTGCCGAAATCGTTTCAAAATGAGAAACATTGGTTAGTGAGGGAATAAAAGGTGAGTTTAATTAATTTTTGCAATCTGTTTTCTGAAATAATTCCCTAATGAATATCACCCTGAATATCCAGAAAAGTATATGCTCTGAAACTCATTACGAAAAGCGCTTCTGGAAAGGAAATTCTCCTCCTTTAATTTTACGGTTTGAATTCATGCAACTCTTGCTGAGCACGAAACACACTTTCAATCTCTCGGCTATAACTGCTTGTTGAATAAACATTCGAAGAATAGAATAATGGGGTCAGATTTCCTTAGTTGATATTTTAATTTTCAATATTATTTCTTTTGATTCTGATTTTGATTTTCAAAAAAGAAGCATCTGCTTACTACCGTCATGAATTCTGGTAATCAAGTGATTATCTCAACAGTAGAAAAATTATAATTTGCTTTGTAAACTAATTCTATTGCGTTGTAGACCAAATCGTCTCCAGCGGCGAAAGAGTATCGCTGGTTAAAATCTTATCAAGGCCAAGTAATCATCTGTAAAATCTGGGTATTCGATGGGCAATCTATAAAGCACAGGAAAGTGTGATCTGATAGGGGAATTCAACATTATTAATTATTTCTCTGATATATTGTTTTATTTCTCACTGACCAAATATTTATTTTCAGTGAAAATTTCACACCAACATTTTTTAACCAATAAGAAGCTTTCGTTTCAGCTCATTACTATAGCAACCACAAAACTTTGCGGAAATGTTTTTTTTCCTCCTGGGTACACTGGGCGTGATTACAGCGATAATTTTTCTGTCAAATGCACAGCCCTCTAAACGCTTTTTAAATAATTAGTGTTACCTTTATCTGTCTATCTTTACAAAGGAAAAATGCTGTTTTTCTGTCTTTCTCCACTTAGTATAATAGAAGAGTATAGAAAAGACGATTTTATTTCTTAAAAATATATTTCCGTTTTAAATATCTTGCGATACATTATTTAAATGTTGTAGAAACTCTGCTAGTACTTCTTTTTTCAATGGTGAATAACAGGAACTAGGTGTTAGATGTCTCTGTTTAATAACATTTTATATATATATATATATATATATATATATATGGACACAATTTTGTTATATTTAAGCCTTTGAAATATGAATATATGATGATCCATCAATTTCAAGTAACACTTCACTAATTTTTCTGAACAACATGTCTTGCGAGGGGGTTCTTGAAGTAAGTAAGATACATGTCTCAAATTTCGATGAAACTTCCTCAAATCATCCATTTCGTCGCACAAAATACACAGATTATATTTTTTAATGTTTTCCATTCTGTTTCGAGTGTTTTAAATAATATTAATTGATGGATATGTCATAAGATTCACCGTCAAAGTTTTGAAAAATAAGGTTAATGTGATAATTCCATAGCCTCCTATTTATTTTAAACAAAAACGTTCATTATTTTTAACGAATACCTGATAACCAAAATTGTGAAAATTAGGCTTCCATTCACTTTAGTAACAGAGATTTGTTGATAACTAATAGCATACTTTATTTTTAACGAACAAAGATTCGTTTCATGCAACTAAAATCCTAGGAAGGTCTTTCTTGGATATAGAAACCCAAATAATTACAAAATGAAACAAGAAATGTTTCTATCAGGAATATTTTGCAACAAATATATTTTTAGCAAACTCTAGTAGTAGAACTTAAATTAATATAAACACTTTAAGGTTCTGTTAATTTATTTTTAATTATTTCAAAAAAAAAGGAAGGTTTTTTTAATTCTTTGCAAAATATCTGACAAACAAAAATTATAAAAATACAGCCTTTCGTTGTAATCTGTAATAATACAGATTGGTTGATAGCTAATAGAATACATTATTCTAGACGAACAAATGTTTATTTCATACTAGTGAAATCCTAGGAATATATTCTTTGGGTATATATGGAGACTCAATATAATTATCATGAATAAAAAAATAGCCCTATCATCACGAATATTTGCAAAAAATATATTTTCGGTAAATTTTAGTAGCAAAACTTAAATTGAAACGGACTGCTGAAGGTTCTATTAATTTATCTTTATTCATTTCATGTAACTAAAATTCAAGGAACACATTTCATTTGTGCCATAAATATCTAACGAATTCTTTGTAAAATATAGATGTCTATATACCTTCCAAAAAAGAAACGAAAAAAGAAACAACCTAATTTGAAAGTATGTATTGAACTATATTAAAATCAAAGTTAAATGCCTCATATTATAAAGAATAATTAATTAAATTATCAATACTGTTTTCATTATTTTGATAATTATTATCAATGTTAAGCACACAGTTATTATAAACAATTCCTGGTTGGTTTCCTAAACCTGATGAGGCACTGCGACTAGTACTGGGAATGTCTCTCATTGCTTGTATAACGCTTTTATGATGATCAATGTCCATTTGTAAGTAAGATAATCGACTGGTATTGTTATGTCCTGTAATCTTTATCAACTGCTGTTCGCTGATCCCCCTTTTTGCTAACCTGGAGACTGCAGTTGTCCTCGCTGAATGGTTAGTAATCTCCACTTTCTTGGTATCAATGCCGACCTCAGTGGCAGCAGATTTTAACCACATAGAAATTGCATTTTTCCCGACAGGGCAATTTTTGTACCACCCCTTTGACTGTGGATGCTTCCAGTTTGGATTTAGGAAAATTCATGTGACAGTATCACTCTTTTTGGATGTTTTTGAAAAGCGAACAGGACATACCTCAGGTTTGAAAGAATAGTAACCAACCATTTGCTGTCTGCCAATTTCTTGGATCCTCCTTGGGTAGTCTTTGAGAACACTGGATTGTATTCTATGCGGCCTGTAAATCCTCCTTTGCTATCTTTTTCCTCCACAAAGTATTTTACACTAGCTGAGAATCCTTCCGCACCTCACCAGGCCAGTTCTCGGAAAGAAACGTGGAAAAACTTGCGTTGAAGGCCTATTATAATCTTCATTAGATAATGCTGCAGAACTTGATTTTCTCTTAGAAGGACCCGTCTGTAGTTGTCGACGCTTAGCATCACGTACAGATCGAGCTTCTACAAATTCAATATCGGAAAATGGATCAAATTTAATCTGACATTTGGTAAACATCATTTCTTGCAATTGTTTGGCGGTAAGATTCCACAACAATTTGACGACGCTTTCCTTATAATCTGCTCCATTTCTTCTTTTCATATTAAATGCATAATCTTGCAATATATGAGCCAACTGTTCAATAGATTAATTTTCTATTTTTAAGATTTTTCGTTACAAAATTCTATGAACTGTTTCCATACACTTGCCTTATTCATTTTAGTATTATATGGTGTTGAATTCTGAACTTCTTGTCTTATAACTTCCACACTTTCTTTCTCCAAACGAGACATTCTGCAAAAATGCCACAAAACTAAAGCAAAAAATGTGAAATTGCACTGAGTCAATGACATATAATTTACCTGTTGACGGGCACAGAGCCTACTTGGTAATTTAAGTTTCCTACTGGATTTTCTGAAGGAAATTGGTGTGAAATTTTCTTACCGAATCTCCCACGTTCTTGAATAACTTTCTATGAACTGTTTCCATACACTTGCCTTATTCATTTTAGTATTATATGGTGTTAAATTCTGAACTTCTTGTCTTATAACTTCCACACTTTCTTTCCCCAAACGAGACATTCTGCAAAAATGCCACAAAACTAAAGCAAAACATGTGAAATTGCACTGAGTCAATGACATATAATTTACCTGTTGACGGGCACAGAGCCTACTTGGTAATTTAAGTTTCCTACTGGATTTTCTGAAGGAAATTGGTGTGAAATTTTCTTACCGAATCTCCCACGTTCTTGAATAACTTTCTATGAACTGTTTCCATACACTTGCCTTATTCATTTTAGTATTATATGGTGTTAAATTCTGAACTTCTTGTCTTATAACTTCCACACTTTCTTTCCCCAAACGAGACATTCTGCAAAAATGCCACAAAACTAAAGCAAAAAATGTGAAATTGCACTGAGTCAATGACATAATTTACCTGTTGACAGGCACAGAGCCTACTTGGTAATTTAAGTTTCCTACTGGATTTTCTGAAGGAAATTGGTGTGAAATTTTCTTACCGAATCTCCCACGTTCTTGAATAACTACCTGGAAATATCTCCTCGAGCATGTTTTTTTTAAATTATCCCTCGTCTTCGATTCGGGCTAATTTTAAAAAAATTCATGCTCTTGGAAATATTTCCGATAGTAATTCAAACGCTAGGGAGATACAAACTACTAGTGATAATAATCTGCGTTATAGAAAAAAAAATTTGGTTTATAGGTGGTTAAAAATAAATACAAAATAGGCTATTGTCATAAAAATGAATAAGGTTTGAATAGAAGAATATATAACTTCATTAAATCATTATTTATTGTGAGTTCGCTATTGATAGGCTTGAGAAAGCGCGGGAAGATCATTTTGTAACATTTGTCGACGAAGCAATATGTTCAAGTTCATAATTGCTTTCAGATTAATTGACGATCTTCATTCGATGAACACTCATATTGTTTCGAAGGAATTTCAATTCACATATAACTAACTCCCTCCAGAAAAATTGATTTTGTTGGGAACTGATGAGTTACTATACATAATTTCATCAGAATATGGAAAATTAATTGAAACGCTTCCCGTCTATTTATTCTCTCGATTTGATACCCATGAAAACCAAGTAGCGCCTTATGAAATTATTAGCAGTTTTGTTTGAAAACACAATGTTCCGTATAATGTTTTCGAAAGCACTTGAGTAAAGTTATCGTAACTTCTGCTCTGTTACCGTCCCTCTCGATTCAAGAGGAGAGCCATCAGCGTCGGACTGGCCATTGTGGGAAACTGAAGTCTTCCGCGGGGGCTCGATTTCTTACCTACACTAGGGGGGAAAATGTAAACAATTTTTGAAGTAAAACTTCTTCACGCACGCTTGACTTGGGAAGTAAGCTGGTGAATGCGTGACGAGAGCGTTACGAAAAGTGTGATCGGGCGAGGCGAACGGCTCGACAAAGGTGAGTGCGTATCTCATACTAGTTGCTGGCGTCGTAGCGTCATATGCAGCATTCCTTTTTCCTTGTCTATTTTCTCCCTCTACTAATACGCGGCATTCTACTCTCGACATTGGGGCGTGTTTGATTCACTGCCTTTTCTTGTCTCTCTCTCTTTCTCCTTGTTACTCTTCCGTATTTCGGCCTCGTGTTTCTACAATTTACTTCAGCAAATTTTTAAAATGGGATAACATAAAATTTAACTAATACGTAAATAATAAATTTTCATTTTCATTAAATGCAAAAAGTTTTTCAAAGACAATCCCAATTTATACATTGTCAGAAGTGATAAAGGGAAGTGACAGTTATAATGTACAAACAAGATAACCTTGACAAAAGTTTGGAACTATTAGATGATCATAAATATTATGAGAAAATACCACGTAATCCTGTCAGCACTTTGCAACAGAATGCCAACAAATTAGTATCTGATCTATTAAAAAAAGATTTTACCGATTCAACCACAGCTAAAAAATTGAATATTTATAATTCCATAGCCCCCAGATTCTATGCTTCACCTAAAATACATAAACCCACTCTAGCTATGAGACCTATTGTTTCCTCAGTTAATGCCCCTAATAGTCACTTAGCAAAATTTTTAACTTCAATTCTAACCAATGCTTATGACATAGACAATGAATACTATATAAAAAATCATTTTGATTTCAGCATATTCATCAATAATACGTACTTCCTGAAAATTACATCATAGTCAGTTTTGATGTTGTTTCTCTTTTTACGAACCTTCCGTTTGAAGTTATTAGAGCCAGTTTATCCAACAAATGGAACAGTATAAAAAACCATTGGTTTATCGTGGAGTGCTTTCATTGACATACTTGAATTCATTTTTGAGTCTAATTTTTTAAATTTTAATGACACTTATTACAAACAAATTTTTGGTACCCCCATGGGTTCCACTATTTCCCCAATATTAGTGAACTATGTGTTAGATGATCTAGTGGAAGATGTTTTAACCCTTATTCCTTCCAACATTCCTTTTGTTAAAAGATATGTGGATGATTTGATCCTCTCTGTACCTTATGACAAAGTAGATGAAGCCTTATTCTACTTCAACAGATACGATATCAATTTACAATTTACCTCTGAGGTAGAAGTCAACCGAAGCATCCCTTATTTAGATATGAGAGTATGTAGAGGGTTGGACAATATTCTTCGCGCAAAATGGTATAGGAAACCAATATGCTCTAATAGATTCATAAGTTTCCATTCCTATCATGCTACTGACATGAAAACAAACCTGGTGAAAGGTATGAAGAACAGAGTAGTGTGTTTATCACATCCAATTTTTCAAAAGGAATGTTTAAATGAATTAAAAACTATCTTAAAAGAAAACTCATATCCAATTAAATTTATTAATGAATTACTATTCAGTACTGATCGTCAACCCAGTGTCACTATTATTGAAACTGGAAATGCAAATATAAATTTTGACCTTGCAACATTAAATTCTCCAATAATAAATTCAATTGTTCAACCTCAACCAGTAGAATCATTTATTTATAAAACATTACCGTATGTAAGAGAACTAACTTCTAAACTGACCAATGTGTTTAAATTAGATAAACTAAGCATTGCCAACAAAAATATTAAAACTATTGCTAGCCTTTACACTAGAACTAAAGCCCCTTTAACGATTTATGAAAAATCAAATGTCATTTATAGTATTCCTTGCCTTAACTGTGATAAAATATATATCGGGCAGACCGGTAGGAATTTAACAGGCCGCATAGCATCTCATAAGAGTGATTGTAAAATTAAAAAAAACAGTTGTGCATTAGCTGAACATAATATGAATTCTAATCATTTTAGTAATTTCAACAACCCTTCCATTTTAGCAGTAGAGAATAACTACCACAAAAGGAATTTCCTTGAAATGGTTTACATAAAAAATGAACCGAATAGCATGAATAAACGATCTGATATTTCCAACCTAAGTGTAATTTACAATTATTTGTTGAAACTTGATTCTAACTGAAGTTTTGAAAGATAAAAAACTGCTTAGTATTTCTTGATTTTTTTCTATTTATAATTTTTTTGTCATATAGATTGGTACTATTCCTTTTGTTTTGTGGACAAAACACATGTTTCTCCCATGACATTTTGACTTTGACATATGACACTTGACACTTCATGTCATGCATTACCTGTCATCCACCATTTTCCTTTTTCAGTCATGCTTCAACCATGTGGTAATTTTGTACTTGTCAAATTTTAAATTGTTTAAATTAAGTTTCTTAAACAATATGTGCGTTTGCAATTGTTTAATTTTTATATATATTACTAGTAGTGTTTCATAGTGATATGATTTTGAAAACTTCCTCAATCACAAAATGTTGATTAGATCGCTGTCTTTACTTAACCTCACCTTAGTAAGTTCTATAGATTTGTTTAAAATCGTATTTCACAATTGTGTTTTCCTTTTTTACAGCTGTCTTGATAATGGAAATAAACATTTTCGAAAGCTTGACTAAATAAGAAAGAGTTTTTCTTTTTTCACTGGCCATTAATTTTGACTGCAACCTCAAGGAATATCCTTTCTACTAAGTTTATTTCAAATTCATAGTTATTTTCAACTAGTCCAGTCACGAGACTACCCTTCTTCTATATATATATATATATATATATATATATATATATATATATATATATATATATATATATATATATATATATATATATATATATATATATATATATATATATATATACAGTCGTGTGGTCTAAGGCACACTCGTTTTTTTTGGTCATCAGTCTATTTGATATTGAATGGCGAATCGACTGATGTGTGGAAAAAATTGCATTCACGGATAACGAACTCACGGTGTGGCAGATTCAACATCTGGTGTTTTGGTAGTGGATTATGTAGAGGTTAGGAAAAATTTCGTGTGAAAGATCTAGCTGTGTACACGTATCGATATATTCGAAGAAATACATTTGTATTTCGTGCAGAATAATTTATTTGAAAAATCATAGTAGAGCGCTTTCCACTGTTAAGTCATCATCAGTGCTACCTGAAAGTAACTACTAACTGAAAATTTGAAATAGAAAAATATTCGATTTTAAATTGAAAATTATGAAATGAAAAAGTGGGATTACTTACTCGTCAAGTTTACAGCAAATCGTAAAAAGTATCTCTGCTGCATGAAACATTATACAGTGCGGCTTTTTATAGCACCCCCCCCCCCTTACGACGTAGAACAATGGGACAACAATCATTTTGAGTGATATCACCGATTCTACTTTTTTTTGAAATGAAAGACATTATGATTGCTCGATAGATGGCGCGGAGGGGCACATCGACTTTCAAATAGCATGGGGGTGGGTCAAGTGGCAAATCGTTGAAAATTATCTTTTCAACCATCTAGTTTTATTTGAATTTCGTCAAAATTGTTCCACAACATGCACTTGAAATATCAAGAGTAACAACATTTAAAATGCATATTGTTAAAAAAATAATTGACAAACTTGATGGTTGGAAAGATAATTGAATTATGTTTTCAACGATGTGCCACTTGTCTCCCTATACTATTTGAAATTTTGATGTGCCCCTCCGCACCATCTATCGAGCAATTACGATCTCTTCTATTTCAAATAGTTTTTGTCCCGTTGTTCAATACTTAAGAGGGTGGGGGATGGCTATAAAAAGCCACACTCGCAATTGTTATTCCTTAGAACAATTATAGTTGAAGAAAAAAAGACTTTTTGGGGTCGGAGATCATGATATTTTTTGGCAAAATCCACGAATTCAAGATGGTGGCACCAAGATGGCAACGAGTTTTGTGATTATAGCCCGATTCCATTCAAAATTGGTGTATGGGGGTTTTTGGGGTCGGACATCATGATGTTGTTATTGAAATTCCTGAATTCGAAAGGACGGTTCCAAGATGGCGACGTGTTTTGTTATTATGGCACGATTCCATTGAGAATTGGTATGTGGGTTTTTCGGTATCGGAGATTATCAATTTTTGTCGGAATTCACTAAGATGATGGATTTCAAGAATGACTAAAGATAATTGAATAAAAATGATTGAAGAAAATGAGACGAACTTTTATACAAATGCACTAAAAAGAAAGGACTAATTTCTTCAATTGTTTGACCTTGGTTATTCTGTAAGTAGCAGATTCGAAAGCTTGCCGCGAATATAAAATAGTTATTCTTGTGCGACAAAATTTTGAATCTGGTAGTCACAGATAATAACCTAGGACAAACAATTAAAGAAATAATTTTTTCCTTTTTAGTGAGTTTGTATGAAAGCTTGATTCAATTTTTTTTTATCATTTATCTATCTATTGGCTATTTAATTATTATCCCCAAATTCATTCAATCGTGAGAGAGAGAGAGAGAGAGAGAGAGAGTCCTCGAAGGAACCTTTTCGAAAGCCTAAAAACGACCTGGAAGAATTGATGAACAAACTTGTTTTCTTCTAGCAGTTTCTCAATAACATCAGTGAATTGATTTCTGTGAGAAGCTTCATTCGCTCGATTTTTTATGGTATATGCTTAACTATATTTCTGGTGATGTCGAATACTGTAACATTATTACTCTTCGCCCCCTGCGGTAGAAGTAGAATTAATGTTGTTCTTCTTGTAATCTTTACTTGGGAACGAACAGTTTTCCTCTTTTGATATTGACTTCATAAATGGGTAACTGATTAATTTTCCCTTCAATTTTCGACAGACTTCCCGTTTTCAGTCTCAGTACTGACTGACTGTTTCAGTATTAGGCCCTGCTCCTCTCAGCTGGCTTTCTTTATTCCCTTGATTGAATTTATCACTTTGGATGAATTATTCGTTCGGCATGTTATCTACATTTTATCCAACGTTCTGAGATCAATATGTCACGTCAGACTCATTACAAAACATACGACATTGAATTTTTTTCACATATGAGAGAAATATGAACATTTTAAACAAAAAGTGCCTGAAATAGAGACATAATTTTATGGTTGCATGGATACAACTGCATACAACACCAGCAAGAATTCTCAGTCACTCTTCTTGTATAATATATATAGATTGAGAAGGTAGAAAGGATATTTACAGATGATTCCAGAGGCCAGTGCACAGTTGTTATAGAAACTGGCACGTGTGTAGATATAATAGAAGCAAAAAAAGGTGTCGGAGTCCCAAGTGTTCAAGCTCGGATCTGTGGGTGATAATTAAGCTATTATCTTCATGAAGTCTGATAAATAATACATTATTCGAATATTCATGAACTTTCCTACATTTTGGTAATAATTTGAAGTCGATACAGATATTTTCGATATTCGTTTGTTTTAAGGGGTATTGGCATTGCGTATTTTTTTCACGAAAAAAATATATTCTGAATTTTATGGAAATTATCCTCATGAGATCTGATAAATAATACTTTTTTGGAATCTCCATGAAATTTCCTATTTTGTGGGAAAATTTTAAGGGGAAGGGCATTGCGTAATTTTTTCATGAAAAAAAAAAATCTGAATTTCTTTCCAAAATCCTGCATACCCACCAAATCGATCATTCTGAATCGATTAGCGTTCGCGAAATTTCTCTATCTTTTGTCGTTCTCGAGATACGGCCTACATTTTATTTCAAAGTCCTGAAAACTCCTGAAGAACTGAAAATATCCTAAATTCGACTTCATTTTCCTGTTTCCCCTTCTCTTTCACCGATACACCCTGCAAATTTTCTTAGGAAAATCTTTGATAAGTTGGCAGTGGTGATTTTTCCGGACCTTTGCGAAACCCACCCCCAAAATATAAAATTTTTACTTCGTTTTCATCATTGCATGGAAATTATCCTCATGAAGTCTGATGAATAATACATTTTGGAATCTCCATGAAATTTCCTACATAAATTGAAGTCGATACGAATATTTTCGATATTCGTAGATTTTAAGGGGTATTGGCATTGCGTGATTTTTTCACGAAATACCAAATATTCCGAATTTCTCTCCGAAATTCTGCATACCCACCAAATCGGTCATTCTGAATCGATTGACGTTCGCGAAATTTTTCTATCTTTTGTCGTCTTCGAGATACAGCCTACTTTTTATTTCAAAGTCCTGAAAACTCCTGAATAATTGAAAATATCCCAAATTCGACTTCATTCTCCTGTTTTCCCTTCTCTTTCACTCACACACCCTGGAAATTTTCGTAGGAATATCTTTGATAAGCTCGCAGTGGTGGTTTTCCCGGACCTTTGCGAAACCCACCCCTAAAATAGAAAATTTTGACTTAGTTTTCATCATTGCATGGAAATTATCCTCATGAAGTCTGACAAACAATACATTTTTGGAATCTCCATGAAATTTTCTACATTTTGGTAATAGTCGATACGAATATTTTCGATATTCGTCAATTTTAAGGGTATTGGCACTGCTCAGTTGTTATAGAAACTGGCAGGTGTGTAGATATAATAGGAGCAAAAAAAAGTGTCGGAGTCCCGAGTGTTCAAGCCCGGATCTGTGGGTGATAACTAAGCTAGTTGCTGAAGGTCTCTTATCCTGCTTAGTGGGAAGGGTAGAAGTTCGACAACTTATCGTGTGTCATTTTCCTGGGAAACAAGTTTTTTCGAGCAATGTTCCCATTTTGAGAGCAGCTTCGGTGCCTTACAGACACTTCTCTTTTATAGCGTATTTCCTTCAGATGATTCCACATCTCCAAATTCATTGACACTCCACCCGGGCAGCAAAACGTGAATTCGATAATAGTTTCGGAGAGGAATTGGAGAACAATGACTTGATATTGTGGGCATCCTTGTTTTGTTGATTCATGAATATAGAGGCATTCTCGCATTTCTCTGTAGACGAAATAATCGTGAAAAGAATTCAGAAGGATATATGCATTCAACACCAAATCATTTCTTGTGTGAACGGGCTTTTTTGCTACATTTTAAACTTTGAATTCTGGCGTAAAATGATACTTTTATATATATATATATATATATATATATTGGTTTGGGCAGTTCTTGAATCCTGTTTGATATGTTTGTTACATCTTTCTTAGGTTTTTGGATTCTTGAAAAATTAGGTCGTTTTTTTTTAAATTTATTTATTTTGAAACCACAGGAAAAAACCACAGGAAACATGAACCAAGTCATTTATAAACACCACTGCCCATACAAAAGAACCAACACACTACCACACAATCATTAGACGGTAGAAAATGTATTGTTTTAATAAAATGTTTGGCATGGTACGTACTTACAGGTTATAAATAATTAAATATCATATTAACAAGGTATTCCCTCGCAGATTACAAAAAAAAAATTTAAAAAAAAAAAAAAAAGAAACGTCTTGTTAAAAAAAAAATTAAAAAAAAAAAACCTAATTTTTAAAAAAAAAAAATAACAAATATAAATATATATATATATAAATATATATATATATATATAAATATATAAATATATATAAATATATATATATATATATATATATATATATATATATATATATATATATATATATATATATATATATATATATATATATATATATATACAGTGACCGGCTTCTGCATCAAAAGCAACCCCAAAAGACGTTGTACAGTGCCGTACGTCTTTTCGTGTTTGGAGGAAAATTAAAAAAAAAATAAAAATTATGTTTCAAAACACACTTAGTTGGGAAAATATCGAAAAATGTTATTCAAAAAAGTTGTTCAGAACGTTATTTTATAGCTATGTACGAGTTTTGAAAAAAAAATCTGAGATAAAAAAATATAAATAAATTTTTTGCCATAATAAAAATTTCAATTTGGAAAAATACATTTTAGACAAAGAAACTCATTAGTAAGGCCAACAGTAATATTTTAAATGATATTTTGTAAATATTCGCAAGCTACTTCTATTTTATTCGGAAAAAATTGAAATCTATGGATTTGCCATGTATTCAGCTGCTTCATAAAAGGTCACTGAAATATCTCCGGGACATTATAATCCCGATACTGTTTATTATTACTAAAGATGGTTTTTTGTCAATAATAAACAGTATCGGGATTATAATGTCCTGAAGATATTTCTGTGACCTCTTATGAAGCAGCTGAACACATGGCAAATCCACAGACTTAAAATTTTCTACGAATAAAATAGAAGTAGCTGGTGAATCTTCAAAATATTACTCTTGGGCTTTACTAATGAGTTTCTTTGTCAGAAATGTATTTTTCCAAATTGATTTTTTTTTATGGCAAACATTGATTTTTATTTTTTCATCTCAGATTTATTTTCAAACTTGTACATAGCTATAAAATGTCCTTCTAAACAACTTTTCCAAATAACATTTTTCAATATTTGTCCCAAATAAGTGTGTTTTGAGACATAATTTTTCAAATTTCCCGCCAAACAAGAAAAGACGAACGGCACTGTACAACATCTTTTGGGGTTTCTTTCGATGCAGAAGCGATTGCATGTATAGACATTTGTCAAAATATTATATTAAAAAAAATTCCCATATGATGCGTACTTTCTGCCGGTCACTGTATATACAGGGTGTTGCCAAATAAGTGCGAATGTTTATAGGGGGTGATACCTTGTCGAAAATTAAAGGGGGTCTTACATGTAAATAAAAGCTCTTAGGCCTTTCCTCGAAAAGTAGCACGATTCCAAAAATGAGAAAAAAAAAGTTTTTTTTTTCTTGAAATTGCTGAAGAGTTGAAGAGATGACATTTTGTGGGTATTTTCTACCGATAAAAAGGCTACCTATGAATAGTTTCTTAATATTGTTGTGATATTTTAAGGGGGTGAAACATGCAATCCCTATTCCATTTTTTACCAGAACTTTTTAACGAAACAAAATTTCTCAGTTGGAAAATATGTGTTGAGAAGAACGAATCATTGCAAACATTTTTTAACTTTTGTGTTGTGCCCGTAAAAGCAATAGTTTCCTATAAAAAAGTACAACATTGTGCATGAACGGATCTTCTGTAAATGGAATCGAAAAAATCTAGTAGGTGGGGGACACGTTTTGTTTGCACAATTTGTGACTTCAATCGTAGTATTTTGGAATTATTCAGCTCGTTTTAACTTTTAATGTAGGCATGTACCAGTACCATGTTTTGTTTTAATAGAATATCAAATTAAAAATACAAACAAAACAAAATTATGTGTATCACAACAAAGAAAAAGGCAACAAGATCAAACGGAAATCAAAGCGACCTGACAGCCAACTACTAAATTTTTTCGATTCTAAAATACTACGATTGAAGTCACAAGTTGTGCAAACAAAACGTGACAGACACCTACTAGATTTTTTCCATTCCAATTACAGAAAATCCGTTCATGCACAATGTTGTACTTAATTTTGTTATTAAGAATCCCTCGCTTTTAAGGGCACAACAAAGAAAGAAGTTGAAAAAGTTTCGCCATGAATCTTCCTTCCCAACACATATTTTGAAATTAGAAAATTTTGTTTCGTTAAAAAGTTCGGGTAAAAAATGGAATAGGGGTTGCATGTTTCACCCCTTTAAAAGATCACAACAAAATTAAAAACAATATTCATAGGTAGCCTCCTTATTGGTGAAACATGCCCACAAAATGCAATTTTTTCAGATCTTCAGCATATTCAAGAAAAAAAAAATATTTTTTCTCATTTTTGGAAGCGTGTTACTTTTCAAGGAAATGCCTTCAAGAGCTTTTGTCTACATCTAATCGATTTGAAAACTTGATTCAACGGCATGTTCATGAGTATTTTCAAACAAATCGATTCATAGGAATCAAATTGAACCCTGAAAGAGAACGGTTTGCAAGCAAGTATTCGAGTTTGGTTTCTATTTATTGAAGGAATTGGAGGTGGGGTCTGTTTCTAATTTGAAGAAATCTTCGGAATTCATGAATTACCTTCATATCCCTTGGTGAATTCCTAGTCAGCTTGTGAAATTGGCGTGTTTGGTGGATTGATCGTTTCTATTTTCTGAAGAAGAAAAGAAGCTAGTGAAAAAGTCACTTGTAACATCGTCAACTTTGTTAACAATACCTTCTCTGCTGAACGGAAGTAGCTTGACCAAGCCTTTCGCATTACATAAGTTTTGCAGTTGTGGAATTTATTTTGATGGTTTTTGAGAATTTTTTTTGGGGAAATTCCGTATATTGTGGTGTGATGTTATTTGATTCATGAATTGAAAATAAGGTTCTTCAATAAGGTACTTCAATTCATTGACGATATTTCAACTGGGGTTGCAGTCTTCCTCAGGGTTTGTTATTTCAGCTAAAATAGTTGATTAAAAACGTAGTGAGCTAGACCATCATTTTGAGGTTTTTTCAACGATGTTGTTGTGATGGAATAGTGGATATAACATCACTTAAAACAATCACCTGTGCCACCAGATAAATACATCCTTACACCACCAAATATACGTACTTTGTGCTTCATCATGAATAGGAAAATAAATCACCAACTCAAGAGAGTGCTTAATGAGGGTCTGGAGAAGTTTATAAATAAAAAATTTAATGATTCAAATTCAAGCGAATTTGAGGTTATGCAAGAATCAAAGTTTTCTCCAATTCGTGAGTTTCCTTTAAGATATATTGAACGTCTATATATATATATATATATATATATGTGTATATGCATGTATGTATATATATATATATATATATATATATATATATATATATATATATATATATAGGTATATGTATGTATGTGTATGTATATATATATATAGATATATATACATTTAAATCTTTAAGCTGTATGGGGTCGGCTTTAGAATAGCCCCATGGTAAATCCTGCCTGTCGTAAGAGGCGACTAAAAGGATAACCGTAGGTGGAAGATGGTCTCATCGCCCGGTGAAATACCACCATATCGACTTTGTGTGCTGTGAAATGGATCATTCCATGTTTCAGTGTTCGGTCGATACTTTCCGGTCTCCCTCTTTCCTTTTCCCCAATTCCTCCTTTATTTTCAGGTGCATCCTAATAGTAGTAATAATGATGAAGTCTCCTAGAGTAAAACACTCCGGAAGTAAAATACCTCTCCATTCGGATTTCCGGGCGAGAGGTACTCGAGGGGACTCAACATTAAAATTAATTTTAGCAACATCCGCGGACTCAACAAGAACATCAATGACGTCCACCATCACCTACAGACGAAAAACCGGATATTCTGGCTCTAACAGAAACACAAGTAAACTCGTCCACCAACAAGGTCCATATGCTTTGTCCTGGTTACGAACTCCATTCTCGATTCAGGTTCAAAGGTGGAGTCTGCCTTTACGCTAAGGCTAACCTTTCATGCCAGCGTGAAGAGAGTTTGGAACCGAAAGACTTTGATGTGATGTGGTTCAAGCTATCTGATACCAAACTGACTAAGTTCCTCTGCTGCCTCTACCTATCACCTAATGAACCTTCATATAACGACCTCTTTGAGTTTTCATCACTCAAACTGGACTACATTCAGGAGAACCATCCAACAGCTGAAACCATAATCATGGGAGACTTTAATGTACATAACGCTGCCTGGCTCAAATTCTCTAACAAAACAGATGATGCAGGTCGTCAAGCCGAGGCCTTCGCCATCACTCATGGTCTAGAACAACTGGTCGAGCTACCAACCCGCATCCCTGATGTCAACAACCAGTCTGCCAATACACTAGATCTTTTCCTCTCCACCAATCCTGACCCGTATAGAATAGAAGTTTGTGCACCACTTGGAAACTCTGATCACACCCTCATCTCCACAACATGCTCTTTCCATTTACCATCGAGCTGCACAATACCACCCCGTCTCATGTGGCATTACAATTCGGCCGACTGGGAAGGTCTTCGTATGTTTTTCTCAGCGTTTCCATGGAAGAGAGTTTGTTTCTCTTCAGTAGATCCAACACGATGTGCTGAGACAATTTCTGAAATCATCATGTTGGGGATGCAAACTTACATACCGAATACCGAAAGAAGAACATCATCCGATAAGACCTGGTTTAACAGAAACTGCTCTAGAGCTGTGGCTTCCAAACAGGCAGCATACCATCGATGGCTAAAAAATCCGGGCCCTGAGACCAGAGCAGCATATGTCGAGGCTAGAGGCATATGCAAAGAGACAATAGAATGCTCAAAAGATGCCCACAATGCCAAAATAAGATCAAAACTTGCTGAATGTCCTAACGGATCCCGTTCATTTTGGTCTTTCGCCAAAGCTGTGGGAAGAAACTTCACTTCCAGCTCATTTCCTCCCCTAACCAAAGAAGATGGAACACTAGCAACGACTGCCCAGGAAAAAGCCAATATCTTTGCGCACCTATTTGCTGGAAATTCCACTCTGGATTCATCGGGAAAACAACCCCCGAACATTACACCTATTGACAGTCACATGCCCGAGATCACCTTTCGCCAACGTACTATCAGAAAGATTTTGCTGGGTCTCAACACCAACAAAGCCTGTGGATCTGACGGAATCCCGCCGATTGTTCTCAAGAAATGTGCCCCGAACTAACACCTGTTCTTTGCAAGTTGTTCAACCACTCTTACAATTTGGGGTATTTCCGTCCAATTGGAAAATTGCAAGAGTACAGCCAGTCCCCAAAAGGCAAAAGGCCCTACCTAGCAACTACAGACCTATCGCACTGCTATCTATTATTTCAAAGGTCATGGAAAAAGCCATCAACATCGAGCTCATGAAATATCTGGAAGACTCAGGAATTGTCAACGATAGGCAATATGGCTTCCGCCATCAGAGATCAACTGGTGACCTGCTCGCTTACGTCTCACATATATGGCAGCTATCTATTGAAAAGTATGGAGAAACTTTAGCTGTGGCATTAGATATCTCCAAGGCGTTCGATCGAGTTTGGCACCAGGGACTCCTCGCCAAGCTTCCGTCTTATGGCTTGCCCCCTCAGCTGTGTTCTCTGCTTGCTAGTTTTCTCTCAAACAGGTCTCTGCATGTAGTGGTCGATGGAGTTTCATCTGACACTCTACTCATAAATGCTGGTGTTCCGCAAGGATCCATTCTCGCACCAACACTATTTCTACTTCACATCAACGACCTGTTGAAAGCAACTTCATGTCCAGTACACAGCTTTGCCGATGATAGTACCCTCCATACCGCTTTCTCTTCCAGGGCCCCTATATCAGCCCGTGAAACCAGAAATGAACGAGGAAGAAATGTTAATAATATAAATATGGACTTGGCAACAATTCTCGAATGGGGATCTAATAACTTGGTAGAATTCAATGCAAACAAAACACAAGCATGTCTTTTCTCTAGAAAAGCCGATCTCACTGTGCCTAACATAACTTTGTCAGGAGTAACCATACCACTGAAGCCATCCATATCGATGCTTGGTATTACTATCAGCAATAACCTTTCCTGGGAAAATCACGTGAGGTCCATTGCCAAAAGTGCATCCCAAAAACTTGGTTTTCTGTTTCGTGCCAAGAGCTATTTCACCCCCAGTCAGCTGCTTATGATCTATAAGGCACAGATCCGACCTGTCCTGGAATACTGTTCCCATATTTGGAGTGCGGCACCTAAACATATCCTGAGGCTATTGGATTCTGTCCAAAAAAGGGCAATTCGTCTCGTCGGTGATGCCTCGCTTACAAACTCGCTCACTTGTCTGGAACACCGTAGAAAAGTTGGCGATTTGTCTCTATTTATAGATATTTTCATGGGCGATGCTCTTCTGAAATATCAACAATCGTTCCTGCTTTGGCAGTCTCTTCGAGATTAACCCGTCAAGTTCAGTCATCACACCCCTCGTGGTCACTTTGGAAACCTGCAGAACATCACTTTCCAAAGACTCGTTCATCAACGAACAGCGAGGCTTTGGAACTCATTGCCTAGGGAGGTGTTCCCAGGCATACAACCTTCAGAAATTTAAGAAGAACACCAACTCCTACCTTCTTTCCTAGGTTCCCACGATGTTCTCTGAACATTACAGGATATCCCTTTCGTGGGAACCAGAACATAAAAAAAAAAAAAAAAATGATGGTCCAGCTTACTATGTTTTTAATCAACTGTTTTTGAAAAAAACGAACCTGAAGAAGACTGCAGCCCCAGTCGAAACGTTGACCATGAATTGAAGTACCTTATCGAAGAATCCTAATTTTCAATAACGGAATCAAATTCCCAAGACTCAACAAAATTCATCAATACTTCTGGTTCAAGGAATTCTGCACACACACTATATATATATATATATATATATATATATATATATATATATATATATATATATATAAACTCCAAATTGATCCGCTCAAAGTGGAAATATTTCCCCAAAATTCAATAGAAAAGTTCATAATTAAAACGTTTTCATTGGCATTCGATGAAAATACATTTATAATCTGAAAAGGCATTGCTCAACTAACTTTTCAGAGTTGAAGCTCGTTGCGACAAATGATCGACTGTTTCCCAAAATGATGTTGATTAATTGTGGTATGGAGTTTGGTAAAATGTACGGAGTGATTGATGATCGCGCTCGTTATACAAATCAGTGAATTGGGATAATTTCTGATTGAAGATATTCCATGGAAGAAACATCGTTAACTCCGATAATCTATGGCTATAGAATTATGCTGGAGGTGAGCATTTTTTCAACACAATCTAGAATTGACAATAAAATGATTTATTGATCTCTTAGAGCTGTGTTGCAAACCACACAGATTATCAATTATTAACTTTTTCGGCCATAATTTGTCGAAGAAGGACATTTTCAGAACAATAAGTTCAAAAATGTATATTTCAGAATATTAATAGTAAATTAGAAAAATCATGAATAATCAGGACCTCACCCTAGATGACTTAGGATTATCAAACACATTTTCAGAAATACCAGGCAATGAGGGTTGAAAATCGTAAGACGTGATTGAAGTAAACTAAAAACACTTCACAAATTGATTTACGGAACCCACGACATGTCTTTCTCTATTCTATAGCTTTTTCAAGGAGATAAACTAAGTTACAACAGGTACTCAGTTGGATAATTAAGTGATTATTGGACGGGATATTATTCAATTTCTATTAAACAGATTTAAAAGGGGCGAATTGATCAAATTAATCTGGTCATTTAATAAGTATTGTGAATTCTTGTTTTTGTTAATATCTAAGATGTCTAGGAGATTGAGTTTTTGACCTTTTTTTTCTTCTTGCAAAAGTTCAAAGTCATTAGCAAAGCAATGCTTTACATTCAGGAGATGGTTAGCGAAAGTTGAATTAGATTTGCCCTTAATAAACTGTTTCTATGCTCAGATGTGCGTTGCACGGAGGGTTCTACCTGTTTGTCCTATGTTAAAACCATGAAAGTGTTGAATAAAAATAGATTTGTCAATCCATCATCTATCACAGATTTTACTCCGAACGGGAAATCTCTCACAGAAAAGGGATTCAGTAACAACCTCAAACCAATAATTAACACACAAAATTTGGATCTTCTTGGTGTTGAAATTTCACTAAAGGGTTCTTTCGATTCGAATATCAATAAACACATCACAGCTAACATATTGAAATCAGAGCAATCAAAATCTAACAGTGAACATAATAGATTTCATCACAATTAAAACTAAATCTATTCAAAATAAAGTTTTTTTCGCACAGGCAGATGAAGGAAAAACGATTAATGAAGCTGTTTACTTACAAAAAACTTCAGAGTTCTTGAATTGTTTTTTTTTGATATCTTGGAAGAACATGTTATTCCAAAAAAAGTTAAAGAAATACTAAAATCAATTCAATATGTTCTTAACGACTATGAAAGAATAAGATGCACTATTATGAACCCTCATATTCCAAAACTCTATTCACTTATGAAACTTCATGAATAAACTTACCCTATCCGGCCAGTAGTATCTTTCATTACAGCTCCATCAGTGGAAATCTCTGAAAAATTAATAGATCTCATCAAGAGTAATAGTAAATTTGTTTCTAAATTTAGGTTGAGGATTTCATATGAATTAATGAATAAAATTAAGAACGTGCATCTTCCTGGGATTTTAGTACTATGAAATAAACATTTGTTCGTCTAAAATAATGTATTCTATTAGCTATCAACCAATCTGTATCATTACAGTGAACGGAAGTCTGTATTTTTATAATTTTTATTTTACAGGTGACTAAATTTTGCAAAGAATTCGTTAGATATTTATGGCACAAATGAAACGCCTTCCTTGAATTTTAGTTACATGAAATAATTAAAAATAAATTAACAGAACCTCAAAGTGTTCATTTTAATTTGAGTTCTACTACTAAAAATTGCTAAAAATATATTTTTTGCAAAATATTCCTGATAGAAACATTTCTTGTTTCATTTTGTAATTATATTGGGTTTCCATATCCAAGAAAAACCTTCCTAGGATTTTAAATGCATGAAACGAATCTTTGTTCGTTAAAAATAATGTATGCTATTAGCTATCAACAAATCTGTGTTACTAAAGTGAATGAAAGCTTTTTTTTACAATTTTTGTTTGTCAGGTAAAAATAATGAACATTTTTGTTTGAAATGAATAGGAGGCTATGGAATTATCACATTAACCTTATTTTTTAAATGTTATTTTGACAGTGTATCTTATGACATATCCATTAATTAATATTAAAACACTCGAAGCAGAATGGAAAACTTCAAAAATATAATCTGTGTATTTTGTGGGACGACATGGATGATTTGAGGAAGTGTCATCGAAATTTGAGACATGTATCTTACTTGCTTCAAGAACCCTTTGTTCAATCATCGCAAGACATGTTCCGAAAAATTATTGAAGTGTTACTTGAAATTGATGGATCATATATTCATACTTCAAAGGCTGAATTTAACAAAATTGTGTCTAAGTATTATATATATATATATATATATACAGTGCCTTCATTTCAAAACTTCCCACCCCTATTATTTCTTTTAGCAGGGAAAATTTCCTGTAGGGAAAAAACACGTAAATTGAGATATGGAGGGGGAAGTTTAAAACCAGTGCCAGTTGTATTTTAGGTTGAATCCCCCTACCCCTAGCTACCACCACTTAATAATTTTAAATGGCACCCCCACACTTGTAACACATCATTTTAAAGATCTTAAAAATCCTCACTCAACCCCGTTTAGAAAACTGAAATTGGTTGACCCGTTCTCGTAAAATAGGGCAAAAAGAAAATACATGATAACAAAATGCAAAATAAATTAATGAATTTATGGAACCGCTACCACTGACTCAATAACGGTATGTGTATGTTTTTTTTTACATAGAGTTTTTTGCGTTAGCTGAAAGTGAGATAAGGGCACACAGTTTCTGCTTGGCTTCAGTTAAAATTAAATGGTGAAAACACGTATCAGACTTAGTTAATCCAGATTTTAAACTGTTTGTCAAGTGGTGTCAGTTGCACTGACAGTAATACAAATCGTAATGGTGTACACTTTACAAGAAAGAACTGAAATTATTTTTATTTATGGTGCTGAAAATAGGTGTGCTCGGGTTTTTAATGAAATTCATGCAGGCCAAAATGTGAGTCATCGATATGTTCTAGACCTTGTTCAAAAATTTGAAGAGACCGGTTCTGTGTGCAACAAAGCAGTAAAGCAGCCGAGAGTTCTGACTGAAGCCGCACAGATTGAGATTTTAGGCCAATTCGCCATTGAGCCGACTACGTCAATTTCGAAAGTCGCTAAGTTAGTAAATTTTTCAGTTGGTTCTATACACAAAGTTTTAAAACTAAAGAAGTTCTTTTCTTACAAAATGAGTATTCATCAGCAACTCAGTGAGGATGACTATGATAGGAAAATTGAATTTTGTGAACTAATGACTGCGAGAATTCAAAATGACCCGAATTTAATAAAAAATATTTGCTTCAGTGATGAATCAACTTTTTTTCTTAATGGCTTTGTAAATAAGCAAAACTGTAGATACTGGGATAATGAAAATCCACACTTATTTCAAGAGGATCATACGCAATATCCACAAAAAATAAACGTCTGGGCTGGAATTCTGGGAAACGAAATAGTTGGCCCTATTTTTATTAAAGAAAATTCAACGGGTCAATTGTATTTAAACTTATTGGAAAATGTTACCGATCCACTCATAACACAGTCCTTGGAAAGCCAAGTTGATGAAGGAGACAACCCGCTTTTGGATGAACAAAATTTACATTTTCAACAGGACGGCGCACCGCCACACTACGCATTGCATGTCCGACAGTGGCTCGATCAACGGTATCCTGACAAATGGATTGGCAGAAGAGGCGCTCTGGAATGGCCGGCGAGATCACCGGATTTAACGCCATTGGATTTCTTTCTCCGGGGATATTTGAGGAAAATGGTATACAAAACTCCCCCGCAGGACATTCAGGATCTAAGACACAGGATCACTGCCACATGCAGACAAATTACTAACGAAACATTTACAAACGTCCGACAGGAATTCGAGAATAGATTGTACTTTTGCTTAGCTACCAATGGTGCACATTTTGAACACCTAATAGAGTAAGGTACATTTATTTCATTGCAATAGCTTTATTTTTTATTATAATTCATTTTTATTCTGCCCTCTTTACGAGAACGGATCAACCAATTTCACTTTTCTGAACGGGGTTGAGTGTGGATTTTTAAGATCTTCAAAATGATGTGTTATAAGATAGGGGGTGCCATTTAAAATTAGGGGTAAGGGGGTTAAACCTAAAATACCACTGGCACTGGTTTTAAACTTCCCCCTCGATATCTAAATTGACGTGTTTTTTGCCTACGGCAAATTCTCCCTGCCAAAAGAAGTAATAGGGGTGGGAAGTTTTGAAATGAAGGCACTGTATGTTATGAAACATAGACATCCAACATCTACTCCCTGTTATTCACCATTGAAGAAAGAAGAAGTACTAGCAGAGTGTCTACAACATTTAAATAATGTAACGCAAGTTATTTAAAATGGAAATATATTTTTAAGAAATAAAATCGTCTTTTCTATACTTCTCTATTACACTAAGTGAAGAAAGACAAAACAAAATTATTAATAGCATTTTTCCTTTGTAAAGATGGACAGATAAAGGTAAGAATAATTATTTAAAAATCGTATAGAGGGCTGTGCATCTGACAGAAAAATTATCGCTGTAATCACGCCCAGGAGGAAAAAACTTCCGCAAAGTTCTGTGGTTGCTATAGTAAGGAGCTGAAACGAATGCTTCTTATTGGTTAAAAAATGTTGGTGTGAAATTTTCGAAGAAAGAGCTTCCGGGAAGTGGGTACTTTGAGGACGGTTGTCGAAAAATGATTTTTATTGGGATTATAAGTGAGTTCACGTAGCAAGAATATCTTGCGGAAGCCCAATAAATATGACAAACGCCTCTCGATTAGCCACTAACAAATCATTCCGATCATTCAACCCCCATTGTCTGTGGAACTCCGAACAAATAATGGACTTGTCTTCCACCCTCGACTCGATAATTGGTTACACTTTGACAAACTTACACCGCAAGTCGAACTCCCTCTCCCGCACACCCTAATAATTTTCAACTTCTCCATCCCTTCGTGTTCGAAAGAATTTTCCGGATACATAATTGTGACGTTGTTCAGGTGACAGAAATGCCACCGGAATAAAAATTGGTCCCGGAATTCATTGAAAAGGGAATACTTGACTCCCGGATCTGCGATTAGTGCAGTCAAGCTGCTTATCGAACCGTGTGTTTTCAATATTAATCTCTCTAAAATACTGCTAAGCCATTCCAAACGCCGCTTCGGCGTTTTCAATCTCGGAACTGCGTCCGCCTTGCGTTTGTTTTCCATTTATTGGACGTATGCTAATTGCCCCGGGGCATTTCATTGTGCGTGGTTTTGATTTCGCCCTCTTATCACAGGATCTTCGAATTCTTCAACAGGCTCTTCTCCAGCCTCCATCGAAGTGGTATGGGAATCGCACTGACACATCGGCTTAGTCGTGCTACTATTGTACCAAAAAACCGATACCAGACGGAAAAGTAGATTTCACAACTTTTTACTCGACTACGGCACAGCCGAAAAGGAAGGGTAAGGATTTTGGTAGTCTATGTATGTTTGTATTTTCGAATGTTCCACCGTAGGAATGGAGCTGTCAATCGGTTCGTTATTATAATAATAATAATAATAATTCGTCTTTATTCACCATAAAAATATAATAATAATATAATAATAAGTATAAATATAACAATAAAGGTGAAAAGGCGATAGCTGTTTTTAAACTCAACCTTATGTTAAAAAAAAAAAAGAATAAATATGAACAAAATGTTTACAATATGAAAGCAGTAGTAACTTTCTAGTAATAACTTTCCAGTAATAAAAAGATCAGTGAATGAGGTTAGCCAAGTCAGTTCGAATAAAGACAGTCTATTTGCCAAGATGAACTTTCAGTCTTTTGTTAAAATTACTCAATGAGTAGGATCTGAATTCACCGGGTAGTGAGTTATAACATTTCGCTGCGCTGTACGAGAAGCTACGGGTGAAAAATGAAGTTTTATGCTTTGGAATAATGAGAGTTGTTCTATTGCGAGTGGAAATTCTGTTCAGGTCCGAAAATGTTTTTAGCCTTTTGAAGAGGTAATCTGGCCGTTGGATTGTTAGGACTTTGTGGGTAATTGTAAGAAAGTGTAATTTCCTAAGTTTCTCTATATTCAGCCAACCTGATTTCTTCATCGGCTCGGTTATATGGTCGTATTTACGAATGCCGAAAGAAAACCTCAGGCAATTATTTTGTATACGTTGTAGGCGGTGACAATCATTTTGGCGTAAAGCTGAACCGTATATACTGTCACAGTAGGAGATTTTAGAAAATATTAGCGACTCGCAAAGTTTTATCTTTAATTCCGTTGAGAGTAAGTCCCTATTAGGGTAGAGTTGCCTTAAGACGTTGTAGGAAGATTGGCTGAGGTGGCTGACGTGTTTAGTAAATCTTAGCTCAGGATCAAGCCAGAATCCTAGATTTTTGAATTCTTTCACAATTGGAAGAAAGACATCGTCTAGGCGAATTTGTATGGTGTTCATTGAGACTTCTCTGTTCTTTTTGGTGCCAAATAGCATCACTGCAGACTTTTTCGGATTGAGTTTGAGTTTATGGGCTGTAGATATATCGAAGATGGTTTGGAGATCAGTATTGATTTGAGTTTGTGCCAAGTCTAGGTCACGAATGGACAATGAAAAATAAATCTGGGTGTCATCGGCATAGTGGTGTATTGTACTAGTGTTGGCGAAAAGGTGAAAGTCAGATATGTAAAGACTGAACAATAAGGGTCCAAGAATAGACTCCTGCGGTACGCCCATAGTTACAGATAATGCCCCTGAAATTGCTCCATCAAGAGTTACCTTCTGGGTTCGGTCTGACAATATTTTTTTTTTCAAGCGTACTGCATCCAGCGAAAAGCCGAAAGCGACTAGCTTCTGACATAGGATAACGTGGTCGATTGTATCGAACGCTTTGCTATAGTCGAGCAAAACTAAACAGGAAACACAGCCCTCGTCAACCGCTCTAGAAAAAAATCGTCTGTAATTGAAAGAAGAGCTGTGGCAATACTATGTTGCGATCTGAATCCTGACTGGACGGATGAAATTATTTTATGTTCGTTCACAAAAACATTGATTTGATCCTTTAGTATCATTTCCATTACTTTGGAAAGAGAAGGTAACATGGAAATAGGTCGGAGGTCCGTCCAGAGGGAGTGTTACATTTTGGCAGAGGTATAACTAATCCGCTTTTCCACTTGTAAGGAAACTGTCCCGAAGTTATTATTGAGTTAATAATGTGGGTTATGTAGTTCAGTAGATAGTTTTCAAATAGGTGGATCATCTGTATGGAAATGTTATCGGAACCTGTTGCATTAATCTTTATCTTATTAATGTACCTTTTAATCGTGTATGCAGTTACGGTAGAAAAGAAAAACAGGTTACCGGACTTTTCTTGTACATTGTAGCGGTCAGGTAGAGAAGTCTGGTATGCAGACCTGTCAGGCTGCGAAATTGTGTTGAAGTGTGAATTGATGTGATTCGCGTCTTTCAAAACATTCGCGATTCCAGGAGTGGCTTTATCCCTTAAAATTTCAAGAGATCTGAGTGTATTCCAAGTTCTTCTACAGTCTTTCTTTGCAAGGATAAAGTTGAGATAGGCTGTCTTTTCACGACGGATAGCCCCAGTTGTGTAATTCCTTAGATCTTTGTAGCTGTTCCAGTCTTCTATGGAGTGTGAGTTCTTATATTTTTTGAATGCGCGGTCTCTCAGTGGAATCATTTCTTTCATATTGAACGTTAGCCAGGGAGCAGGCGGCTTACTAACCCTTTTATTTCGATAAGGAGCATGTTTGTCGAAAATATTCAATAAGTTGTCGTTCAAAAATGATATCATGTTATCCACATTGTTCAATAAATAGATATTATCCCATTCGATATTTCGCAAATCTGTATGAAAGAAAATAGTATCAAAGTTGCGGTAATCACGAAAAGATACAAATTTGACTTCATGCTGTATTTTAATTTTATCGATTTTACATGAAACAGCCATGTGATCCGAGATACCCTGTATATCATATTATGGCTCAGGTATACGAATAAAATCGATATGACGGTTGTTATATAAAAAAAGGAGGGGGCTCTGATATTGTTTTTGCTATCTTATCGAGTGGATGTCAAATAAAAGAGGGGAAAATTCTGAGTTCATAAATATTAAACATAAAAAAATATACCCAGTAACAGAAAAACAATTGTATACTACTAGCGCTCTCTATCAGCAGTTCTGAATATCAATTTACACGATTGATATTCAGAACAACAGAATCACCACCCCACCTGTTTTGTATTTCTGTTTCTATTACATATTATTATTAACTTCAATAAGTTACAAATTCAGTGTGTTGGGATGTTAGTTTTGAGAAGTAGGCACCTGATGATTGTCAGTGACCTTGAAGAGAGAGTGCGAATAAAAAGTAGTACCTGAACCGGCGTATTAGTTTAACCTACTCCCAAATACATAGCATGGCGCAGTCAGAAGGATTGGGAGTGTGGAAACTGATTAATTTATATTTACAAAAAACCATAAGGCTCCTGTCCAGGACGTTTGCAAAAAATGCTCCACCGCTTAAAAAATTCAACATATATTTAAGATATAAACCAGAAAAATACTTATTTATTTAGAATGTCAAATGGAAGCCGCACTGATGAATTGAGTATCGATGTGGATCCCATGGGTTCACAAGTTTGCCTAGTAGATTTATCCATAGATTTTTCAGAGACTGAATTGAAATAATATCGAGAAGCAATTAGCAAGGATGACGTGTTAGAAACCATAAACTATTTCATTGAAAATGAATTGCCACCTAGTATTAAGAGAGTTCCACTTGAAATTATATGTTATTATAAATTTAGAGATGAGATAGTAGAATTGTTTTTTAACCGCTTTCTTAGTTGTTTGACCTTTTAAAGTTAGAAGAAGTTAGATTCCGTTTTCAGATCGTCAACATCCATAGGGACGTCATTGAAAATGCGTTCCATCATGGTGCTATCGTGCAGACTTCTCTTCGAAAAATCGTAAATGAATTAGGGACGCGAGAATGGCGCCGAATGGCGAGAAACACGATGGAATCGAAGTACGGGAAATATTTTTTTTCCCGCTCAAATTGAAAAAAGTTATTTTTGCTGAGGCACTGGTGCAGACTTCTGTTGGAAGAATCGCAAAAAATCAGGGACAGAGCGATCGATTTTAAATTGTACAAAATTAAGCAACAAACTTTAAAAAAAAGTTTTTTTCCCGAAAAAAAAAAATTTCTTTTTTTTTTCTATCTCGGGAACGGTAAGAGATAGAGCAATTCTGCGAACTCCAATCGATTCAGAATGGCCGAATTAGTCTTGAAACGGAATTTTGTTCTGATACGGAAAAAAAAAATTTGAAAAGTTAATTTTTCGAACAACGCCTAGACTCCTAAATATCTTCGACAAACCAAAGTGGTCGTATCGATCTCCGGTTTGAACCAAAATGTAGGAAATGCCGAGTAGATTCCGAAAATATGTGGTTTGTCAATCCGAGAGATTCACCGTGAATCCTGAAAAATCGAGATAACGGCAAGAGAAATCATGGATGGCGCACCGGTCGACTTTGACATATGTCAAATGAGAAAACCATCGGAGCGCAATCTGAAAATAACTCTTCTATACGTAAAGAACTCCGCTGAATCCAAAAAAATAACCATCTTGTCGATAGTACATTTTTTTGGTCTGTTTGTCTGGTTGTCGAACCTGTGTTCTGCATAATATAAGAGAAACTTTTTTTAGTCATGAAATACCAGGAAAACCATGCTCAAAAATTGGGTGCGACATTTTATATGTGAGTTGATATTACTGAATTCGAATGCTCAGCCTGTAACTGCTATACAACACCTGAAAGCATTGTTCGCCAGATTGGGTATTCCATCCATTTAAATAGGTGTTGAAGGACCACAGTTCAATTCTGTATACTTTGAAAAATTTGCTTCCGAATGGAACTTCATACATATTTTCACCAGTCCAGTAAAGCTTGGACTGATAAAAATGATATGGAGTTAGTTTCATTAAATTACAGAAATACTCCGATAGATAACCTAAATATTCTCCTGCAAGCTTATGATCAAAAAATTGAGAAATAACCAACTAGTTGCATTTGAAAAAAGTCCTACTTCAAAGTCATTGGGCAATGTGACAGGTCAAGTCAGACCTGGAACATACCGATTAGAATCTGAGAGTGGAGAGGAATTTTTCAAAACAGAAAATTCATTCAAATTGTATCAGAAAACGACAATAATACATAATTTTCAGTTGATAAAAAATCAGCCAAGGAGGAAATAAATCCTATTATAGATAAATGTGATCTTCATAATGATGATAGTATGTTGGTAAGTCATAATTATTCTTACAAAATTTGAGCTTGATTACTCTCGTTTCGGACGTCCATCGTCTCAATGGATTTAGAAGGTTTTAACGACGTCTCGAATGCTTGTATCTGCAATCGTCTTCAGGTGAATACTGTATAGATGCGTTTCTCAAACGAGTGTTGTGTTCGTGTTGAATCTCTATCAGTTCGTGTTTGTTTCGTTTGTTGTCTTATATCAGAATTTTTATTATAAACTCGTTTTATGATGAATTTTTGTACTGTTTTTAGATTGAGAAGGTGATTTGTTGTGGTGCTGCCCCAGGTTATTATTCCATAGAGTATATGAGATTCTACAAGCGAGTGATTTTAATTTGATTCTTTTCGAGTAATTGGTAGATATGTTTGAATTTGTATAGCATAATCTTTAACTTTTCAGGGACATAGTCTGTGTGGATATTCCATTTCAGGTGGCTATCAAGGAAAATACCAAGGTACTTGAGTTGCTGGAGAAATCAATTGGTAGGTGCTTGGCATAAGATGTAAAAGGCATATAATGTGTTTTGATATAGTTTACCGTGAGTTATTTACTATTGAACCATTTGAAAATTGAAGGCAAATCTTCTTCACCAGTTTGCTTCACTTTCAGCCAACTTGTATGTTCATAGAAAATTGTGGTATCGTCAGCAAAGCTAACGATGTTGCCATTCACTTTCAATGAAAAGAGTTCATTCAGGTATACATTGAAAAGTAGTGGCCCCAGGAGTGTTCCCTGCGGTACTCCATATGTCACTTTTCTCTTATTACTGAGTATTTTATCAATACTAGTGAACTGTTCTCTTTCGCTGAGGTAGCTGGTTATCAGTTTCAGGAGAATTCCTCTAAAGCTTATTCTTTCGAGTCAATCAAGTAGCTAAGTGTGGCTAACAGTATCGAATGCTTTCCGCAGATCTACAAGAACTCATAAAGCTGGAGGCTTTCGATCGATGGCATTGGACATAATTTTAGTGAGAGCATCTTGTGTTGATTTTTCATCTCTTAAATCAAATTAGTTATCGGATAATATTTTGAATTTTGTTAAGAAAGTGTCTATTCTTTTTTTGAGTATTTTTTCAAGGATTTTTCTCAAATTGGAGATCAGAGAGATCGGTCGATAGGTAGCCACATGCAGTTTATTTCCATTAAAAAAAACCGTTATGATTTTTGCCATTTTCAGAGACAAATAAAAACAATGGAGATGCCGTCAATCAAGAATAAAAAATACGCCCGAACAAGACATTTGAATTGAATTATAACCTTATCAATGTGAAACTGTCAGAAGACAGTTTTTTACAGTTCTTCAAACTTTTCTTTTTTTTATATTTGATTTGATTGATTGATTGACAAAATATTCGCAACAAAATAATTCACAGAAACTAAAAAAAAAATGTGCATTCCATATTTCCTGTAACATTGAATGTTATTAACTAGATTTCATTCAACGTGCACTAATGTATATCATATTTCCTCAGACGAAACACAGTCTGGGTAACTACGTATATTAAAATTTTGACGGATTAGCTCCAGGAAATCGTCACGCGAAAAGGATAGCAATGGGGAGACCGAGAATTTTAATTAAAAATGGAATTGCCATACGCTGGACTCAATATTGAGGTAATCTTCCAAGGCCAATCGTTTGTTTTTCAATTTCAACAGGAGGGTAGCCATGCAGGTATTTTGATTTCCTCTCAAATCCGAGAAATTTTTGGTTGCAATAATAAATGAAAATTATGTCGAGAATTCGGTTTTATATATTTTGTAGCTGATTCTTACAGTGGATCGTTGTTGATGAAAGGAACCTCGTATCTTTTCAAAATGAATCCATTTCATGTGTAATCGAATGACACAAAATAGATTTATCCATGCTATCTGTATGATTATAGATAAATGTGTCCACGGTTTTCTCGATAACTACCCAACAAATTTGAATATTTTTTTTTGTTTATTGACCCCAGAAAATAATGTTGACCAAATTTTTTGAATACATATGTACAGGGTGAGTCAAAAGTATATTTGTCCGCGATTATTATTTAATGACGCGAATGCAACTTTCTGTATAATAGGAATATTCCATAATAGACATCATATATAAATAACCAATGTGAATGTAATTTCTGTATAGAGATCAAAAAGAGCCAGAGGAGGTTCTCATCTCATTTTGGCACATCTCATATACAGGGTGAGTCAGTTGTTGAGAGTTGGACTTATTTTCTTTTTGCGGGACGTTTTTTTTCTGTGCATCCAATCATCATATTATTACGGAGAACTGAAAATTGAAAGAATATATTGAAAAACAAAATGAAAAACCGAGTTGATAGTTTAAGTCTCACGGCGAGACACTTGATGAGCTTGGCTTTGGGGATTGTGCTCGGTGCACAGGAGTGAAGTCTGTGCAATCTCAAGTCTGAAAAACATTGAATTAGGACTATCACATACATTTAGATAGAAACTTGTTATACAAATGAATTAAAAGGATGTTCTACTCAGCAGATCATTAAAAACATGAACAATCAGTGACAGGAACGTCTGATGTTGTACAGTGACACTGACTCTTGACATCTTACAGTATAATGCCAATTGTTTTGGGAGGCGCTGGGTCTATCGTCAGTTGTTAGCGTGTTTTGTGTTTGGTGGTTGTTGGTTGTGGTTTTGTGTAGTAAATATGTGTAAATAATGTTGAGTTTTTCTATGTCTTTTTTAGAGTTTACTGACCGTGGTAGTTTGAATATGTTGGTAATTTCTTGGAATATTCTTTTGTGTCCTTTCTCATTTTAATGTATTCATATGAAAAATTGTGATCGGTATCCCAATATATATATATATATATATATATATATATATATATATATACAGGGTGTCCCAAACTCGATGGCCTATTAGACATTTCTGGAAAACGGGACATAGGATTATTTTGAAAATTTGGTTTCTTAGGTAATTATTTCTGTTCTATCGATCTAAAATATTATCAGCGTCGCGACATTGCCGCTTATATTGAAAAGTAGCAACAACTTTGATATTTTAAACAGGACACCCTATATATTATTGCATTTTTCGCTTTGCTATTGCTTTTCGATTACTTTTGTATGATACTTCCCTATACCTATCTACCATTTGATTATAGCTATGTTTCGCACAAAAAATAAGGAAATCAATGAATTTCTCGAAAACCACTGGAGATAGGTATGGGGAAGTATCATACAAAAATAATCGAAAAGCAATAGCAGAGCGAGAAATGCAATAATATATAGGGTTTCCTATTCAAAATATCAAAGTTGTTGCTACTTTTCAATATAAGCGGCAACGTCGCAGCGCTGAAAATATTTCAGATCGATAGAACAAAATTAATTACCTAAGAAACCGAATTTTCAAAATAATCCTATGTCCCGTTTTCCAGAAATGTCTAATAGGCCATCGAGTTTGGGACATATATATATATATATATATATATATATATATATACAGGGTGTTTCCTAACCACGGTACGAAACTTCAGGGGATGATTCGTTAGGTCATTTGACAAAAAAAAGTTCCTATGAACATTTGTCCGGAGTTGCTTCGTTTCTGAGATACAGGGCGTTGAAGTACAAAAAAAAAGGTATTTATAAAATATCCTGAATATCCTGAAACCGATGTGGTTGAAATGTGGTACAGCTATTTGGAGTAATAAGGCAATTATTTGTCCCCAAGTAGGTCCAGGGGCACCACAGCCATCAATAATGAGAAAAAAAAAGTACTTTTTTTTGTAGTATTTTATTTCTTCAGATTGAACAACTGAAAATACAACTCTTTGGTCCCTTGTGTTTTATTCATATCAAGCTTCGTTTTCGAGAAAAAATACTTTAACTTATTCTACAAATTATCCATGGACAACATAAAATACAAACCTAAAGTAAAAAATAAACAATTTTGACCTTAAAGTAAATGAGCAAAATGTCCACCGTCTGATATTATACACGACTGCAATCGATGTGTCATTGATTGACTGACACGTTCAAAAATACCTGGAGTATTCCTTATGACATTTCAATTGTCACTTATTCGATTCGTCAAGTCATTCACATCTAGTATAGGGGTTTTATACACGAGAGCCTTCAGATGAACCCATAAATAGAAATCTAGAGGATTCATATCAGGACTGCAAGCGGGCCAATGTTGAGGTCCTGCACGTCCAATCCAGCGTTTAGGGTAGGTGATGTCGAGATACTGACGAGCAAGAACACTAGAATGAGCTGGAGCTCCGTCGTGCATAAACCACATGTTGCCTCTTACGAATACGGGTACTTCTTCCAACAAAATGGGTTAATGATTTCGCAAAAAAGCCGTGTAGGATGGACCTGATAATCTTGCTGGTAAAAAAAAGGGTCCAATTAGGTAGTCACCAATAATTCCTCAGCGAAAATCGTTGCTGAAAATGACTTTCTCTAATAATGTGGGGATTTTCGTCGGCCCAGAAATGGTTATTGTGAAAGTTCATAATAGAATCTCGTGAAAAATTTACCTCGTCCGTAAATAAAATATTTGGTAAAAAACTATTATTATGTGCCATCATATGACTCAACCACCTGCAAAACATTAATCTTGGCTGAAATTCTCAAGGCAGTAGAGCTTGGACCCGCTGTATGTGATATGGGTATAGGAGGTTTGTTTTTAGAACTTTCCAAACGGTTTTTGGGCTCACTTCAAGCTGCAGTGCAATCTTCCTGGTACTATTTGAAGGATCTTCCTCTATCGCATCAAGTATAGCTTCTTCTAGTTCAGGCGTTGTTACAGTTTCTGGTCTTCCACCACTTACATTTCAATTAAAACTTCCAGTTTCACATGATCTTGCATGTAGCGTTCTAAATGTTTTAGCACATGGAATTACTCTGTTGAGATATCTATCCTGGTAGATTCTCCGTGCTTCTTCCGCATTTCCATTTGCTAATCCATAAATAAAGTGCATGTCAGCCATTTCAGCGTTAGTAAAAGTATTCATTATGGAATCACTGCTAATTGACAACTCTGACTTTTACTGATATGACAATACTATCACTGTCAGCTGGTCTCCATAGCAGGTAATCATGATTGTAGAGTGCCTTAATTTTTTTTGTTCTCGAAAACTAAGCTGAATATGAAAAACAACACAGGAGGCCAAAAAGTTGTATTTTTACCACGCTTATAAAAAACTTTAGAACCCACGCTTATATTCAAATGCACTGAAAAGGAGAAAATAATTTTTTTTCTCGGTATTGTTGGCTGTGGTGCCTACTGAGACGCCACTGGACCTACTTAGGGCCAAATAATTGCCTTATTACTTCAAATAGCTGTACCACATTTCAACCACATCGGTTTCAGGATATTCAGGATATTTTATAAATACCTTTTTTTTATACTTCAACGCTCTGTATCTCAGAAACGGAGCAACTCCGGACAAATGTTCATAGGAACTTTTTTTTGTCAAATGACCTAACGAATCATCCCCTGAAGTTTCGTACCGTGGTTAGGAAACACCCTGTATATATATATATATATATATATATATATATATATATATATATATATTTTCGACTCGAAATTCCTTCCTTGGTCGGAATGTAGCTCTTGAGAACATATTTTCCACCAATGACCTGGCTATTGTGGTTGCCTTGATCTGGAATGGCATAGGCTTCCACGCATTTGCTGAAATAGTCCATGACAACAATAATGTATTCGTTCCTATCGTCTGTCACAGGAAAGGGTCCAGCTACATCTATGGCAATCCGTTCGAATGGTGCGCCCACGCTGTATTTCTTCAATTCACTCCCGCACCAGCTTTCCACATCGTCTAGTAGAACCTCTGTACTCCCACTGGGCTTTTCCGCATCAAATGAACTTTTTTATGTGTGCAGATCTACCCCAAAAAATTTAACCGTTTCTTAGTGATAAATTCACAATTCCATAGTAAGCCAGTATAAAACGAAGTTCGAAGTTTATACAACCAAATTATATAAATATAAATGTGTACTCATGTGGCGTGACAAGTGAAACTGACAGGTTAGGAATGAATCTCACAATTATATTTAAGCCAACGACACCTGACGGGTGTCACTTGGAATTAGTTACAATGGTGCCAACTGTTAGATTAGTACCAACGGATGTTACCAAGTGGCGGTAATGTTAAAAAGAACTATTATTTTATATTACGTTGTTGTCAATTTTGATTGATATCTGAAGACAATAAATGAGAGATTTCGCTCAAATGGTTTATATATTTATTTTTATTTTTTTATATATATTTTTTTATATTACATTGTTTCCAATTCTGATTGATATCTAAAGACAATGAATAAGAGTAGATCACACTCAAATGGTCAATATCTGTTTTTTTATTCATACAATTGTTTTCATGGGAAACATTCTTAGAAATGGCTTTCATTTCCCAAGAAAACAATTGTATAAATAAAAAAACAGATATCAGCCGTTTGAGTGAGATCTACTCTTATTTATTGTCTTTAGATATCAATCAAAATTGACAACAATATGATATAAAAAAAAATATATATTTTACCGCCAGCTGGTAACATCAGTTGGTACTAATCTAACAGTTGGCACCACCATAACTAATTCCAAGTGACACCCGTCAGGTGTCGTTGGCTTGAATATAATTGCGAGATTCATTCCTAACCTGTCAGTTTCACTTGTCATACACCATAGTGTAAACATTTATATTTATATAATTTTAAACAACGCTAATGTGGTTGAATTAACTTTGACTATTGTTTTATTCCTTGAATTGCGGTTTCTTTTTTTTGGAATCACTATGTTAGATAATATGTTAACATCATTAAACCAACCTCAACAAATTTGTAAGTAGCATATTGTTTCACTTGAATATGTATTACTATTGGTTTTTTTATTATTGTAGTTCCCGATGATGGAAAAAACATTTCCGAAAGCTTGGATAAACCTTGAAGAGTTTACTTTTTCATTGCTGCTTACCCCAATATCCCTAGTTTTGTATATATATATATATATATATATATATATATATATATATATATATATATATATATTATTTAAATTTGATAAGTCTGATTCAGTCAATTCATATATTTTCTTAACGACGTTTCGACATGATTGTATCATCAGTTAAAACATACAAATTAATATGAGTTTGAGAATTTAACAACACAATATTGAAATGTATGCACTAAATATTGTGTTAAGTTAAATGTCTCAAACTCCATATTTTTAATTTTAGTGTTTTAACCTGATGATGACAAATACCATGTCGAAACGTCGTTAAGGAAAATTATATGAATTGACTGAATCAGACCTTTATTCCGAGAATTTGAAGAAAATATATATGTGGTTAAGAAACTAAAGAAAAAATATATATATAAATATATATTCCGCATTGGTAGTTATTGTTGCGAATCAGATATTTTCCAGATTCGTATCATGTATTTTCCAGATTTTCCCACCCTTTCGGTAACTCTATCAGAACGATAGGCAGACCCAACACAATTAAACCAGAGTCGATAATAATTCGCGATAAGGAATTGGTCGCCCAAAGGGATGTGTTAAATAATTTCTCACCAAATGAAGGCTAAGATGTGAGCTAAGTGAACTTTATTGGCATTGGAAGAGAACGTAATTAAAATATGAGGGTGTTGGGGGCCTTTATGAGGATCTGACAGTAAAATCGAAATTATCCCGAGGCTTATACCAGAGTTTCCTATTTTCATGGCTAGGGATATATTCTACAGAGCTTTTCGAATTTGGGATAATGAATGGAGATTTTGATAGCTGAATTCACAGTTATATCTGAATAATGATGTCTATACGGTTCATTTTGGATGTATAGGAAAAACTGCATATTGATTCTCCATATATACTTTCCACGCATTCGTCCATAGTCCCTACAAAACCACTTGATTTGGGTCATGATCTATTCAAGATTTCATTCAGTAGTAACCAAATATACAGCTAGATGATGTGACAGGGTAGATTTTCCGATATAGAAATTAGTCGGTTAATAAGAATGATTTTCAAAAGTTATCCAGGAGAACGAAAGTTATTATGAGGTAAAATATGTCTGACTTATTATTTCCACAGGGAAGCATTTTTGGACCACTATGATTTTCTGTATGTACTGCAGGTTGTATTCGTTTTGAAAAAACCGAAAATATCATCAAAATATTTGACGTACCCAGCGGTATCTCTTATTATCGACACCAGAAAGCTTTTTAGCCAGTGTCGATATTAATGACCACCAAAAAATTATAACATCAGAATCACATGAATTGTTCTTCAACTATTCAATAAATCAATTTGAAATTCATAAATATTTCAAAAGTCTGATATCAGAGTTCAAAAATACCGCTGCATAATAACTAAACCTTGCGTACTGACCTGTCAATAAATTAATTAATTTTTTCGAAAATTTTAAGATTTAAGATTTTTCATAATCCTTCACATTTGCAAATTTTAATTTGGCTTCTGTCTTCTGTCAAACACTTCAAACCCTTTTTTATGCTTATTTTTACATGTATTTCAATGTGAGTTAAGTAATGTTTGTTCTTACCGGACTACTAGCGCAGCTGGTGGGAAATTTTTCGTACTTGAGGAAAAAACCTGATTGTTGAACTGGGACCATAAAAATGTTTAGTATCTGTACAGGGTTCTTTCCCGATCATATATTGGCTAAACTGTCTGCCTCTTCGTTCCAGGGGACACCAGAGTGTCCTGGGACCCATATGACATGTTTTCGATAAACTTGGATACCATCACAATTGATTGGATTCCTCCACTGTCTTATATCCCTTGATGAAAACCAAAACTATAACACTGACCCCACAAAATCATCTATTCAGAGCTGCGATTGCACCAGTGAATGAAATGTGTTATGGGCTTTGATTTATCATTTACACGATTTCATAACGTATTGATTTTGAATACCGCGTTGATGAGAATACACAATTTCGAAAACATCAAAGAAAAAATTAAGACTATCAGCAAACCAACCCGCACCTATCTCTTACAACTAGGCAATTCCATTCGACACAACTGCAACTTCCCACTCCAGCTCTATTGTATAAAAGCAAATTTAACAATTTGTCCAGAAATGCATAACAAATGACGATGAATATTTGATGAACACATATGTTGCCTAGGGAAATCAAGTAACATGGACCCCTTACGTTTTCAAGATGGATCACATCATTTTACCCAGGTAAATTTGAAAAAGACGAATTACTGATACAGGGTGAATAGTTCGTCGGAAAAGGCTTAGAGCGGGCAACAGATAACCTTACCAATCGAGTAACAGAATGAAATGTTTTTAGAATGTTAGTAAACATAAAAAACATCATTGACTGCCTGGGCAAAAGTTGTGCATAAGTTTTTCATGGCCTTCTTTCGGAAAAAGCAACCATACCAATGTAGCAACAAATTGGTAATACTTTCAACATAAAGTATCTTCCGAATTGGTCGAGCGGTATGAGGCGCCAGATTTAAACTGGTTCACGAAAGGGAGCGTGGGTTCGAACCCCAGCTCTGGCGATTCTTTTATTATGTTTCCTTCCAAATTGAAAAATGATTTGTTTGAGGCAAAAAGCCTTTCCAAAACAAATCATTTCTCATGTCTAAGAGAACCTGTAGGAAACCTGGCCGATCGAGTAACACAATGAAATGTTTTTACAAGCTTTCATTCAATTTCACATATATATATATATATATATGTATATTTAGTTCAAATCTTGCAAGTGAATTTTGATCCATTCCTAGTTGTACGATTAACGTGAAATTTGGCAGGTGTTCATAATTCCGGTGACAATGCATTATGGACTTTTTTCCAAAGAAAAAAAAAATGGCGGCTCCAATATGGCGGACGAGTTTTGTGATTATAGTTCGATTCTATTCAAAATTAGTATGTGAGGGTTTTTGGGGTAGGACATCATGATTTTTTATGTCAAAATTCATGAATTCAAGATGACGCCTCCAATATGGCGATGCATTTCGTGGTTATAGCTCTATTCCAATAGAAATTGGTATGTGGGGGTTTTTGGGGTCCAAAATAATAAATGTTTTGTCAGAATTCAAGAAGGTGGCTCCAAGATGGCGACGACTTCTGTCCGAAGGAGTGAGTGAGAGTTTTTGGAGTCGGACATCATGATTTCCTAGTCGAAATTCATAAATTCAAGATCGCTGGACCAAATCGGAAGATACTTTATGTTGAAAGTATCACCAATCTGTTGTTTTTTCCGAAGAAAGGTCATACAGAACTTATGCATAACTTTTGCCAAGGCAGTCAATGATTTTTCTCATGTTTGCTGTGAGTACTAACAATTAAAGAAACATTTCATTCTGTTATTCGATTGGCCAAGTTTTTTGGACTAGAAGAGTGGATGTCCGAATATTACTGATAGTCAGATGATATCAAAGAGAAACATAGGAAATTGAAGTGAACTATCAAACTTATAGTAGGTTTGGAAGCCTCTAACTGAAAAAGCTGCATACCCCATCAAGTGATTTCATAGTTAGGGAATCTGGGAATCATCTTAAGTCAAACCAAGCATTTTGACGGATTCAAATAAATTTCTGTTTGATGGGAGTAAAATCCTTTGTGTTTTGCCTTTTTACCATTTAGATCTTGGACACTGCTCGATAAGCTTTTCAAGAAAGAATTCAGGGGGTGTTCCTGAAAAAAAATGGGGTAGAGGATCTAGTTATCTCTAGGCCTATTCATGGGAAAATGTGATCCTCTATTATTTCTTAGGAGATTTTTTTGCGTTTTGGGGAAAACAAAATGAAAGAACTCCTGCTTTTTGTTGAAACTTATAGTTGGGTTGATTACCTCCTTCACATCCACCCCATAGATCTACCATTGCATACAAACTAATAATAGTTGTTGTACGTGGTAAAATTCGAACTTCAGGATTACTAGAAAGGCATGTCCATCGAATGAAAAAAATACACAAAAACCCTTTTGGTTGGCACATAGTTCGGTGTATGCGTAACGCTACTCTTTTGTCGATATATAATAAATATTTGTATTGTTATAGCCTCAAGAGTCACGCAATGCATTTACATTTTGTTGATTTGTGGAACGTGTTCGAATAATTTTGAATTTGGAATTGGTTTTAATCTGCAATTTGCATTATCAAACAATGGGGATGACGCCCGTCTATCTGTGTTTACACAGCTTGGACCGTCAGAATCCAACAGAGGTTCGGTAATGATACAACATGTAAAAACACGGTCTCCGGTCGGCACTGAACAGTGCCGGATCTGCAGTTTTGGGCTCAATACATACATTGATAGATATTTATTGACAATGTTATATAAAAAAAAATTTAAGCAGTATATATATATATATATATATATATTGTTATGTTATGTTATGCCAGTTTTAAAACGAAAAAACCACAAAAAGAATAATTACTAAATAGTTATTAGTTTCAAGAGATTGTTTTGACATAATTTTGGAAGTTCTATTTATTTATAAGCCTATGTATAATATGGATAGATAAAAATGTCAAAATACTATAACACAATCAATTTCATACACTGTCATAATGATTAATAACCCATAATTGGTAAAAAGACAACAAAAAGTCTAAATTTACAAAATTTTCATGGATAAAAAGTTATCAACACATTTATAAATTTGAAACATACAGTATATGAAATTGTAGATAACTAAAAGTAGCCAATGGTAGAACAGCAAACTTCTTGATGACAATAGCCAATCAGGGAATAGATGGTCATATGTAGAATTGAAAATTGTGAGAGAATAACAACGGGGTGGTATTATAAGCAATTATTATTGAAATTTGTACATAGTAATAAGATTGGAAAAAAAGTTGTATATATAAATTATATAAGATAAACCCAAACAGTGAAATGTGACAATTTGGTGCGCGAATTCAAACATTCAAATGAAAAAGAAGAGGGAAAATTGGTATCCTAGGGAGCAGAAAAACAAAGCGACAAGGAGATCGAAAATAAATTTACAAGGGAATGCCACGCAACATTTTGGGAGAAAGAAAAATGAAATAATTCCAACATTAGAAGAAAGAGACCAATATTACCTTTATAGTACAACATATCCAGATGTCCAAAGCTGATTTCTGCATATGAATGGTTCCTGATTTATGGTATTGGAGTTCCTGATAGAGCTTGGAGTGAGAAGGGATCCAGTTTCAGGGCATATCTTGAACACCGACATTTCCAGCCAGGTATAAAAACTTTAATAGTGCACATCCGGTCCATGAACAATATCACAAATAACGTATCTCACATCTGAAGAACTTTATAAAGTGAAATAAAGTTTTGAACTTTAACAGAAAACTTCACTCTCAAGGAAAAAGTGAGGTTGTGTCTATCTATCCATGATTTGATTTTAATGATTATCCGTGAATATTTGTAGATTCACATTAGTATAAGTTATTTCTCGTAGGCTCTCAAGGAAAAAATGAGGTTGTGTCTATCTATCCATGATTTGATTTTAATGATTATCCGTGAATATTTGTAGATTCACATTAGTATAAGTTATTTCTCGTAGGCCAGGTAAAATTAAGTCTTCCTGAATAAAGGAAATAACTGATTTTTGATACTTTGTTGTTTGTTTTCTTACAATGATCAACAATCATAACAAAGACCATTGAATAAATTGAAATTAGACAGCAGTGTTTAGTGGCTCTATTGCCCGAACCGGCTATCTGAGGTAGGAGGCGTACCAACTGTTGCTTAGCCGTGGTGAGAAAAGTGATAACAATTGGCAGCAGCGTGACGAGAGAACAGTGACGTTCGCTAGCAATTATTATTACAGCATACAATACATATACAGGGCGAAAATATCTACCTATATAATAACAATTTGGCTCACAAAAAAAAGCATAAAAACTATTAGCAATCTTATGATATAAAAACAATTTTTTTGCAAATATCAATACATAGTAATATATATATATATATATATATATATATATATATATATATATATATATATATATATATATATATATATATTTCAACTTGGGATTGTGTTTTTTGGGGTGTAGATGATGAAGGCATTATCGGTTGGGGACAAAAAAGAAAACTTCCTAATTATTTTTTTTTTTAAGGCCTTCAACTGCTGTGGTTATTGGCCGTCCTAATTATTATCCAACTTTTCGTTTAATTAGCGCTTAAACTTCATCAGGGCCTACAAGAGCGAAATATGTATAAAAACAACAAGAGAGAAAATTTCAGGAGTGAGACACTTCAATGTATAACGTTTTGTTGGAAACGAAATTATCAGTTGTATACTGTATAGTTGAACAATGGTGAAAAACTGATTATCCAAATACAAGGCATAACAGAATAAATAGAATAACATTACGATACTGAAATATTAAAATTATTAAAAACATTGAAAACGTTAAAACGTGCCTAGTAGCAATAATTATAAATTCATGTCATAATTGGTAAAAAAGGAAGCATGTGTTGTACACGGAATCTTTCACACATACATATCATGTATTTGCATTATTCCCATATACGATCCTAGTTGAGGTATGTACATGTTTATTACTTTGGTTTTTATTACCTTATTTTAAACTTTTCGTTGTTCTTCGTCTCGTTTTAACCAAACCTGACATGAATTGATGATTATTGCTTCAATAATTTTAGTATTTTAATATCGTAATGTTATTTTAGCTGTTCTGTTATGCCTTGAATTCGGATAATCAGTTGTTTACCATTGTTCAACTATACAGTATGATAATAATAATATAAACTTTATTCGCAATATAAATACAAATATAAACTGTTAAATGGGGTGACTAAAGTCATCAAAGCGATAAATGCAAAGCACTTGCGACGCATGAATATGATCGAATATACATAAATAAATTGTTGAAATGTTCATAAAAATACATTATTGTAATTACTGCAGTAATGAAACAAATTAAAAGTAAGTTGAAAAAAAATATATACAAACTGAATGAGACCCATTGTGGAAATAGCAATATTATAGAATAAAATGAATTTGGTAGAACTAAACTCAAAATGAGATTAAAATTACACAAAAAAGTAATCTGCCGTTGCACTTGTTTCGTATAATAAATGAGATGGGCATACAATGTTATGGTTATAATGCATTATATGTTGACTATGACGTGAATGATAAATAAGATGTAGTTTAGATAAAATTGGATAAGTACAATGAGGATTGAAGTAATATAAATAAAATACAGTGTATGACAAACGGAAAATATGAAGAAAAAATGTAATGAGCGTGGTGATATAAATTTATAAAAATTCATTCGCAATTAAAATAACAGTACAAAATCACAATACAATATTAACAATGGAATAACTTTAACATTGAAAGAATAAAATAGAGTGTCAAGTTTATAAAAGAAAATAAAATACGATATAAATACAATTCGTGAAGGGCCAAAGACATGGCGGAAACAGTTGAATTAATTAGGAAGATTGGATTAGGAAGACAATGATCGCATATCTGAGATGACTTTCCACTAAAGAGGAATATACAGTCCTTAGATGCTCTAAGGGTAATATGTTTTTCAATTTTCTAAATTTAAATAAAATAATTCATAATTGATTTGTAACATATGTTATTTGAGGATTCAATTCCAGGTGCGGATCAAATATGTATTTAACTTTATTTGGTAAAATGTGTTTAGAGTCTGCTCCAACCTTGATTTCCAGTTTCTTAAAGGGGGGTGTGTCAAATGGAGTACAGATGAAAGGTACGTGATTTGGTTTTTCGAAATTAACTGTCAATAGCTAATTGACTAGATATATTTTGATTTTTGAAAACTCTTTTTCTACCTTAGACTTTAATTCCTTCCAGCATTCAGCACTATAGAAGGGTATGTCATCATATATATATATATATATATATATATATATATATATATTGAACAATATAGGACCCATTATGGATCCTTGCGGAACTCCGTATTCGATTGTTTCCGCACTACCACATACACCATCGACCCTCACAGCCTGAATTCTATTTGTCAGGTAACTCTCAAATAGTTTTAAACACTTTTCTCGAATACCAATATCCCCCAGAGGGTGCAAGAGTAAACGGTGACTGACGGTATCGAAGGCTTTCGATAAGTCAGTGAATATAGATAAGCATGGTTTGCTGATATTTAATGATTCTGTGACCTTTGATGTTAGACTCAGGATGGCATCCTCAGTTGATTTTCCTTTCCTGAATCCATACTGTTGGTTAGATAGGATGCTGTATTTTTCCTAGTATGACTGTAACCGATTTTTCATTATTTTCTCAAATATTTTTCATAAGTGGGTTAGTAGTGATATGGCCGATAGTTGATTGTCTCCGTTATGTCACCCCTTTTGAACAGTGGGGTAATTAAAGAGAATTTGAAGAGAATCTTAATAAACACTCGGATAGAAAATCAAATAACTATCTGAATGAAAATGCAAATTTTCATTTTCAGATTTTTTCTTTTGAGCTATGGTCTCTTCTCAATATCTATCAGATGTAGTTCAGTGTCCAGGGTGGATTTAGCCGGGGAAGTAGTTGTTTTCTGTTAGATATCACAAAAAATAACTCCATTATTGTCGTGGCCTTTTCAATTTTCAGAAAAATCATTCTATTCAATTTTCAATTGAGAATGTTTCCCTTTCCAACTGAACATCATATCTCACTGAACTTCGTAATAAACGTACGGATCGGTCCGGCACTGGCCCAGAGGGTTTCCATTTTCCTTCCATACACATCCTCAAATAAGATACCGGTTGATTGTCTGCTATGTTATACATGACAAATTATCAAGTTTTTTGTTGGTTTCTCGGCTTTCTGTCGGGATAACTTTTTTGCTCCGAAATTAGATTGAATGCAATTCTCGGGTTATATTATCTTTTTGTACGTCCATCAACCTGTTCATCTACCAGGACTAACATTTCATTACACGGAATAATAGGTGAACGACACCATTGACAAGCCGTGGCATTTTTTTTGAACTTAATAAAACGAGCAGCTTGCTGCAGCTTTATGGTTAGCCATCCGTTTCATCTTCTCTTGAGTTAACAAAACCTATTGCTACACGGCTACTAGTCCAGTACATATTTGATTATTAAATGTACAGTAGTAGTAAGGAAATAATGTGAGAAATTGGTGAAATACAGGAAAATGTGGCGAAAAAAAAAACTTATAAAAAATGTTCTATTCATAACTCATTAGAAAATTCTCTCAAAATTATGAAATCAACACTTAATACAGAGTTTATAGACAAACTGAGTCCATTCGGCTGTCAGAAGCTCCCTGAATGCAAAAGCATTATGAATGTTGCCCATATGTGGGTTAATTCTCCTTTGGAGCATGTCCCAATTATGCTCCATCGGATTCAGGTCTGGAGATTGCGCTGGCCATAGCAATAATTTAATTCCTTCGTTGTTCAACCAATCTGTCACAATATGAGCGACATGTGGACGAGCATTGTCATGTATCAACTGAAAGTTTTCACCAACGGCTCCTCCCCATACTATAAGAGTACCACCTCTGTAAGTGTGCACTTCCTGGACGTGTCTCAAGCGTTCTGCATTTCCAGGTCGTCTCCATACTCTTGTTCGATGAGAGTCTGAATTAAATTCGAATTTCGATTCATCCGTGAATAAAACTGTAGCCCATTCATTTGCATGTTAGTTCTGGAATTCTTGAGCTCATTCTAATCTTGCAGCGCGATTGCCTTCAGAAAGAGGTGGACATCTAAGTGGCCTCCGAAAATGAAGATTAGCTACGTGAAGACGATTCTTGACGGTATCTCTCCCAATGGTTAAATTGTGCGCACATTGTTAAGTTCGCGACCAACTCTGCTGTGATTGTGGGTTGACTACTTGCGGTTAAAATAAAAAATATGTCCTGTACGTCCACGTCCTGGATGATTTTCGGCAGGACTCCCATTTTCCCTGAAACGCCTTCATAACCGACTAATTACACTTTGTGTAACACCCATTTGCTCAGCTGCATCGATTTGTCTCATGCCAACTTGAAGCAGATCTACCCCTTGATTCATCTGTTCTAAAGTTAAATGATGTCGTTCCATTACAAACAACGATTGCAAACACATTATTCCCACAAGTTATCGCTACTAAAGTCACAGTGAAATGAATGAAATTATTGAAATCGAACAATTCAACGCAGATTGCAATTTAAATTTTTTGCAGCACTATCATGAATACTCAGTTTTTGTTAACTTTTTCACATGTGTCTGGCAGAAAAACTTGTTTAAATAAGTGTTTGAACCATATAAATAGGATACATCTGAAATCTAAGCGATATCAATTACATTTCTCAACTTTTTTCAAATATCCTTAGACTTCTCTGATGTATGTATATAGAAATATATTAATTTTTCAGTATCATTATTATATTAAAACATTCCTTTGGGATAATTACCTTCCAAATCAACTGAAAACGATTGACTTCTTCCTTCTCTGTCCAAGTACCTATTTTTCGTCTTTTTGCGTCAGTCGCGTTTTGTTTGAAACGTTACATGAAAACTTTGCACTCAAATTTGACCTTGAAATTTTACTATCATCGCGCCCATAGAAGTTCTACTTAAAAAAATCAAATTTTGAAACTTTATTTTGAGCGTTTCGGGAGGTATTTCTGTATATACAATGTATTTTGTTTCATAACCATTCCTATGCCATTTCCATATGATCAACTTAGCAATAAACCTTATTATTATGGTAAGGGTATAAAAAAAATCCCGAAACAGGGAAAAATCGAAATAAATGAAACCCCACTTATGATAGTGGAACAATAATAATAACAAGAATATCATTTGTTGATTTTATCCATTTCATTTTCTAATTCTCCTTATTCGATGTTTCATCAAACTTCTTGAGAGCGAGCCGTGACTAACAATGATCAATTTTATCATAATTTTTTCACGACCATTGGCCAAGGGCTTTTGTTTTCTCGGAGTTCCGACAAGCCCGTTTTGTGTTCGGTACAATACCAAGCGAACAGGTTCAAGGCTTTCTCTGAAGATACTGGACCGTTTCGGAATTAGAGAGAACAAAGGATCTCCCGTACAAAGGACTGTTTTATTATTGTCCTTTCCCAAAATCCCCATGCGTTGATTCATAGCAACCATGAAAGACAATCAGTTGCATGACTGATTCCCGAATAAATAATTCATTGGTGATTCTTATCATTGCAGGGCATCCACTGAAATAACTTCGAAGGGTGACCGACATAAATGATATGAGAATCTAATATGTACAGTATGCACCTGCAATTTCAGAACCGCATTTCGTCGCTATCAAAATACTGAAATGATCATGACCGATGAATTCACTAACTCCTGAATCAGAAAAAGATATCTTCAGTGCCTATGCATGATACTCCAAATCAGTCTATAGTAAAAGTACAATCATATCTAAGAAAACTGAACAAGATACTACGGTCCTTCAAATTTACAAGTTAAAATATTGAAATTTCAGAAGCCATTTAATCATTGAAACCAAAGGCTGCAATGGGGGTAGATGGAATACCAGCTTACTTATTCAAAGCTAATTTGTACCTATTATCGTTACCATTATACATTGTGTTCAACTGATCATTAGAGTCTTATACGTTTCCTGAAAGTTGGGCGTGTAATTGCCATTCATAAATTTGGGAGAACCAATCATTTAACAAACTGTATGCCAATCACTATTTTACCATCACCCTCAAAAATATTTTGAAAAACAATGCATTAAAAAATAAATTGCAATGCAACAGTTCTCATATAGGAATGACACGGGTTCATTTATCTATGAAAATTAACAACAACAACCTAGTAAAAGCGTTCGTTAAGGTGCATAATTTTTTTGATTTGATGAGAACCTAGTTGTAATTATGAATCATATTTGACATATTTAACAACGTTAGTTGAAAAGGGAAACAGTCTCAATAGTGACTAAAGTATATCTTTCAGTCGCAGATGATTCCACATCTGATTTTATGAACATCCTGTTCATATTTTCAACAAATCAATGTTTGTTAGTATTTCGGGTTTTCCCCAAGGTTCGATATTGGGACCGTTGCTTTTTGTTATGTTCATTCCTGACTACCTTGAAGGAGCAACATTTCATCTTTATGCGAATTACTTGAAAGTGTTTCTCGAAAAAAGGACATTGGAGGACGCACAAAAGAACACATAATTGACTAAATAGGTCGAAATGTAAAATAATATCATGCACTAGGAAAAAGCGGACTCGTTAGAAACTTCACCATCAATGATGTTGAGCTGGGAACTCTAGATAGAATCAAAGATCTGGGTGTTGTCTTTACTTAAACATTTTTCTTCAATGAACAAATTAACGGAATTAGCTTTGATGATGAACTACTAAACATATATAATAATATCCAACCGCTATGTTGAATTCGTGGTTAGAGTATTGCTGTATTAATTGGAATTCCGAAACCTGAATATATTACGATATGCTTGGAGAAATACAATTCTAAGATCCATGTATTTGAAAAAATATGGAATTCACGCAATGGGTATATCATAAGCCAATCAGAAAAGGGATTTTGGAAAGAAGAATCCCGAAACGATCCAGATTCTGTTCATCTCTGATACTTTGAATAATTTGATCAATTTGCGTAATATACTAATGAACATCCACTTCAGTGTAGCATTTGACTATATCAATAAGACCAAATGAGGTACAAATATCTACCAGTATTTTGTAATTTGCATCGAAGCCGATGTTGAAATCCCCACACAATTCCAATATTGTGTTGGTTGGTTGGTTGAAAGCTGACGAGCCAGAGACAGGGTTGGCACTCAGCTTCCCTTGACACCGCGACCAGCTGGGGTCTATTGTATCACTCTGTCGTCAGTGGTTCCTCATTCAAACAGGTTTGTGCCTTTAATTGGGTTCAGTAGCCTGTTAATAAGGTTCTTCGGATCCATGCCTGTTTCCGGGCTGATCTCTCCAAAGGTTCTGTGTCGCCTTCTACTTAGGGCGTCACAGTAGAAGATAATATGAGAGGCTGTTTCGTCCTCTTCATCACATAGCCTACACTCCACGGTTTCCCAGCGTACTCCCATGGTGTTTTGGTGTTTTCTTAGGCCGCAGTGTCCAGTCAACAGATCTACTATAAAACGTGCCTTCGTTCTGTTCAGGTTCAGAAGGTCAGCCGTCAGGGTCCGGTTTGGGTGCCCTACCATAACTTTGATGTGTATTTGCCCAACAGTTTGATCCCAATGTTGTTGGTGTTTTCTTTTTATCCACTCGTCGATCAGGGCCCTGCATTGGTTTTTGTTTATCCCATGCACAGGTTCTGGCCCTGTGAATAGCGTTTCAGATGCTTGTCTAGCTAGCTGGTCCGCTTTTTCGTTGCCTCCAATGCCTCTATGACCTGGCACCCACATGGAAGGTGACCTTGTTGTGTTTTGCCAGCTCGATGAGGTTCTGGAGGCAGTCACAGACCAGTTTAGACTTTATCTGTATAGAGTTGAGTGCTTTGATAGCACTTTGACTGTCAGATAGAATGTAGATGTGTTTTTTCCTATAACCACTTTCTAGAAATATTGTGTTGGTTTGATATAACCGAAAAATTTACTGCCAGGTTCTACCGATGGAGGTACAAGCATAACACATACAATATCGGATCAACCTCTTGTTTAAACAATCTCTTGAAAGGATCTCATGGGTTTGAAACTAGTGTATACTCCATTTTTCTTATGGCAGAATCTTGCCCAACATAGAAATCATTTATGAAATGTGTATTTGAATGCTCATAATTGACGTTGCATGTCATTTTTGAATGAGCCTCTGGTGATTAGGCGTGCATTCGATAAAAAATATGGATGCACTTCACATGATTAGAAATATACATATGTGAGGGACATCAATTTCCACTGTGTAATAGGATATCGGACCACTCTGCGATGATTTCCACATTAAGTAGTCTTTTTATATCAAATGGGATACACAAATATCAATCCACTAATATCATTATGGTGCCGTTTTGGTTTTTGCAACTTATTATAAAATGTGAACACAAGCTATATATTATATGTTCATTTTGGATTCGATATGATTTTTTTGTGGAAAAAAACTTTTGATTTCCTAACTGAATGATTTTTGTGACTTATCCTATCCAATAAAACTTTGAGCAACTTTGCATTGAAGAAAATTCCCAACTAATGCATTTTAAACCTGACATGTTTTTATTGAGCATTTACGTACGAGTATTTTGTGTATTGTAAGTACATCAAAAAATAAGGACGCAACGTTGGATTTTATTGATTGTCAATGCGAGTATGAGCCATATGAGGAAGTAGGAAAAGTATTGAATTCAACAAACATGTAATGTCATGCCAAGCTATAATTTTCTTACACGTGAAGAATTAGTACAACATGAGGTATTCAACAATAAGCGAATGACTTTTTGTCAACAACATGATTATTTATTACCCTCTTCCCGAAAAACCTAGTTCAAACAACCACAATTATTATTTCTTTGACCAGTCGTTGAATCGTTATTCGTGCCTTTGCCGCGTCAATCGCCAATTCTGAACCGCTAGTAATTCTATTCTCACCCCTTTGTAGACTCATATCACTGTCACCAAAATTCAGAACGGAATCAGCACATTTTTACCAAGTCTGCAGCCTGACCACTGAAAAAGTGCTGAAAATTTTATTTCGGTCCCCTATAACGATTTCGGCGGCTATTAGTCAGTGCGTTTGATCTCTACATGGACTTGTGATGGTAAATTGCTCAATGAAGACAATTGATGGACTGTGGCAAAAATGATTCCAGTATTCGAAACTCGGTTCTTATTCCGCTTCAAATATGTACCTTACATCTGGACAATGGCCAGCTGACATCCAATCACTTAGTCCTATATATGGTTACTCCTAGTTATATCATATCTAAGCTATTTGATGAAAAGGGTGAAACCAATTATCGGGAAAAATGAACTCATTCCAGATTATCAGTTTAGTATCAGAGAGAATCATTTCATTATTCGTCATGTGAATCGTATACTACTCGTATACTCTGTTCTCTAATGTGAGAGAGTAATAAAGCATCATTGAACTGTAAAACCGTGGTTGAATCTAAAGTTGATGCCATGGGATAGCTTATGAAAAAGTAAGAAAGGAATGTGCAAGTAGATATAGGACATCATGAATGAAACATATCTAGAATTTTCCAGAGAACCCAAAAATGCAATAATATACTGGGTACCCGATTAGTACGAGAATTTGATATTTTATAGTACGAAAATTTGATATTTTGGGGGTGGGTTTTGCCGAGGTCCGGAAAAACCACCACTGTGAACTTATCAAAAATTTTCCTGAGAAAATTCTCAAGGTGTATAGGTGAAAAAGAAAGGGAAACAGGAAGACGAAGTCAAATTTAGGATATTTTCAATTCTTCAGGAGTTACCAGGACGTTGATGTAAAAAGTAGGCTGTATCTCGAGAACGCCAAAAGGTAGAAAAATTTTGTGTCCGCCAATCGATTCGGAATGGCCGATTTGATGGGTATGGAGGGTTTCCAAAAAGAAGTCAAAATATTTTTTTGATGTGAAAAAATCACGCAACAATACCCCTAAAAATCGACGAATATCGAAAATATCCGTATGGACTTCAAATTATAACCAAAATGTGGAAAATTTCATTTAGATTACAAAAATGTACAGACTTCATGATGATAATTTCCATGCAATGATGAAAACAAAGTTAACATTGGATATTTTGGAGGTGGGTTTCACAGAGGTCCGGGAAAACCACCACTGCAAACTTATCAATGATTTTACTGAGAAAATTCCTGAGGTGTATGAGTAAAAAGGGAAGGGAAAAGGCAAGATGAAGTAAAATTTTGGATATTTTCCATTCTGCAGGAGTTACCACGACTTTGAAGTAAAAAGTAGTATGTATCTCGAGAACGCCAAAACATAAAAAAAAAATTACGATTGCCAATCGATACAGAATGGCCGATTTGGTAGGTATGGACGGTTTCCAGGAGAAAGCCAAAATATTTTTTTTGGTGTGAAAAAATCACGCACGTATCGACTACAATTCATAACCAAAATGTGGGAAATTTCATGTAGATTACAGAAATGTATTCTTCAATACATTTCATGAAGATAATTTCCATGCAATGATGAAAACAAAGTCAAAATTCGATATATTGTGGGTGTGTTTTGCAGAAGTTCGGGAAAACCACTACTGCGAACTTATCAAAGATTTTCCTGAGAACATTTTCACGTTGTATAAGTAGAAAGAAAAGAGAAACAGGAAGACGAAGTCAAATTTGGGATATTTTCAATTCTTCAGGAGTTACAGGACTTTGATGTAAAAAGTAGGCTGTATCTCGAGAACGCCAAGAGGTAGGAAAATTTTGTGACCGCCAATCGATTCAGAATGGCCGGTTTAGTAGGTATAGGGGAAGAAAGTCAGAATATTTTTTTGGTGTGAGAAAATCACGCAAGGCCAATACCCCTAAAAATCGACGAAGATCGAAAATATCCGTATCGACTTCAAATTATAACCAAAATATGAACAATTTCATAGAGATTACAAAAATGTATTCTTCATCAGACTTCATGATGATAATTCCCATGTAATGATGAAAACAAAGTCAACATTGGATATTTTGGGGGTGGGTTCTGCAGAGGTCCGGGAAAACCACCACTGCGAACTTATCAAAGATTTTCCTGAGAAAATTTTCAGGATGTACAAGTAAAAAGGGAGGGGAAACAGGAAGACGAAGTTAAATTTAGGATTTTCACAATTCTTACAGGAGTTATCACGACTTTGAAGTAAAAAGTAGACTGTATTTCGAGAACGCCAAAAGATAGAAAAATTTTGCGATTGGAAATCGATTCAGAATGGCCGATTTGGTAGGTATTAAGGGTTTCCAGGAGAAAGTCAAAATATTTGTTCTCTTGAAAAAATCACTCAAGGCCAATACCCCTAAAAATCGACGAATATCGAAAATATTCGTTTCGACTTCAAATTATAACCAATAACATATTCTTCATCGGACTTCATTATTATACTTTTCATGCAATTATGAAAACGGGTGAAAAAACTTTACGAAATACACTTTTATAGAGCTAGACGTGCTAATTCCAAATCAGCATGCATTTTTACATTTAGCAAAGGACACTAGAGAAAATGGTATTTGAATGTCGAAATTCCGTTTTACACTTCGAACCAAACTTCATCCCCATGGATTTTTCAGGCTGTTCAATGGAGATTCGAACGACAAATCGGTGGTGAATTCAATCCTAGTCGATAACTAGAAATTATGTAAGTTTGGGAATGAACTTGATTCACACCGACTCTTTAACATAATTCTCACAAACTGTACATTAGTGTATTCAGATGTATGTACTATGTGACATCCTAGATTTGTCTTTTCTCTATTACACTTAGAAATGAGCATTCACACTCTCTCTTCCTCGGTAACCGTCTCACGCGGAGCTACTATTTTTCGTCCTTTTCCATCGTATATATCAGCACGAGCAGTTCTCTCTGTCGCGCCCCATTCTCTTACTCAATTTTTTCGACTTCAAATGGCGGCAACCCTAAGAACTGCCATTTTTGCCAAGGAAACCCTATACCATCGTGTTCGCAATGAAATGACCAACATTTTCATCAGGAAAAACGATTGAGGGTCAATTACCAATACCAGTTTACCTGTTTTCACCTGGCAATTAGGTATTGGGCTAGGAAAGAGTTGAGGCATCCTGTTTTTTATTTATTTATTTATTTATTTATTTATTTTACATCCAGCAGGTTGAACCCATTTACAGGAAGTACATAATTTATACTAATGGTAAGTTAGTTAATTAATTAGGTAAAGTCACATGTAAGTGCCTTATAAATTGATTGATGTTCAAGAAAAATATGTCTACATTACATAAATCATTAGCTCGTCTACACATTGTGTTAATGGGAGAGTGAAAGTGGTGAAAAGAGTTTGGTACATTTGAGTGAAATGTCAAATTAGATCTAGACGTTAAGCGTGGTACATTGAAATTAATGAATGACAATAGAGTATTGGAGTCAATAAGGTTGTGAATTATTTTATAAATGAATGTGAGGTCACTAATTTTCCTGATTTTGCAAAGTGACTCAAACTTGAACTCATTGAGGAGGAGGTCATAATTGTAACCTCTCGCGGGATAGACTCCGTGTTTTTTCATAAAACAATAACTGAGAAATTTTTTTTGCACTCTTTCAATGGCAGCGATGAATCTCTCATGGTTCGGATTCCACACAGAACTACAATAACTGAATAGAAAAATCGAATTTAAACGGCCTTCTTCACATAAAGGATTCAATATAAAATTGAACCAGAGAAAGGTAGATCTCAGGTGAAAAACAACTACTTTCCTGGCAAATACCACGCAGAACGTTGAATGATATTCACCTGAAAATCCATGCATACTTCCATAAAATATCAATGGACATTGAATGCAAATGTTTCTTTCTGATAAGCTCGATTATGTTTAATTTAAGTCGTGTTCACCTAACAATCCGCATACCGGTTTCAGGCTTCTTGGCCCTCATCAGTACGGAGTAGTCAACCAGCCAAAAGTCCAAAGAACTCTGGCTGAAGTGAGACACAACGTAAACAAACCATCATCGATCTTGTAACACCTATAGGTACGCCGGAAAAGATAAACTTTAACTGGCGGTACCTAGTGACAGAAAGAAACACTCCGAAAATCTCCCACCTCGATAGGTTTCTAAATAAAAGATTCCTTCTCAGTAGGAGTGGCAAGCCCGTCTAGCATATAGTGAGAGATAAGTGCCATGTGAAGTGGAATGAATAGAAAAATCGAATTTAAACGGCCTTCTTCACATAAAGGATTCAATATAAAATTGAACCAGAGAAAGGTAGATCTCAGGTGAAAAACAACTACTTTCCTGGCAAATACCACGCAGAACGTTGAATGATATTCACCTGAAAATCCATGCATACTTCCATAAAATATCAATGGACATTGAATGCAAATGTTTCTTTCTGATAAGCTCGATTATGTTTAATTTAAGTCGTGTTCACCTAACAATCCGCATACCGGTTTCAGGCTTCTTGGCCCTCATCAGTACGGAGTAGTCAACCAGCCAAAAGTCCAAAGAACTCTGGCTGAAGTGAGACACAACGTGAACAAACCATCATCGATCTTGTAACACCTATAGGTACGCCGGAAAAGATAAACTTTAACTGGCGGTACCTAGTTGTTTTTCACCTGAGATCTACCTTTCTCTGGTTCAATTTTATATTGAATCCTTTATGTGAAGAAGGCCGTTTAAATTCGATTTTTCTATTCATTCCACTTCACATGGCACTTATCTCTCTTACAATAACTGAGTTTCCTCTTCACAAGGGAATTATAAACAGCTTTCAGAGCATCTAGCGATTTTATATCTCTGCAATTGCGCATCAGAAATCCCAGCAATTTTGTTGACTTAGATACGATAGTATCAATGTGAAATGAAAATGTTAGTTTGCTGTCGAACAATATTCCTAGGTCTTTGAACTGGGTGACACGGGAAAGATACCTATTAGAGGTTGTATACAAAAAATCTATTGAATTCGTTCTTCTGGTGTACGTCATGACCTTGCACTTTCCTTCATTGAGAGTTAATTTGTTTTCTGCACACCAATTATTAAGTGCATTGATATCATTTTGTAGAGATATACAATCCGATTCATCATCAATAATTCTGAATATCTTCATGTCATCCGCATATAGTAATTTGTGTGATTGTATAGACGAGCAGACATCATTAACAAATAGGAGGAATAACAGTGGACCTAAATTCGAACCCTGGGGAACCCCTGAAGTTGCTGAAAAAGTATACGATTTTACGCCCTCGTTTTCAACGAATAAACGCCTATCCACTAAATATGAATTCAATAATTCTCTAATTGATTGTGATATTCCAAACGTTGGTAATTTATTTAACAGCTGTTGATGCGACACACGGTCGAAGGCTTTGCTGAAATCTGTGTAGATTACGTCAACCTGTTTTTTGGTATCGAGTGCACTAGAAACGAATTGAGTGAATGTGCACAGGTTTGTTGCAGTGCTCCGACATTTGACAAATCCGTGCTGAAATTCCGAGATCGACCGACGAACGTGTGCGTATATCATCTCCGAGAGTATAATCTCGATTAATTTTGAGAAGACTGATATAATAACAACGGGTCTGTAGTTTGTTACTTCGTTAGCCACTCGGATTTAAATATCGGACAGATCCTAGCAATTTTCCATAGGTTTGGAAATTGTTTGGTTTTTATGATCATATTGAAGAGAAATAAAAGTGGGGTGACAAATAGTTCTATGTGATCTTTTACAAGCTTAGCTGGGATATGGTCCGGACCGCATGTTAATTTGTTTTTCAATTTATTTCCCGCCATTAGGATCTGAGCTCGGGTGATGGTGTTGATGTTAAGGTACTGGCTGGGGTTATTGCATGAGTTAATGTTAATATTGTCATTGCTCGGGGGAAGATAGACACTTTCAAAATATTTTGCAAATGCATCCATAACTGATTTCGCTGAGGCAAAGGATTCATTTTCATATTTCATTCGACCAGGTATGCGAGATTTATTCTTTTTGGAATTTATGAAGTTCCAGAAAGCTTTCGGATCTTTTTTGAGGGAATTTTCGGAATTTTTAATGAACATTTTATGTGCTACGTCTATTTCGTTTTTTACCTTGCGTCTGGCTCGTTTCAAACATATTAAATAATATAAATACCTGTTTCGCCTATACATCTTCAGATAATGATTTTTCACTTTCAGTTGACGAATTATTGATGCGGAGAACCAGATTGGATACTTGTGTAAACGACATTTCTTTAGAGGAGTACACTCTCTGATGATGTTCTGAATAATTTCGTTGAAATGAAAGCAAGCGTCATTAACGTCCGTGGAAGAAAGAAGTATATTCCAATTTACCTCATTGAGTAGACTAATGAACTTTTGAGAATTAATTTTTTTGAAATCAGTCGTTTTTCTTTGGATAGGAACACCTCTTGCTCATTTGGTAATAAGGGTGTGTTGATAATAAGAGCGGGATGATGAGGGTCTATAACTACTAAAGGATCGTTATCTAGACTAACATTGCAATCAACGTCGCCTGGTGATAGTACCAGGTCCAGTATCCTGTTGTTAACATTTCTGATTTCATTTTTTTGGGTGAAATCACAGATGTTAATAAAGCTGTTATATCTTGATAGGAGAGTAGACTCAGATCTTGTGTCATAAAAATTAGCTAATTCAGTTATATTGAAATCGCCTAGTACTATGGTATGGTGAGATTCGCAGAAATGTTCAATACATTCAAATAGTTCATCGTACTTGTCGAAACTTGTGTTAGGGGGAATGTAAACTACAATCAGATAAGTTGCCTTCTCAGCATGGTTGAACATCTTAACGCATAGTGAGTCGGCTCTTCTTACAGGAAACGCCAAGTTATGTTGTTCGGAGTGGCAGATGTTGTTATCTACTGCAAGTATGACACCTCCACCCCTCGATCCATATTCGCGATCCTTCCTGTAAACAGTATAGTTTCCTGGAAATAGTTCAATATTGAGCACACCGTCCCTGATCCAACTTTCGGTAACAGCGATGACGTTGTGGGAAGTTGTTAGAATTTGATGATGAAATTCTTTCGTTTTGGTATTCAAGCCTCTGCAGTTTTGGTAGAAAATCGAAAGTTTTTTAGTGCAAATGTTGTTTCTGCTGGATGATACTATTAGTTTTTTGAAATAATTGTGGGAAGACCTTTTTGTATTTAATCTCTAAATCAGTTTCTCCATTACGCTTGCGTTCCTTCAGCTGGCTCATAATGTTCGTGTAGTACTCGCGCTGTAGCATAGTTTGATCTGGCCTCATGTACATATTTTTGTAAACCTCAATCGATTTGAGTTTTTTATTAGATGCGATGAGGGAAGGAACCATACCGTCGCATGGAATTGTAATCTTAACAGGTCTACATTTGTTTGAATCACCCTGTACAATCGCTCCTAATCTGAAAGGTTTTATCTCATCTGCCGATAAGGTAACTTTTGTTCCTAAGGCGTTAATCATGTTTGTAATATATTCGGAGAGATTTGATACATTTTCTGGAATCCCAAAGATCAGTATATTCTTTTCCCTGCGTTTAATTTCATTGACTTCTGTGATCATAGTCATTATATTCATGGAGTTCCCCTCGGAATCTCCTCTTTTTATCATTTCATTCAGTTTTACATTTATTCTTGATATTTCTTCATCGTGATGTTTTTTCTCCGAGGCTAGTTCAGTTTTTAGTTCCTTTATCTTTTTTTCGAAGACATCCAGTTTCTCATTTAAAATGTTCACTACGCCAGCCGATACGGTGTTTGCCAGGGTCTGAATGAATGTGTTATCTTTACACAGTTGCTTTATGAATACGTCAACAGCATTCTTAACCTCACTCAGTTGATCTCTTGTTAATGGCATTCTGATGCACTTTAGGTCACTGGTTACGTACTTGGATAGCTTATATCGTGATACAATGAACTAACACAGCACTTACAGTAAAGAAAATCTCAATTCTTAAGTACGATTCACTCTGGAAAACTGTTTATTAGCAGAGCGATATCATACACGTCCTCTCTCATAAACACACACATTTAAATCTTGACTTTTTGACGTTTTATGTACGTCTTTCACTCCCGATTGGTACTATTAAAAAAAAATCATGACGGTAACTATAAAAGAACTATTTAAATGATTTTCAAATAAAAATACTTCGCCAAGATATGAGCTGGCAACCCTAGCACGTTGTGTTTATCCATACATAATATTGTATGAATATATATTCAATCAGGAATGAAATAATTAATAGAAAACCTTTTTGGAGACAAGCTTTTATTCAAATGTGTGATGTAGGTTATTAGCAGAGCCGGATTAAGAGGGGGGCAAACGGGGCTGCAGCCCCGGGGCCTCCACAAGAGAGAGGCCTCCACAATATAAATTTTTAGGTAAAATTTCCTAACAAATACCGAAGGATATGCAAAATTATATATAAAAAATCTGACAACGAAAGAGCAGTTCTCCCACTTTTTTCTCTCATTTTTCGTTTTAAACATTCAAAAACATGTTTCGTATTCTTGTCAAAATCCATGGTTAATATTTATCTTCGATCTGATGAATCATGTGTATATGCGAAAAACAATCAAGTAAAACATCATACTATTATACAAAATATTATATCGTATCGAAATTAGCTGTAAAAACAAGAACAATTGGATTTAGAAAAAAATCTATTTTTTTTTATTAAATGAAATGTCGATGTATTCTTTGAATGACACAAGCGATCTAGATACACAATGAAATTCAATATTCATAAGCAAAATAAAATAATATTTCAATTTATGAATATGATTCCATCAAATTATTCATAAGAGCCCTGTGCGCATTCCATAATAGAACAAAAGTTCAAATTCTGTTGACTATTTTTCTGCCGATTCTACAAACACTTTACCCGTCTATACCTGTTTTTCTTATTTATTGGCGTTGACAAGTGTCCGCTGAGTGGCGCGCTTGTAACAGAGAAATCCCCGAAATCTGAAAGTGTGAGTCTAAGAGAGAGATGACATTCCGCAACAAATGTAAATCCTTCTGAAAAGGACTATCTATCTATCTATCTATGATGTTCTATCAAATTCTTGAAAACCAAAATTTCAGAGCTACATTCTCAAACATTGAAATTATAGTGATTATTTTTTGACATTGCTAGAAACCAATGGAAACGTTCAATTCAAATAATTCATATACGTTTTGGCTAATCAATAGTGGGAATAGTCTACCTAGAAAATTGTCGCGGGAATAATTTGAGGTATTTTGTTTTTATTGTCTGACAACCTATATTTTTGATTTGACGTCTGTCATCAATTCGCATGAAAAGTGTGAAATGAATCAAATCCGGTTCAGTACATTATATAATTTTGCAAGGAAATGTGTTGATGATCGTAACATCAATAAATAATCTAAAGAATACCACACGAGAGTTCGATATAGTAGAAAATAATTATCTAGAGTTCTTTCTCAAACTTGTTGGAACTAGCCACTCGAGCCAGTTGGTCTCTTTTGTCTATTGCCTGGCAACAAGTTTTCGAAAATCTGTCGAATTATTTTCACTCTCTTGTGATATTACAACTGAGAATGTCATGATGTCAAATTGCACTGGAAAGCGCTCATTTTCCAAAATGAAAAAATAGGCGAATTACGATGAGACAAAGCCGCCTATCAAAGTTATCGCTTCTTAGCATTGAGAATGATTTTCTCCTGATGCTGGATTTGACCGAAATCATCAATGATTTTTCGTCGAAAGAAGCTCGCAAGAATCCCTTTGTTCACGCTGTAATTTAATTTATTCCTTGTATTTTATTATACCTACATATGCTCGTGACGAAATAATTTGATTTGTTCCGCAATAAATGAAAAAAAAAACTTGTTTGAGAAAGAATTAGGGGCCTCCACTCCTTTGTTGCCCCAGGGCCTCCACACCTTTTAATAGGAATTATGAATTCAAGAGCTTGACCCGCAAAGTTTTCAGTTCGAATGCAAAAGCGACAAACTTCTGAATATATAACTCACGGAATAACCTACGTTATACATCCAGAGCAATATTTTTTATATTTTTTAGCGCATCTGAATAGAAGCTTGTTTTCAAAAAGGGTTTTTTATTACTTATTTTATTTTGTGCTTTTTAGTAAGTACGCCTCAATCTATGCATTTCTGTTAGGGCAAAGTTTTTATGGGGCCTTTTTCCTGTAAGTTCTGAGCTATCCACTCCTTCAATGAGGAGACCATCTAAAGATTAACTCGTCCGATATACTGGAGCTGCCATCTTCAATACACGAATTTTGACACAAAATCAATAGTCTTCGACTTAATTCGTAATCTACGACCCCAAAAACCCTGACATACCAATTTTGATTAGAAACGGTCCATAATCACAAATTGTCCACCATCTGAGCAATTTTGAATTTTATAATTTAACAAAAATTCATAATTTCGACCCCGAAAACCTCCAATTTTGAATAGAATCGGACCACAATCACGAAATTCGTCCGGAATCTTGAATTTATGAAAGAAAAAATCATAATCTCCGACCTCGAAAACCTCCACATACCAATTTTGAATAGAATCGGGCCCTTATCACAGAGATCGTCCACCATCTTGGAGCCGCCATTTTGATTTTATAAATTTTGACAAAAAATTCATAATTTTCGACCTCGAAAACCCCCACATACCAATTTTGAATCGAATCGGACCATAAATACAAATTTTGTCCGCCATCTTGGAGCTGCCATTTTGTTTTTTCTCCAACAAAAATTCCAGGAAGCATTGTCACGGAAACTATGAACACTTGCCAAATTTCACGTCAATCGGACAACTAGAAGTGGATCAAATTCAACTAATTTCATTATACACATCGGGATACGTGAAAGTAAATAGAAGTTTTTAAAAAGGGGAGGTCGATCTAAGTCGGGATCTTAGAGTATCCATTAAAAGGGCTCAGGATGAGAGAATATATGGAGAATTTGATGTCATATATCGGAGAGAACTCAGTTTTGCTGTCTCAGGGATGATATAACATCTGTTTCAGTAATTTGTAATCCAATCCAATTAATTTTTCGATGATCGAACTGTCTACAATGAAAATGTATTTCAATAGTCACGTGATGGCTCCATATTCTCAGTTCACGAACGAAGTTACAAATCTCTGCAATAACTTTATTGCATCCAATGGGAAAAATGTAAAAGCACTTCTATATTTCACCAAAATATCCCTCACGTAAATTCGCATTTGAATCACAGTTATTTTTATCGCACCGCAATCTTCCCTTTTATTATGTTTTACTATGCAACCAAACACCTATGGCTTTCCAAGAGGAAATTGACAGTAAATTATTTGGAGTTTGAGTACCTGTTTTCCATAGCATGCTAGGAATTGGAATTCACACGTTTTCTCTCCTCAGTCTAACGTGAATCTCTTGCAATGGGATACTCAAGTCAAGTCATGTTATAAATTTGAGGGGAAATTTGGAATAAATCAGGCTACAAAAGAAACAAATTCAGTATCAGGGTTATGGAGAATGAAACTTTCATTTTCTCGTCTGAATGCCACAAACATTTTCTACTGATATTTAATTACAGACGCTATCCACCACTTATCTTATGAAATCAAAGTATTTCAGCATGCTCCACAACTACTAACCATTTTGAGAATCTGAATAATCCAATTGTTTTCCTCTCTTGGCAATTAATGAAAAAAAAAAAACAATTCATATCGAATCTGAGAAGCTCAGAACCTCAAAATGAACAATGAACAACTCAACATATCTGGTGATAGAATAGAATTGTGGTTGATTTTTAACCAGAAGAAAAAGTAAGATCATTTCGAAAAAATTTCAGCTCATTTAATGAATCATCAGAACTGTTTTCAAACATAACACTAAACTTAGAATCTGTGGGAATATTATATGAAACGATAGGTATTTGTTCAAAAGGGAATTTTGTAGGTATAGACATAATTTTTGTCGGAGTTCAGTTGGGATTGGGATCAGCATATGTTGAAGAAAAGACTATTGTTTTCTTGCCCACGTTTCGAATTTAAATAAATTCATCCTCAAGGCTCTGTATCAATGGTTCATCATATAATAAAGTATAAAAAGTATAAAAATAGGTATTACATGCCATGATATATTATTCTAATCAACGGTTTTGTGAAATATTTGGAAAGTACTCACCAACAGTAGTTCTTTCCGGGTTAAATTCCTCAAAAAAATAAACCATGGTCAGCCTAATAGATACACAAATGAAAATCCACAGGCACAATAGTACGTATATTTTAACGAGACAAACTCAACACTGAGGTGAATATCTTAGATTGGAGAGAGAGATTTGAGAATAAACAATATAAATAATGGAAATATTATTGTGATTCAAATCTTTATTATGAGATCGTTCTTGAGTAAATTTTTCTCGATTTTTTCCCGGGACCTGTTACGGGGCAATCATTTCCATATATAAATGAATGAATGAAACCAATGAATCAACGACTAAATCAATGACTGAATGAATGAAAAAAAGCATGCTAGAATGAATAATATAATAAATCTCATATATGCTTCAATTCCATATGAATAACACCAAAATGTTTATTCGGGAGATATAAAATGACTGCTCTCTATATTGTTTTTCTCGAATTCTCTCGAAATACTCTGAAATAAGTCTGCATGGAATATATGAGCCCCTGTCACACGAATACCGTGGAAAGTGAAGAATATTAATTCATCCGGCACATTCCGGAAACGATCCTGAACGGATTGGTTTCAAAATTACAAACCATATAGAGAGAAATTCATGGCACAAATGGGAAATAAATGCGTCTGGGGTGTCATCTGTCCTGCTTCGAATAGTATAGAGAACATCTCCGGCACGACAAATCGTTATTTTTTATTGAAGCCAACGAATTCCGAATGCACGGGAAAATCTGATTATATCGATTGTCTTTGTTTTGTGGTATGCTTCGCTGCTTTTTGCGAGTTTGAATGACGAATACTACGGAGAGTGTTATAGTTGAATTATTTCCAGCTACAAATAGGACTCTTATTATTCAAAATTGCTTATAGAGTTTTTGATTTGTCAGTTCCAGTCTTGATAAAAACTAATACGGGTCCCTTTTGAGCTGTATGGGGTCGGCTTTAGAATAGCCCCATGGTAAATCCTGCCTGTCGTAAGAGGCGACTAAAAGGATAACCGTAGGTGGAAGATGGTCTCATCGCCCGGTGAAATACCACCATATCGACTTTGTGTGCTGTGAAATGGATCATTCCATGTTTCAGTGTTCGGTCGATACTTTCCGGTCTCCCTCTTTCCTTTTCCCCAATTCCTCCTTTATTTTCAGGTGCATCCTAATAGTAATAATGATGAAGTCTCCTAGAGTAAAACACTCCGGAAGCAAAATACCTCTCCATTCGGATTTCCGGGCGAGAGGTACTCGAGGGGACTCAACATTAAAGATTAATTTTTGCAACATCCGCGGACTCAACAAAAACATCAATGACGTCCACCATCACCTACAGACGAAAAAACCGGATATTCTGGCTCTAACAGAAACACAAGTAAACTCGTCCACCAACAAGGTCCATATGCTTTGTCCTGGTTACGAACTCCATTCTCGATTCAGGTTCAAAGGTGGAGTCTGCCTTTACGCTAAGGCTAACCTTTCATGCCAGCGTGAAGAGAGTTTGGAACCGAAAGACTTTGATGTGATGTGGTTCAAGCTATCTGATACCAAACTGACTAAGTTCCTCTGCTGACTTTACCTATCACCTAATGAACCTTCATATAACGACCTCTTTGAGTTTTTATCACTCAAACTGGACTACATTCAGGAGAACCATCCAACAGCTGAAACCATAATCATGGGAGACTTTAATGTACATAACGCTGCCTGGCTCAAATTCTCTAACAAAACAGATGATGCGGGTCGTCAAGCCGAGGCCTTCGCCATCACTCATGGTCTAGAACAACTGGTCGAGCTACCAACCCGCATCCCTGATGTCAACAACCAGTCTGCCAATACACTAGATCTTTTCCTCACCACCAATCCTGACCCGTAAAGAATAGAAGTTTGTGCCCCACTCGGAAACTCTGATCACACCCTCATCTCCACAACATGCTCTTTCCATTTACCATCGAGCTGCACAATACCACCCCGTCTCATGTGGCATTACAATTCGGCCGACTGGGAAGGTCTTCGTGTGTTTTTCTCAGCGTTTCTATGGAAGAGAGTTTGTTTCTCTTCAGTAGATACAACACGATGTGCTGAGACAATTCCTGAAATCATCATGTTGGGGATGCAAACTTACATACCGAATACCGAAAGAAGAACATCATCCGATAAGACCTGGTTTAACAGAAACTGCTCTAGAGCTGCGGCTTCCAAACAGGCAGCATACCATCGATGGCTAAAAAATCCGGGCCCTGAGACCAGAGCAGCATATGTCGAGGCTAGAGGCATATGCAAAGAGACAATAGAATGCTCAAAAGATGCCCACAATGCCAAAATAAGATCAAAACTTGCTGAATGTCCTAACGGATCCCGTTCATTTTGGTCTTTCGCCAAAGCTGTGGGAAGAAACTTCACTTCCAGCTCATTTCCTCCTCTAACTAAAGAAGATGGAACACTAGCAACGACTGCCCAGGAAAAAGCCAATATCTTTGCGCACCTATTTGCTGGAAATTCCACTCTGGATTCATCGGGAAAACAACCCCCGAACATTACACCTATTGACAGTCACATGCCCAAGATCACCTTTCGCCAACGTACTATCAGAAAGATTTTGCTAGGTCTCAACACCAACAAAGCCTGTGGATCTGACGGAATCCCGCCGATTGTTCTCAAGAAATGTGCCCCCGAACTAACACCTGTTCTTTGCAAGTTGTTCAACCACTCTTACAATTTGGGGGTATTTCCGTCCAATTGGAAAATTGCAAGAGTACAGCCAGTCCCTAAAAAAGGCAAAAAGGCCCTACCTAGCAACTACAGACCTATCGCACTCCTATCTATTATTTCAAAGGTCATGGAAAAAGCTATCAACATCGAGCTCATGAAATATCTGGAAGACTCAGGAATTGTCAACGATAGGCAATATGGCTTCCGCCATCAGAGATCAACTGGTTACCTGCTCGCTTACGTCTCACATATATGGCAGCTATCTATTGAAAAGTATGGAGAAACTTTAGCTGTGGCATTAGATATCTCCAAGGCGTTCGATCGAGTTTGGCACCAGGGACTCCTCGCCAAGCTTCCGTCTTATGTCTTGCCCCCTCAGCTGTGTTCTCTGCTTGCTAGTTTTCTCTCAAACAGGTCTCTCCATGTAGTGGTCGATGGAGTTTCATCTGACACTCTACTCATAAATGCTGGTGTTCCGCAAGGATCTATTCTCGCACCAACACTATTTCTACTTCACATCAACGACCTGTTGAAAGCAACTTCATGTCCAGTACACAGCTTTGCCGATGATGGTACCCTCCATACCGCTTTCTCTTCCAGGGCCCCTATATCAGCCCGTGAAACCAGAAATGAACGAGGAAGAAATGTTACTAATATAAATATGGACTTAGCAACAATTCTCGAGTGGGGATCTAATAACTTGGTAGAATTCAATGCAAACAAAACACAAGCATGTCTTTTCTCTAGAAAAGCCGATCTCACTGTGCCTAACATAATTTTGTCAGGAGTAACCATACCACTGAAGTCATCCTTATCGATGCTTGGTATTACTATCAGCAATAACCTTTCCTGGGAAAATCACGTGAGGTCCATTGCCAAAAGTGCATCCCAAAAACTTGGTTTTTTGTTTCGTGCCAAGAGCTATTTCACCCCCACTCAGCTGCTTATGATCTATAAGGCACAGATCCGACCTGTCCTGGAATACTGTTCCCATATTTGGAGCGCGGCACCTAAACATATCCTGAGGCTATTGGATTCTGTCCAAAAAATTGCAATTCGTCTCGTCGGTGATGCCTCGCTTACAAACTCACTCACTTGTCTGGAACACCGTAGAAAAGTTGGCGATTTGTCTCTATTTTATAGATATTTTCATGGGCGATGCTCTTCTGAAATATCAACAATCGTTCCTGCTTTGGCAGTCTCTTCGAGATTAACCCGTCAAGTTCAGTCATCACACCCCTTCGTGGTCACTTTGGAGACCTGCAGAACATCACTTTCCAAAGACTCGTTCATCCAACGAACAGCGAGGCTTTGGAACTCATTGCCTAGAGAGGTGTTCCCCGAGGCATACAACCTCCAGAAATTTAAGAAGAACACCAACTCCTACCTTCTTTCCCTTGGTTCCCACGATGTTCTCTGAACATTACAGCATATCCCTTTTCGTGGGAACAAGAACATAAAAAAAAAAAAATAATCTTGCAAATAGAATACCACTTTCTCTCACGAAGTTCGCTTTAACCCCGTATAATTTTACTGAGAGGAATTTTTGTTTGAAATCTCCATGTCTAAAAGAGTTTCAATGATTTCCGATCAGACTATCATTTTTTCATATAGAATGGAAAGCCAAAAGTTCCCTTAGGAAAACTGATTTCTCTAGGCACAATGAAAAACGTTATTGCAGAAAACACGAGCTTTGGTTCACTAACGGAAATTTTCTCAAATAATCAATACGTTTTTTATCTGCAGAAATTATTTCAGTCCCAGCTGTGGACTCCCCTGATAATCAACCCCCTCAGTCGAATCCGACTGGTTCATAATTAATTTAATTGATATAGAAGGGGCTGCAAATTTCAAATCAGGCTGCCCATTAATAAATAACAACGTATGGTATTCGGCAATCGATGCCGATGCTAATACGTTCTCCTTCAGCTAGTCGTACACTGAACTGCAAACGAAAATGTTTAAACGATGGTAACGATCGAATCGGTTGTGTTATACAGGATGTACCGTTACGAAGACGCGTTTGGAATTTCATATTTTCGAAAATGAGTGACACACTGAAACAAAAACAGTCAGTCAATATCCTCAATGTCCTCAATATCCTAAATATCCTCCATGTCCTTGATATCCTCAATGTTCTCAATATTCCTAATAACCTCAATAGCATTAATATGGTAAATGAGATTCATATACCCAGTACTACCTGCTTTGATTATTTAACATGATACATCGTGATACACAGAGGTCCCAAAATAACGAAAAAGCAAAACTCATTCGAATTTTGGTAAAGTTATCGTATACGCTTCCATTTTTTGAGAGTGTAAACAAAAGGCCAGATAACCTTTTCTCAGCCCCTCAAACACGACCATTATGTCGTGTACGTTTTTCGGTGTCATACGTGTACTTTTTCTTCCGAGTTCGATTAGCTCCAGAAAGAACATCTTGTGAACAATTTCTGTGAAACTCTAGTCAAAAGTCAATCGTGGTATATATTTTCTATTTCATGTTTGATTAGGTATATTGGTCGATCATTTATTCAGTTATTGATAGTTATTTTCTGTGTTGTTATTAGAATGATTGTTCGTAAATTTTCAACTTTCATTAGACTTACGAAAAATGCCCCGAAGCTCCCCGCTCTGGAAAAATATCTAATGGATAGGCTGAAGTCTCTATAAAAACATATACAAATTTGCTTGCTCATACTTGCAGTTTTTTTTTTGAAATTTAATTAATTGTGAGCTACTGCAAAAAACGCATCAAACATATTTTGACCCGCATAATTTTGTAAAAATTCGACTTATTTTGCTAGAATGTGACCCTATTACCAAAGTTGACCTTTTTGAAACCAACCCCTTTGCGACAAATTTTCCTATGATCCTTGTCAGCTTTGAAAATAATTCCGCAAAAGTCAGCCTTAGGAGCAATTTCGCGAAATAAAGGCTCAAATCTATTTTTTTTTTCGGACCAACCCTTCTTAAAACCACCCCAATATGACAATATTTTTTCACACATGATTCTCATCAGTCTTAGAAGCAATTCCGCAAAAAAGGCTCGAATCTGATTTTTTTTCGAACCAACCCTGCTAAAAACCACCCCTTTGTGACAAGATTTTTTCAATATTTTTTCTCATGATTATCGTCAGTCTTAGAAACAATTTCGCAAAAAAATGCTCGAATGTGGTTTTTTTTTCGTACCACCCCTTCAAAAAACCATCTCTTTGTGACAAGTGTTTTTAATTATTTTCCCATGATTCTTGTCAGCCTTAAAACCAAATTCCGCGAAAAAAAGCTTGAATCAGTTTTTTGTTAAACCATCCCTTTTGAAAACCACCCCTTTGTGACAATTTTTTTAATAATTTTTCCCATGATTCTCTTTAGTTCTCAGAGAAATTCCGCGAAAAGAGACTTCTCCTACCCCTTCGTGACAATTTTTTTTTCCAGTTTTTTTTTCATGATTTTCAGTTCCGTTTTGGGACCACTGTGTGGGGGACGAGTTAGTATTATCTCCATCCGAAGAAGGTATTGTACAAGAAAACACGTGTCGTGATTGTTTAAACCCAGTATAGTGAAAATCATTCAGTGAAGTAGGTAAGTGTCTTTTGTTTGCTATAATATTGAGTACCTCAGGGCTCAGGTCTTGGGCCTGTTATATGTTTTATTTATATAAATGATATTGTGAACACATAATTTTGTAAAAAAATCTACTTATTTTGCTAGAATGTGACTGGCTAAGTAACCCCTATTACCAAAGTTGCCCCTTTTGAAACCAACCCCTTTGCGACAAATTTTCCTATGATCCTCGTCAGCTTTGAACATAATTCCGCAAAAGTCAGCTTTAGAAGCAATTCCGCGAAATAAAGGCTCGAATCTAATTTTTTTTTCGAACCAACCCTTTTAAAAACCACCCCTTTGTGACAAGATTTTTTCAATATTTTTCCCATGATTCTCATCAGTCTTAGAAGCAATTCCGCAAAAAAAGCTCCAAACTGATTTTTTTTTCGAACCATCCCTGCTAAGATTTTTTCAATATTTATCCCATGATTTTCGTCAGTCTTAGAAGTCTTAGTCTTAGAATTTTTTCCATGATTATCTTCAGTTCTCAGAGCAATTCCGCGAAAAGACCACTGTGTGGGGGTCGAGTTAGTATTAACTCCATGTGAAGAAGGTATTGTACAGCGAAACACGTGTCGTGATTGTTTAAACCCAGTATAGTGAAAATCATTAAGTGAAGTAAGTGTTTTTGTTTGCTATAATATTGAGTACCTCAGGGCTCAGGTCTTGGGCCTGTTATATGTCATATTCATATAAATGATATTGTGAACACTGTTTCTCAGATCTCGATGAAGTTCAAAGAGAAAACTGTGGAAAATGTTTTTACACAAACAATGTCAATTCTGATAGCTCAAAATTCTTAGACATGTATATTGATGTCCTGCGTACCTTATCCAGTAAAGTTTCTTTGAATGTGACAATTGAAGCTATTCCCTGGTTTTTCAATATGGCGATATATCTTAGCGACTCATAGGCTATTTGACATACAAAGAAGAGCCTAACGAATTATTTGTGGCCTGGTTTTCAGGAAAGATTGTAGAGAAGAAAACATCGATTCGGTAATCCTTGCATTGCATTGTGCAAGCAGAGGAATTAAAGTCTCTAATTAATTGAGATATTGCCTTTTATAGTTGATTTCAACATATTTGTCAAAAATTGTTTTTCCTCGTAGAAAATATGTTCATGATGTTGTAAACCTTCTTGTCTTAGCTGAATAAATTCTACTCCACTCTTGGAAAGTCAAATAGTGTGTTGCCATGGAAACGATCAGCGTGTATCAAATTTCAAATCAATGGGACATGCAGATGTTTGTGCAACATTTCTTCTTGAATATAAACTTGTGAATTTTTTTATTCACCTTTATCTGTTATTACATAGTTTGGTATCCTTTTCCTAAGTGAATAAATAAAAATACTTTTTTATGCGAAACAAGTGCATCAGCACTTATCGCTCACTAAACTTTATTCATTCACTTCATTCGTTATTTCCTATCAGTGTGAACTATATTTTTTATCCTGAATGAAGTTATTCTTATTCTTCTTATTCTTCTTATGTTGTTCAGTTCAGTTTTGTCTTATACCCAATAGAAATGAGGTACAATAGTTCAACTCAAATGTCACCAATTCTCCGGTTTATTATTTTTCCCGAAGTTTCCGCGAAATTGAGGTACATTAGGGTGAACTATCAAATTCGACACCCCCATAACCCTATATGTAATGCAGCTGTGGTGTGTAGTTAATATGACAAGCAATATGTCGAACCTAATACATGACATGAAGTATGTTCACGATGATCAAATTAGTTCAGAAAATTACTGCAATTTAGAGTTTCATTGATGATGATTTAGCGTTTCCATTGATATATCATCGACAGCTGACTCCTGCTCCACGATTAATATGCACATATTAATATGCAGTTGCTATTATTGTATATTCTGATCGTTACACAGAGATATTCCAAAGATTTGATTTTTACCAAAATAATATATAATGAAATAATTGAGATTGATGATGATCAATGAAAAAGGTGAATAATTATTGTAGAAAATAAGGAATCAGCGTGTCTGCCCGTTCCGTTTCACCCAGATGTTGTTATGGAATAGTTCATCTCCATGTTCCCCACAACCCACTCAACCTCCAAGATTATTGATAATGAAAAAAAACAGAACTGCATTGGATCCACGTAGTTGCTCTGTAGGTGTCTGCACAAGCACGTTTTTTCAGAACAAGATGAGATCATCACACACAGCGTAGTTCCAATTGAAACCGGGCATAGAGAAGTTTTTTTTTTTTTATTGATCATTCAGTGCTTGACTCAAAAGTTGGGCAATATAATCATAGATTATTCAGATCACTCATATCTCTGATCAAAATCTTTGATAGTAAATACAGTATCACAAATGTTGGTTTGAATAACTTTTCTGTAGGAACATCTGAATGCGAAAAAAATAAAATAATAGAAACAACAGATCTATCGTGGTAGTATATTCCTGGAGAAAAGTATGATCATCTTCTACCGATCTCCATTCGGGGCTTTCGATATTTTTGCAAGGAACTCAAATTCTCTGTTGAAAATGGCCTTCAACAAAGATGTGGTTATACCTCTAAGTGATGAATTCAATCTGAACTGGTGTAATAAGTATCTCGTATCCGCTAGCAATGCATAACTTCATTCCAAAAAAAACGAGGCAACAACTCGTATTTGTTGCACAACTCGAACAGATTACCATCAAAAATTCGGATTATAACAAATATACGGTCTACGACAACAGTATTTCGAATAATAGAACAATTCTTTATTCTTTCGAGTCCAAGAAATCCTGATATTTCTGATAACATCTCATTATTTTCAAAGAAGATATTGAATAAAACATCAACAGTCTTATAACTAAACTGAAAAATGAATCTTGGAAATATATTTAGCCAGTAACAGTGAATCAACATTCAACAGTTTTCAAGACAATTTGACATATAATCATACAAAATATAAAAAAACACTGGGAGGGGGAGCACGGGAAGGGAGATTGGCGATGAGTTAACAATCGAGTTAAAATTTAAATTTTGCTCAGAAAAAACAAATCAAATCTGAAAAAACTTGTCAAAGAAAGAACAATGACCTACTCAAATTCACTCAAAATTAATTTTATATCTACAGAGTACATCCATCTTCTGACAAAAGCAAAAGCAATTGAACTTCAATGTCTGAATTGAAAGGGTTAGATGTATTTCTCTCAAAATCAATAATGAATCAACGGAGGACCGCAACTTCTATCGGAAGCCTCAATAACTTTTGTATATGAGCTCCTTTAGATACTTTCAAACCAAAACGAATAGTTTTTTGTTACGTTCATTATAGAAAAAGTGGACATAAACATTATGAAATATACGCTTCAAAACAAACATTCAAGTATGGCGGACTGGCCCATATAATAGATATATCTTCACAAGAATGTATTTTTCTCTCGATACCTTCACAACTATAATAAGAAATTATTATGGTTTACCAAATCCACAACTGACCATTTGCCAAAAATGAATGTAATGGGACAGATTATATAATGGTAATATATATTGATAAATCTTAGAGATTCAGGGCAAGGGAAAAAATATAACATAAAAACTGGAAGGTATATAAGAACGGAGAAGGTAAGTGAATGAAAAGAGTCTAGTACCAGAAACATCGCAAACTTTTCAATAAGCTCGATTATTCCATTGAAACTGCACTTGTCCAATTTTTTTCTACTAGCATTCTGATTTTTCTTGTTCGATCCTTACTATTCTGAGAGATATTTGTTTTTTTCAATATTCTATATTTATATCATTTATATATTCCTTTGATGTAACCCGTGACGTTTTCTTTGTTATGGTATCGTTAAAAATGCTTCAATTACCATCATTAACAGTTTGGGATGTTGGATCTAGAATCATTCACATAAATATAAAAGGTTTCCCACTTCTACCATATTTCCAATCTACTCAAAAGAAGTGCATGATCGACGTAATTGAAAGCCTTACTGAAGTCAAGGAACAACCCTACACATTTCTTACCTTGGTGCATAGAAAGTAATCAGGAATTTAGCCACTATCGAATATTGATCAACCCCGTTGAAAAAACGTGTATAGAAAAATAAATCCACCCAAAGCGCATATGTCATTGTGGTCGTAGACACCAAATTTTCAAAATATTTTTAATGGATTTTACAGCTTGTGAAAACTCTGTTGCTATTTTTTTTAAATTTTCTAATACTTAAGTCGGCAAATTTCAAATGGCTTCTTTTCAGCGCCATTGCAAATTGTGACGTAATCACATGATCAACCAATCCCAAAGCTGACAACTCCAATCAATTTTGCAACGTTGCCATATTTTCAAATCCATAACAAGAATAAATGATTGGCTTTCTCTTTATCAGAAATCCTCCTGATGGACCACAATGATTCGTAGTATCAAACATAACAAGGTTAATATACCCTGTAAAATCGACAATATATTGTTTTATGACAGATCGAATGTTTTTACACCCTTCAAATCCGCCATCGTCGCTTGACGAATAGTATTCAAACGTCACAATATTGCCGTTTAACGTCACAATCAAGTCGATTACGCCTATTGGCTGCTCGGTCGTGTACGTCACAAAGAGCGGAAATATTAGTAACTTCAAAATTTGCTGATTTTCAAAAATGAATGGGAACTGCTGTAATTCAAATTTGACTCAAAAAATTTGTCGTGGGTACATTTATATATGCGTTATGTATTTTGAAGCATATTTAAAGCAATAATAATTTATCGTGTCGCTTTTGGAATTGTAATAATGTGTCCTGTAAGTAGCCGTTATTCGAAATGGATATTTCATCTATTCCTTATGATATATTATTCCCTATAGTTGCCCTAGGAATATTGAATGTTCGATATAGCATTTCCGAGGGGCACATGTTCATCCAATCTAACGTATCATCACTTGATGTAGTGAAAATAAGCGCTATCAAAAGAAAAATCAATTTTTAATATACGAATTCTCGACGGAGTAGAGAATGGGGAACAGCGCGAAATCCAAAGATGTACTTTTCATTTGCCTCAATTTCTATTTCAGTTGGGTGATGAGACGGGATCTGTTTTGTTTAAATATCTTCGCATTTCGGCATGTTTATCTATGTCTGTGTTCTTGGCTACACTGAGAAGAATTCGGGGGAATATATGGTGATATACAGAAGCTGAAGGTCACGATAACATTAAAGGATTGCCGGATTAAAATAGTTTCTCTACGATTGGCTAGACCCTGAGGGATCCCCCGAAACATACACAGACAAAGAATACTTATAATTGATTTTCCACGGTAATTAATGGGTAATTGACAGGAGCATATGAAAAACAACGTACACTCTGTGAAGAAATGACAGATTATCTTTGCTTTCATAATTTAAATAATATTTTCATTTTATTAGAGCTAATAAAACAATTATGCTGTAATATAGATACCAGTAGAAAAGAAAAGGTTGTTACTTCATTAATGATCATTCATTATCGTCATTTTATAATATTCAAATACAGTTCTGTCCAAATTTCTTCGCAGAGTAATGTAATGTCCTGTTTAAGCTTCTAGCGCTCGAGCTTACAGAGTACTATTATCAGAATCACCACTGAATGACGACTGTTGGAAGATAAAAAAAAAAAACTTTCAAACCAATATTGACAAACTATGTGTTATTTGTTGAAGTTTTTCGAGTCCTACAACTTTTACTGAAATAGTTTTTCTTTGAGATGTACACAGAAACACAAGTAGGGGGAAGTGGGGGAAATTGGAAACACTCAACTTCCAACGCTCAAAAATAATATAAAAAAGTCACAGACATAATCTTATATCTTTAAACGAGCAACTCTTGTATGAATATAAATATGTTTCGGCTATCTCGGAAACGACTGTTACGATTTGGATGAAATTCTGTATTTCGATAGGGTTTTGCTTTTTGAGTTTATCTATATAGGCGTCCTTCCTGAAAAAACCCGATTTTACACATTTTTTTCATTACGAATTGATATGTCTAGCGCACTCTCGTACATTTTTGAGGTACTTGCATTGTTGCTATTGGAATTTTGTGAGATGGCGCTATATGCCATTATCCGAATTCAATCTTATTTAAAATGTGTATTTGTAGCCAACCTGTGCACTAGGTAAGATTGCAAAATATGCATACGTAATAAGTATGTGATTTGTATCTCCGAAAAAACACGATTTTACAGAAAGCTCGGTCGCCCAGGTACTCAACTTTTATTGCAACTATAAACTTTGCTTATCTATCTACTTATCGAATTCTCGAACATCAACGTTTTATTAGAAATATGAACGAAAACAAAAAACATTGCCGTTCCTTTTTACCCTGTACCCTATGTGGTATTTGAGATCATCCCGAGGGAATATGAGAACGGTGTGGGGTAATTAGGTATGTGGTTTGGGGTAATTAGGTATGTGGTTTGGGGTAATTAGGTATGTGGTTTGTGGTAATTAGGTATGTGGTTTGGGGTAATTAGGAATTGAATCTTTATAATTAACTACAATTTCTTTGTGTGTCACATATCACACACGTAACCTGTACTAGTCTCGCCGGTAGTACATTTTTCATATGCCCAGAGTTCACAAATGGCGCACATGATTCAATCTTCTGTCGTTGTGGATTCATACTATTCGTAGCACATTATACAGTAAAACTCCTCTTCGTTTTCATCTGCTTGTAAAGCCTTCTTCAAATTTCTGACTCCATCACACTTGACTCGTGGCTTCTTTTGTATGGTTTTAATGTTCTTTTCTGCCTTTTCAGTTGGATTTTTTCTTTGCGTTTCCACTTACTTTGTCTTTTCTGTTTTTCCTCTAGTACATTTTCATTGGTGTGCTGGATAAAATCTGAGAATGCTTCCTATTCTGTCGCTTAGAAGTGGTTTCTGTTTTTGGAATGACTGGCACATCATTTCTGCAAGAGGCACAGGAGTGGATGGAGGAGGGGTATTAATGGTAATGCCCAAATCGTTGACATTTTCAGGAATAGAAGTGGCATCCTGTGTAAGTGTTTGACTCTGGCTGATAGTGTTAACGGACTCATTCAAGCTTTGCTCAGCTGTAGTTTCAGGAACATCGCATTTTCATTTTCAAAGCTCTCTTTGAATTTGTCAGGATCAATAGGGTTAATTCCAGCGGCTCTGAATCCACTGACAGCCTTGCTTATGATAGCTGTTTTTTATTGTTCGCCTTTGTGAAAAGTGCTCCAACCTCGTATTGGCTTATTCGTTTGCCAGGATTGTTAACCATGTAGAGCTCACATTATTTATCGTATGCCATCTTCAGTGAACTGAAGATTGCAAGATCCAGTGGATGCATTTTGTGAGAAACATGGGGTGACAAGAAAATAACTTGCTGGTTGTGTTCCCGGAAAAGTGTATATGCTCCCAGGCTGATATGACTTTCGTGATTGTCGAAAATTAGTAATACTGGTTCTTCTTTGGTAGGTTTCACAAAAGGAATGAAGTGTTGCAAGTAGTCAAGACTCATTTATCCAACCGGAATCAGAAACCGAAGAAATCATGTCGCTGTTACAGCCTTTAATCATTAGTTCGATCATTCTCTTTTTTTTGAAGATAAACATAAGAGGAACATATATGCCACTAGCGCTGACAGCACAAACTACTGTTGTTGTGATACCGCGTTCTCCGCTAGTCGCTTTTGCTATCTGTTTTGAATCTTTTCGAGCCAAAATCTTGTAATTTTGTCGAACTGTCTTGTGCCGGTTTCATCAATATTAAAAATACGGTGACCAGGTACATTGTGTTTTGTTTGGATTGTTTTTAATTGATCAAAAAACGGATTCAATTCGGTTGCGTTAAAAACTGTTATTCTATCAAGTGAAGTAGCTTCTGAAATCGGTGAGCTGATGGAAGGATGTCGGGAAACGTACCCAATTACCCACCCGTAGTCTGTAGTCAATAATAATAGTTTAAAAAAACTAAAAACACGCTTTTATTGAAAACCAGACTGAAAAAATAGAAACTAAGAAAAAAAATGTATTTTATTTAAAAAAAAGCGTGGGGTTCATGGTATCGCCTCGGTGTGTAATGTACTATATACCGTTGAAAAGGGAAACATTCTCAATTGAAAATTGAAAATTGAAAATTTGCATTTTCATTCAGATTGTTATTTGATTTTCTATTCCAGTCTTAATTGAGAACTCATAAAGATGAATGAGGCAAAGAAGAATGTTTTCCAAAAGAGAGTACTCACCAGAAATCATTCGTAACATTGACGCAGGAGAGACATCGCATTCACTAGGTCTTCAATACATTTTTGTCGACGAAAATCTATTTCACGCTTCCACGATCATCAGGAAGACCGGAAGAAATGGGAAACACATTTTCAAGAAGCAATCTCACTTTGAAAAGAGGTTATCTTGACGATGGAAGATAGTGACTAAAGTTTATCTTTCAGTCGCAGATGATTCCACATCTGATTTTATGAACATCCTGTTTATATTTTCAACAAATCAATACTATATACCATATTGATACCATGCACCCCACGCTTTTTTTAAAATAAATAAAAATTTTTATATTTTTAGTCTGGTTTTCTATAAAAGCGTGTTTTTTAGTTTTTTTGAACTATTATTTATTTCCTACTTTCTAGTGCGGTTTATTTATAAAAGCGTGTTTTTTTTCAAATTATTATTTCCATAATTTTTTCTGCAAATCATAATCTCCGACCCCAAAAACCCCCACATACCAATTTTGAATAGAATCAGACCATAATCACAAAACTCGGCCGCCATTTTGAAGCCGCCATCTTGAATTTTCCAATTTTTACAAAAGAATCATAATATTCGACCCCAAAAACCCACACATACCAATTTTGAATAGAATCAGACCATAATCACAAAACTCGGCCGCCATTTTGAAGCCGCCATCTTGAATTTTTCAATTTTCACACAAGAATCATGATATTCGACCCCAAAAACCCCCACATACCAATTTTGAAAAGAATCAGACCATAATCACAAAACTCGTCCACCATTTTGGAGCCGCCATCTTGAATTTTCCAATTTTGACAAGAGAATCATAATCTCCGACCACGAAAACCCTCAGATACCAAATTTGAAGCGAATCGGACTATAATCACAAAACTCGGCCACTATTTTGAAGCCGCCATCTTGAATTTTTCAATTTTCACAAAAGAATCATAATATTCGACCCCAAAAATCCCAACATACCAATTTTGAATAGAATCAGACCATAATCACAAAACTCGTCCCCCATTTTGGAGCCGCGTTTTGGAGCCGAGTTTTTCAATTTTGACAAAAGAATTATTATCTCCGACCACGAAAACCTTCAGATACCAATTTTAAAGCAAATCGGACCATAATCACAAAACTCGTAGGCCATATTGGAGCCGCCATTTTGTTTTTTTCCACACAAAAATGTCTTAATGCATTGTCACCGGAATTATGTACACCTGCCAAATTTCAAATCATTCGGACGTCTGGAAGTGGGTCAAAATCGCGCCCAAAGGAGTCGGTTATAAATAAACAAACAAACATACAAGTGAAGCTAATATAAAGCGTGTAAAAATAAAAACGGCCGCCAACCTCTACAGTATCTTTGGTGAACTCCAAATCACGTGGGGTTTGAAAACAGATAGTACGTGCACGATTGTAACGAAATATTGTATCTTTGAACTCAAAAAAATGATATTTAGATCTACTATTATATCACACAATAAAAATTATGACAAAAATGCTGAAAAAATGTCCGATTCACTGTCGCGTACGCACTGAAGGGCGCTGGATGCCTCCGTTGAACTGGTGCGGGACGGTGCAGTGCAGGGGGAAGTAATTCTTATCTAGCTGTTCCCAATTACCCGCCGTTCTCAATTGCCCCACTCTCCCCTATAGCTGTTAAATATAATTGAAGGTATTCGACGAAAGTTCATCTTTTCTTGATGCAAATAACACATCAGTTTTTCCATTTCAAAAAAATGTGATGAAAGCATTTGAATCCATGACTACACAAAAGCCATTTGTGAGCAATTATTCGTGCAATCTATCTTCCCGACTGAACGTGACATATTTTTTTAATTCATACAACACAACATTGGGGTTATTATTAACTATTTCTGTACATGTATTGTTTTCATCCTGTGAAAAACTTCGACTGTTGAATGGTGTACTCAATATATTATTCAATGAATAATTAATCCCACATGAATAAGCAAAGCAGTTTTTGTGTATTCAGTTGTAGAATTAATGTGTACATTGAAAATTGTCGTTCGGAGTTATCAACTGATTAATCAATTGCAGGGAATAGTTGTTTGGATTGTATCCGTTATTTTTCCGACCTCGGCAAAAATATAAATGAGAAATGGATACACTGAATCAATATATACTATGATCAGAGTATCCGGGGAAATAGAAAACAATAACAAAATAATGGGAGAAAAGTAATGATTGAGAAAACTGGATGTTGAACACGAAGAAGAGGGAGAAAGAGAGTTTGGAACGTTATAAATAAAATCACGAGTGGGTCGAGAATAGTGAATGAAACAGAAAAGAGGGGTAAAAGAGAAACATGAATGTGGAACTAACAGAGAAGTTAAGCGAAGGATATTGAAATCAGAACAATAATAATCTAACATTGAACATAATAGAGACATTTCAACAGCCAAAACAACTAAAACTAAATCTATCCAGAAAAAAGTTGTTTTTACACGGGCAGATAAAGGAAAAATGGTGATCGCTATTAATGAAGTTGATAACTTAAAAAAACTTCAGAGCTCTTGAATTCGAAGTTTCTGGATATCTTGTAAGAAGATCCTACATGCTTTTATCAAAAAGAAGTTAAAGAAATACTGAAATCAATTCAATATGTTCTTAACGACGATGAAAAAATAAGATACACTATTAATGAACCCTCAAATTCCAGTAGTGTATTCTCTTATGAAATTTCATGAAGAAAATTACCCCATCCGGCCAGTAGTATCTCTCATTACAGCACCATCAGTTGAAATCTCAACAAAATCAATAAGATCTCATCAAGAGTAATTGTAAATTTGTACCTAAATTCAAACTCATTTCCTTCGATGTTCAAAATTTTTTTTCGAGTAATCCACCACATGAAACAACCATACTAGTAGGTAACCTACTGGATAGAAACCATGTTAATCCGATCATCAAAGATGATATATTGGATTTACCTATAGTTTGTTTAACACAAAATTATTTCCAATTCAATAATAATTTTTATTCTTCTAGTGAAGGGTTTATAATGGGTAATCCGTTACTAGCGGAAATTTTCATGGATAATCTCGAAAATAGAATTTATAACAACCCGTTGATAAAAAAAAATCCTATTCTGGTATAGGTATATAGACGACATCTTATGTTGCTTTTTGTAGGAACTGATAGACAATCAAATATATTTTTTGACTTCATCAATGGCATCCATCGCTCAATCAAATTTACAAAAGAAATTGAAATGAATGATTCGATAAACTTCTTAGATTTTACCCTAACGAAAATAAACAATGAACCCGATTTTTCAATTTTTCACAATCCTTCGTATACAGATATTTCAATACATAGTACTACGACTCATCCCCACTAACACAAAGTAGCCGCCTATGATAGTATGATCCACAGACTACTGAATGGTCATCTGTCAGAAGAATTGAATATAATTAAACAAATTGCAGCCAATAACGGATATAACTCAGGTTCAGTTGACAACATTATATCGAACAAATTTTATGAAAAGGCAATTCAATTCAGTTTATTGAAATACAAAGTCAAATCTCAGGGTTTCTTCTTATTTCGGCAAACCTACAGAAAAAAATTCTAATCATTTAAGACATTAATATTGCTTGCAAAACAAATAATACTTTGGGAAAATTGAAAATTCCGACAAATCTGGAGTATATAAACTACCTTGTGGTACTTGTCCAAGTTTTTACATAGGACAAACAGGTAGACCTTCCCAGCAACGCATATCCGAGCATAGAAACAGTTTTATCAATAGCAAATCTAATTCAACTTCCGATAACCATCTCCTGACTGCTAATGACTTTGAACTTTTGCATGTAGAAAAAAAAAGGTCAAAAATTCAATCTGCTAGGAAGCTCAGAGATTAACAAAGACAAGAACTCACAATATTTATTAAATGACCAGATTAATTTGATTAATTCCCCCCCTTCACATCTGTTTACTAGAAATTGAATAATCTTTCGTCCAATAATCACTCTTAATGACCTAATATTCAACTCCTGTTATCTATATCAAACCCCAGTAATTGTAATTTAGTTTATCTCCACTTGAAAAAGCTATAGCATAGCGGGTTTTGTAAACTATTTTTTTTGTGAAAATCGTAGTGAAGTGTTTTTAGTTTACTTTAATAATGGAAAGTGATAGATAGGAAAAGGTAGAAAACTAACTAGACAACTATCTGGAGCTTCTTGACAGCTGCATTAGGAATATTGGTAATATGTTTCAAATGTGATTAAAATCAGAAACCTGAACAACAATTTAAAATATTTTCTCTTTCACTTTCCACATAAACAATTCATATTGATTAAAATCTTATTATTTCTGAGATCGTACACATTTCAGAATATTCATTGGCTATGCTCTTTGCTATTCAAAGTGCCTTCTTCTACCAGAAGGTCGACATACTCATTTCTTTCAAAGCCTCTGCCTACGCTTTGAAGGGCTTTCACGCAGTTCCATACTAATCTGGATTATATCCGACTTGATGCCAGAGTTTTCAGTGCTGCTTGGCAGTATAATCAGTTATGATACAATATTATATCCAATATAACAATATCAAAAGTATTTATCATCCAAAAATCTGTAGCAGAACACACTTCGATTTGATGCCAGAGGTAGGGCAAGCAAAAAAAATTGAATTACAATCTCAATGGCAATGAAAAATATTTTCCCTACATTATGATGTGAGAACTGAATTCGATCAAATGCAGAAATATCATACATGTGAGCTATTTAAGTTTCAGTTCTTCTGTATTGAGTTTTTGTGTGTACTGAAAATTTTCCTTCATGATGATCTCGGCACCAAGCAAAAAAAAACTGTAAACTAGAGATATAGTTTCGAGCAACGCTTGGAAAATAAGGGTCCAAATACATTATATCCAAATGAATTTTTGCTTTTCTGTATGAACAGATGATGTAGTGGAGGCTTATACATTCCTGTGAATTTTTCCCAGTGTAGAAGTTCCTAGCACCTCGTCTGTAATCCCCTCGAGACTGCAGAGTCTGTGATGAACACTACATCGTCAGCTCAGCATGCGAAACCACGAGATTTATACCCAAAATGAGAACAGAAACACCGAACACACCCAGCAAATTACTGATAATAAAAAGGGGATCTATGTAGCTAATCAAAACACAAAGCGCCCGACTTCGACTCTGATAATTAACTCGTTTCCGTCCACCGTTCATTTCTCAACTCAAAGTTCATACGGGTTCATTATTCTGGCTCTGCACAATTAGCCTAGGTGCTAAAATTTGATATTTTGAATGCAGGATGATCGATGAAAAAACTCGCAATCTGGGTAATCAGGAACAGGCTATTTTGTGTTCTTTGACATCGTCATCGTTCCTACTTATCGACGGGAAATCATCAATGGATAATCATCTTTTTTTATGATTTCTTCCGATGCAAATACAGGACACAAACTTGTCCCCTGTGTGTTAAAATGAAAAAATGCGCATTTAAATTTCAACAAAATGATATCGTTTGGAGTATGTCACAACACAGGTATTATCTGAAGAGCGTATTTCAACAATTCTTATGTAATTGGAGTTATATGAGAATATGTCAACAAATACCATAATGAATGAGAAGACGAACACAATGCATAACTCAAGCTACTGCTGAAACCCACTGACGACTGGCTCTTTATTTCTCATAAAAAAATCCAGAAACATCGCTTGATATTTATACAGGGTGTTCCATAATTGAATGCTGATCCTGGAGGGCGATACTCCTTGGATGATTTTAAGAAAAATTCTTCATATGAACAAGATGTTGAAATTTAACAGAAAAATCAGTTCTTCCCCAATATCTCTGAAACCGTTTTGGCTTTTTCTTCAATTTTGGTACATGCAAGTACGCATAAAAATACATTTTTTCCATGATAAAGGATTTCTTATTTTCATCAATGGCGTCCCTGTTAACATGCCCTGTCATATTTTTGATCAAAATAATGATACGCCACTGTCTTTTTCCCAAATAAATTGTAACGTTTTCCTGGAAAACTATCCACTTCCAGTGAAACGTACCTGCCTGACAACTCCTTTCTTTGATGAGGAAAAAGCCGGGCCGTGGGTTTTATTTTGTTTCTTTTTCTTGTGTTTTCAAGTGTTCAAACTCAAGCTATAGCTTTTTGGGCGCCAGTCGAATAATTTCAACGGGGAGGGGAATATGGAATAGAGAACAGTTCAGAATGGAAAATACCAATAATCATATAAAGTGTATTACAAAAATTGCATATAAAAAATGAATACTTTACATACGGGTATGAAATTTAGATTTGTACAATCTCGACTTACGACTCGGAAGGAATCGATATAAATCAAAATATATTTATATATTTTTGTGCCCTACCTAGTGACTGGGCCGATAAATAAACGTACCAGCTACCACATGAAAAATACAAGGTACACCCTTGGAATTATCTAGAAACAGCTGTTTTTAGATCACACTGAGTTCTTAAGAATTACTAAATTTACATAAAACATGTAATTTCTGACAAATAGGTAACTTGCTGAAGGATTTTTCCGGGTTTGGCCCCCTTTTCTATCTTTCGCGCTCTGAGGGAGAAAAATCAAACGTGTACTCACTGAGGATCCCAGAATACTCTAGTATTGTACTTATCCCACTGCCGGGTGAAGTGTCATGCCGTTTTTTCTAATGATATGGTTTTTTTTCTTAGTGCTCTGCCGACAAACCACTTGCAGAAAATTGAGGCTGCGGCTTCTGTGTTGAGGTACAGCAATTTCTCTATCTTGGACAGGATGTCTGCCCTGGTTTCTCAAAATAGCTCGTTGTGAAAAAACAACTGCTCCGGTGGTGCCTTGTAAACGGCACGTAACGGGGTGGTACAAAAAACCTATGAAAATCAGTGTCAGCTATCGCCAACTCAAAAAATATTGATTACTGACCTTAGTTGTTATGAGGTTTTTTTCGAAAATAAAATCATCCCATGTGACCTACAAAGATGCAAAGACGTCGTACCGTATTGCCACTGTTTACCAGAATTTCTTCTGAACTCTCACGTTCATACGACACCCAAAACGACAAAAGGTTCTCGATCGAAGCCGATAGCTTTTTCCTCTACCTTGAGACCGGTCAGAAACGGAATTTCCAATGCCATTGCCTACGGTGTACAGGGTGGCGCAAATAAACCGTTACACAATATTATTTTGTAATTGTCCTCTATCTTCTCATCAAAATGGTCTTCTGCCTTTTTTTCGTCCGGCGGACGGTTTTCGATTTAGAAAATAAAATACATTCATTTGCTTGTCCCTATTCGATTTTTTCTTAGTCTTAATTTCACAATTGTGGTAACCAAAGGATCTAGGCAAGATTTTTATAATTTTATGGTAACTATTATATAGTTTTTGTAATGAATACGCATAAAAATCCATTTTTTATTTTTAAAAACATAACTATTATGAACAAAGAATACTTTTGGAAAATTACCACAAGCGATTTCGCATTAAAATAGGAACATCTTCCAACAGAATTGGCAAATTATCTTCAAGAATTCGGCAATAATTATGTCCATTTAATCTGCGTGGTGAAAAAAAAGGTCCAGTTAGGTAATCTCCAATAATTCCAGCCCAGGCATTCAACGAGAACTGCTCCTGGTGATGAGATTCCACGATTGCATGCGGATTTTCCTCGGCCCAAAAATGATTATTATGGAAATTTCTGATCCTGTTTTAGTAAAATTAGCTTCGTCCTGTCAAATAAAGGATTTTCGCTACCTTTTTGGAGAAACCATTGGCAGAAATTCACTCGTGATGGAAAGTCTCCAGGAAGTAGAGCCTGAACCCGTTGAATGTGATAGGGATAAAATAAATAATCATGAAGAACCCTCCGTACTAGAATATGGGCGATATTCAAATTATTGGCAACTTGCCTTGTACTTATTTCAGGATTTTCGTCAACTGAATTTAAAACAGCTACCTCAATTGCTGAAGTTCTTGCAGTCCGATGTGCTCCTTTCAAGTGATGATTTGGCTCAAAACTTCCTGTTTCACACAACCTTCTGTGGATGCTTGAAATCGTTCGAGCATCAGGAACCATTCTATTTGGGAAGCGCTCTTGATACAGTCGCCTGGCTTCATATGCGTTCCCGTCAGCAAGCCCATACAAGTAATGCATGTCTGCTATTTCGGTATTTGTAAAATTTACCATGTTTTTTTTTAATAAACAAGTTTTAATAACGCAAATAATATCACGTATCTAGCTAAAGAAGTGTCAAAATTTTTTATGTTGAAAACAACGAAATGTGTTCTTAGCATACTAGATGTTTCTAGCCCACAAGATAAACCCGTATCTTCAACGGCTGATTTTGCATAGGGACAAGCAAATTAATGCATTTTATTTGCCGGACGGAAAAAAAGCACGAGACCATTTTCATGAGAATATAGAGAACAATTACAAAAATTATATTTATTTGGGAAAAAGACAGTGGCCAATCATTATTTTGATCAAAAATATGGCAGGCCATGTTAACAGGTACGCCACTGATGAAAATTAAGAAATCCTTTGTCATGGACAACATGTATTTTCATGCGTACTTTGCATGTACCAAAATTGAAAAAAAAAGTCAAAGCGGTTTCAGAGATATTGGGGAAGAACTGATTTTTTTGTTAAATTTCAACATCCTGTATCTCAGAAATAAAGCGGTTGCGGACATATGTTCATATGAAGATTTTTTTTCCAAATCATGCAAGGATGATCGCCCCTTAGGATCAGCATTCAATTATGAAACGCCCTGTATATCCGTTCTTCTACGTAATTACTTATGATGAGTTATTGTACAAAATTTAACATGTATGGTATATGGTAGAAAAAAAACTCGTCCTAGGAAAGTGTTACAAATGGAAGATGATTTTTTATTGAAACCCAATGATATCTCGATAATACGAGTATAACATGAATAAGATACCCTATAAACATGCTCAAACTGAGATTCTTCATCTTGAATGAATGACACACCTATCATTCGCTACATATACTCAGTTTTGACTGACCTCCTGTCCTGCCATGTACCGCTATGCTAGAAACATACTGAGTGTGGCCGGGAATTTCAGTGTTTTATCTGCAATTCACTGCGATTTTGAATATCTACTTATTTTTCAATTGGCTATTAGAAAACTATACTTATCCTCACTTAGGTATACTCTGTCGCTATGTATTTAAATTATATGTATTTTCGTCTTTGTTTCCGCTTCGCTTAGATATATTCTCACACCCATATTCTTTGTTCCACTCCAACCCTTGCAATAAGAATTGTAATTTCTTTTTATGCAATAAATGTTCTATCTATATATCTATTCATCTATCTAAGATACCCTAATCCATAAGGAATATACTGCTCAGAATATTTCTGGAACCAATTCATTGAAACATGAATCCACTCTGAACTGAGTATGAGAAATTCATAGCACTGATCGAAGTCGTTGTGTATGTATGAGAAAGGACGACTCTGCTGAACTATTTATACGTTCAGATCAAAAGGAACTTATTCACCTACTCAACTAACTTATGTTTTCCGAAACATCAATCGCGCGTTTTATCCACACATCAGAACGTTCGTACTTTATCGATAGTTTTTTTTTTGCTTTTCCTACTTCACACGTCAACTCGTGTAAACTCTGGGGAAATAGTTTTCGTGGCGAAAAGATGCTTCTGGCTGATAGAATCTGTCAGTACATACCGAGGGTTGAAGGATCCTTCCGAAAAGCCATGGTTTCCAGAGTTCTGAGAGTAGGAGATCCAAACTTGGCAGAGGTGTTGAACTCAAGAATGGGATAATTTTTCAATATTTCATACTCTCCTATCACTTCCGGTTCCACCAAAAAAGACCACAACTTGGGAATTTCGAATGGAAAACGTGACTGCAATGACCAGCAGAAGAAGGTGTGCTGAATGCTGCAGAAGGAATTCAGCAGGAAAAAAGGTTCCAAAGGAGAAGTGAGAGCCAAAACCCCGAAAGTTCTCACATTCTGCGTCGCGAACGTGTTAAAGATTGACTTTTTTTACAATCAGTGGTTTTGGAAATATCAAACCGGAACTATCAAACTAGGCGAAAAAACTGTAATATCTTCACCTTTCCAAAAATACGGAATTAGGGGAACCACTCACGAATTTCTAAAAGCTACTTGTCTCATAGGGAACAGAGAGTAGAGTTCGAAGGAACTTATAGTACAGCAAGAACAGTCATATATATATATATATATATATATATATATATATATACTTATATGAACAGTATGCTTTCTCTTAATACTATCGGCGGAATCATCAGTTTTGCCAACGATACAACCATAATATATACTTGGCAGAAAAAATAGAAATTGTTTTTCCAAATATAACACAATGGTTACAAATGAATAAATTGAAACTAAATTACAAAACAACAAACTACTTACCCTTTACGTCATATCCAAATGGTCTGCCCAACTCTGGGCATTTGAATGTTGATTAAACTCCCAGATTCCCGAATCTGAAAAAACAAAATATCTCAGTATACGGTTGATCGCCATATAAGGTGGGACCTACAGACAAAAAAATTGTCAGAAAACTCAGGGGATTCTTATTGAAATTAAAACACCTCAAAGATTTACTCAACATAAAATATTTAAAAACACTCTATTCCTCCCTAATAGAGTCTATACTATCATATGGAATATTAGGTTGGGGCGGAGTTAATGACTGTTTTCTTAATTAAGCACATGTTTTACAACATACGGCAAAAAGGCATCTCTTCCCACAAACTCCTTATACACCAAATCCCAAATGGAAGGTGTAAGACATATTTTTTGTCAAAAACTAATTCTATTCGTAAAACTAGGAAAAATTCAACTCACTCTACATAAACACCCCTACAATATATGATTTATTACCACACGACTTGAAACATATGAAAATCTACTGAAAGCTTAAAAATGAACTGAAAAAATGCATTGCCAAAGAGACTTATATTTACCGAAATGGTTAATCAGAGATAAACACATATAACTGAGCAATTTATGATGTATATGTGTGTATATGTATGTGTGCATGTTAGTGCATATATATATATATATATATATATATATATATATAGTGAAGCTCGAAGGCAAGAAATTTATATGTATATTATAGCCCCCCCCTGTTAATTTCTGAACGGTTCGACTTAGAACAAAGAAAAAAAAAGTATTACCGATACTACTTTTTTAAATTAAAGACATTGTGATTACTCGAAACTTGGAAATTTCAAATAACATGGGGTTAAGTGACACATCGTTGAAAAGATAATCCTATTCTATTTTTAACTCATATTTTTTCTGAATTTCGTGCAAAGATTTTTTCACAATATGCATTTGAAATTTTGTTATACTTGACATTTCAAATGCATATTGTGAAAAACCGTACAAATGAAATTGTAAAAACACTAGATAGTTGAAAAGAAAATTGAGCTATATTTTCAACGATGCCTGCCCCATGCTATTTGATATTTTTATGTTGATGTGTGATGTATTTAATTTCAAAAAGTAGTATCGGTAATTTCATTCAATACTTTTTCTTTCATTTATCTACGTCGAACCGTTCAAAAGTTAACAGGGGGGGGGACTATTAAAAGCCACACTGTATGTATTAATTCTCATCTCCACACCGCCACTATAAAGAGTCTATAAATGAAATGTCCCCAGATGATAAACAAAAACAGAAAAAGAAATATCTTGTTTTAAAGAATGCATTCAATATTGCCAAGAATATATAGAAGAATGGGGGGGATTGGCGCGGTGGGTTAGCGTCCGACTCATGATCGAAAGGTCGTGAGTTCGATTCTCGGCCAGGGCAGAAATTTTTCTATTTAATTAGAGAGAATTAAATGTTAAATTTCGTAGCCGGGCCGAGGATGGTCCTCGACGTGTTTTAATAATATTCAACTTGTGTCTGGCCGAATGACGAAATGTCCAAGCCCAAAAAAAAAAAAAAAAAAATATAGAAGAAGTCCCCGGCCAGGGACGAAACGTTGCCATTAATGAACTGAAATATTAGATGTATTCTACTCAGAATTCAATACCCTAAGAAAATTCCTCCAAATATGTTTATATATATATATATATATATATTTATATTGTTGGTGATTTCTTGAACCTGAGGGTATATTTTTGGCTTGTTTTTCTTGGGTTTTAGGTTCGTGGATCTGACTTTCATAAATTAATTACAACTTTGTTCTGGTATAACATCTGTAATTCAGTTTCTACGTTTCGACGGGTGGATCCTCGTCTTCATCAGGATGAAAAACATTACAACTCTACAAGGTAAAAACAATGAGTAAGTAAAATTGTACAAATTAAAAACAAATAATAATTACGGTTATTAAGAATGTTAATGCCGTACCTTCAAACATAGTATTCGTTTGGAACTTCTTGGTTTGTTATGGTTTTTCGTTTTATATCCATAATAAGGTAGTGGTTGAGTTGTTTACTTTACGATCTGCTGATATTACCAAACCAAGAAGGTCCAAACGAATACTATGTTTGAAGGTATGGCATTAACATTTTTAATAACCGTAATTATTATTTGTTTTTAATTTGTACAATTTCACTTACTCATTATTTTTACCATGTAGAGTTGTAATGTTTTTAATCCTGATGAAGACGAAGATTCACCCGTCGAAACGTAGAAACTGAATTACAGATGTTATACCAGAACAAAGTTGTAATTAATTTATGAAAGTCAGATCCACGAACCTAAAACCCAAGAAAAACAAGCTAAATATATATATATATATATATATATATATATATATATATATATATATATATATATATATGTTTCTTCGTAGATTTTCGTGGGTATAATGTCTTGAGATAGTTTCTCGGGTTTCTGTCCGTGTTCTCTGTCCTTGGTCATGAAAAGGTCCGATTTCACGACGTTTCGGCAAATTCACATTTGCCATCTTCAGGTGATGTCTCGTTCATTCGATTGTTGAGTTCGAAACAATCAAATGAACGAGACATCACCTGAAGATGGCAAATGTGAATTTGCTGAAACGTCTCAACTTATATATAATTATGTATTATTATTATGATGAATAAACATATATTATTATATCCATATGATTTCATACTTCTGCCCGTCATCATATAAACACTCTATGCATGATCGCACTGGGTGCATGATCGCACTGGAAATTCTAATTGTAATTGCAATTGTCTACGTATACAAATGTGATTAATGTAATCACCCTGTGGTCAGTGTTATTGAATGAGTGATCGACAGGTATTGACACCAACTCTCCCCACGGGCATGCATTGTTGAGCCTCCATACATTTGTACCTTCCGCTTAAATTACCATATTCAATTATCCACTTCGGAATATTGAATTGCATCATGTTTCATTACTGAACCATCATCATGATGAGGGTTTCCAACATCTGATATTTTTTGCTAATTATACCAAATAACACATTTAACAGTATTCCAACTTTGCAGACTCTCTGTGCCAAAACTGGACATAATAATGATTTTTCGCAGTTTGAACAATGATTCAAATGGCGAAAAAGTTGAAAATGTTTATAATTTGTTCACAAGTACGTGGGAGCTACGCTAGATAGAGCTCCAACTTATATAAAGCACTGCTATAATACCAAAATGAGAGTCAAAACATATAACCAATGGGCCAATTCATTCTAGAAAATATTTTGTGCGCATGCCTCAACTTCCGCCATGTTTTTCGGACACTTTATACGAGTATAACCCATGAATATGCGCTATAATTCCCGAAACTGGTATATTGTCCGTAGTAGAAGGCCAAAAAACAAGGAAGCAAGTTGAAGTGGCCGGAATTTTCATAATACCCGCTTTTTTAACATGGCGGATGCGCTTGCGCATCACGTGTCGTGAAAAGGTCTATAGCCAGATGTGCCGCTCCTGAAATATGCAGGGAAACGGCAGCTCACAGAAAAAGGTTCAAATCCTCAACAACTGAATGCCATCCCCTCCGTGCATATTAAAATCAAGGGGAAGCTTCCTTAAAGCAACATAACTCCATATGCTACCGAAGTAGGATTTTTCTTTCTATTTTATTAGGCCCAGGTACTATCGAGAATCAGTTATGCTGTTGCAATTTCAGCAACGAAAAACGTTTTCATCACACAAAAACGAATGATATGTCGTTCAACAAATGGTCATGTCGGATTTTTTCAAGAAACTTCGCATTTTTCCAGATCTTCGTTCCTCATATCCTAGAAGTACTAACATACATCCATTCAAACAGAAACAAATGATTGAAACATTATTTTTATTCACCAAGTCAGCACTCAACATTTACTGAAAATCTCATAATGATAATGTACTGGGATTATACAATGTAATTCCAGATGAGATATAAACAAAGATGAGATAAAAACAAGCACATACCGAACATATTTTCAATATTCTTACTCTCATCCTCGTCTTTTGTCTTCATGGCCGCACGTCTCTGTTAACCTTATCAACAAAAAAATCAATAAAAAACAATTTTAAGACAAGCTTTTATACAAATGCACTAAAAAGGAACAAATAATTTCTTTAATTGTTCAACCCCCACATACCAATTTTGAATTGAAACGAACCATAATCCCAAAACTCGTCCGCCTTTTCGTTTTTTTCTAGCATTCCATAATGCATTCACCGGAATTATGAACACTTGCCAAATTTACGTTGATCGGGCAACTAGAAGTGGGTAAAAATTCAACTAAATATACATACAAATGTGAAATTAAATGAAAGCTTGTAATAAAATTATAGTTTGGAAAAAACTAAAAAAACACGCATATATATATATATATATATATATATATATATATATATATATATATATATATATGCACTCTGTCTGTCTATTCTTTCGTACACGTCATAGATGCGCGGGACTTTGTTAAACACAGAGTGTGTGTAGTTAATGTATATATATATATATATATCTCTCGACTTCGTAAACACAACAGCGTATAGGTTAGAACACGCACGGCTTGCTAAATACATACGCATTATATTGTAATATTAAAATATAATTTGCTTTTAAATTTAAAAGTTATGACGGTACACTTGCTAAAAAAAGGTATAACGCGTATGACTTGGTTAGCACAATAGTAAAGAGAGGTTATAATGCGTACTTGCTAAAAATACATAAGCATTTATTATTGTCTGTATAAAATCTCTACTTACCTAACTCCATCAGCAATATCCGGAACTTGTGCAGAAACACTGCCAGGATTCATTATTGTTATTATTTTTTATTATTTATTATGTACAAAAAACCTGTATACACTCAACAAAAATAATCGCGACACCACACTGTTCAATGTGAAATAGGAAGACGAAACGAAAATAACTGGCTTGCTTCCTATGACAGAGAGAGAGAGAGACAGACAGAGAAACACGCGCACGCCGCACGGCTCACAACCATAGCGAAAGTCTCGTTACAACTTTTGGTCTTAATTTATTCCGTCTAGCCCCCGTTCGCAACGCGCGATGAGGAACTACGTTCCAATAATAAGAATAAAGTCATTGACTAAAATTTGTTTGTTATAATAGCAGCCCAAGCGGCGATAAACATTACTTTCAGTCACATTTTTAGGGTTGATATGATTCATTTTCACATATGGTAGACGAAAAACTAACAATTAGAGGTAGGTTAAAATTGACTTCCAAGATTTGATTACATTGTTTTTTGGTTACAAGTGAAGCTAATAATAGCGTGTTGATAATAAAATGGAGATAAATTCGACCCTAGAAACTACAAACCCACCAGTTCAGTCCCTGTTTGTGCTTGAATAATGGCAAAATGAATTGTAAATTTTACTGAAGAAGGATGTAATTCTCGTAACCCAATATGGATTTATACCTAGAAGATCAACACAAGGAACAAATGGACCCGATTTCTTGACTCCTCTCCAACCATCGACATTATATATCCCGACGATTTGGCATTTGACAAGGTACCACACAATAACCCGTTCCACAAATTGGAAAAATGTGGTATTCGAGAAAAGCTGCTTAACTGGATGACATGGCCTTCACAGTGCGAGTTGGTTCCAGCTATTCTGTTCAAACATGATAAAATAACAATAATGCCTTCCTTTTTATAATATTCTTCAAGATCCTAATCTGATAACATTTTTCATGGGTTTCACACTATACGTGAGGGATGTCAATCTACTGACCCTTACAAACTACATTTTTATTCATCTATTACCTCTTTATTAATTTCAGTATAAAACTCAGTCATATTTCCATGCTGATGTTTATTAGAAGGCATACATTGGATTTTGCTTAGATTGAGAAATGTAAAATGACCAGCCAGAGAGAATTCGACGAGTTGGGTGAATAGTTTTCTGTCAAACACTCTAATTTTTTCTCGTGAACGGAAGTGTAGAGACGTTAGTCTCTGGCAAAACATTAACCGTCTGATTCATATGAAGTTTTAATAAAACTGGTCCAAAGACAGAACCTTGAGGTACGCCCATTCTATTGCGTATTTTAAATGAAATGTTGTTATGCGTTTCTATATTTCCTTACTTATGATTGAGTGAAATTTCGAATATAAGATCGAAACCAATCGTGAGATGTTTCTCTGATTCCAGAATGATGAAGTTCTGAAGCAAAAGCTCATATTGCAAACAGTCAAATGTTTGCCTCTTATCGCAAGGACTGGTTCTGGATGGGAAACAAAAGCTATCGACATTGTACACGCGTGTGTATTTCGTTGTTTCCAGTAAGATTCCAATTCGGCACCCTGCTTGAAATATATATTCACCTACCCTATGTGCGGCTTATACAGAGCGGGGTATACTGACTTTTGGGATATCAGAATCCGTTGCTGGCTATAAATTTACGAATAATGCCACCGGGATTTCCTACGGTGAAATACTCTGCGAATGAAGATATTTAATAGGAAAGAAGTACCACTGTTGCTACATTTCTCACGGGTTGTGGAATGAACAACAACTTGGATTGTAAAAACAATATTCAAAGCGTAACTTTGACTTTTTTGTATTCCTATAATATCCTTTATTTTACTTATTTTAAGTCAGAATTGTGTGTCTTTTTTCCGTTGTTGGAAGTTACATTGACAACTATTAAGTAGAAAAATAAAATGCTAGTTAGTAATGCTACAGGAAAAGGAAAAAAATTAAATTGAGAGCCCAAAGAACCTGGATTGATTCAAAATCAAAATATCACTGGGTAACTCTGATCGTTGTGTCAAGGAATAAAGTATAGGCAAATATAATATAGTAAATAACAGGTACATAACCTCCGTGGGTAATCAATTTGCAACATCTCTCACACAACGTTAGTAGTAAATTACAATGTGAGAGTTTTTTGTCAGGGACTGATTGAGATATGGGATGAGGTATCCAAAATACATAAACATTCCTAAAAAATATGAAATATGTTAAAAAATATATAAGCAACCCAAAACGGTAATTTCAATAAGTTGATTTTTCATTTGTTTGAGAATATGAGCGGGATATTCATAAAATCAGATGTGGAATCATCTTCGACTGAAAGATAAACTTTAGTCGCTATTTTCCATAGTTCGATTAAGACTGGAATAGAAAATCAAATAAATATCTGAATATTAATACGAATTTTCACTTTCAGATTTCTTCTTTTGGGTTAGGGTCCTTTTTCATCATCTATCAGATGTAATTCAATTTCCAGCGTAGCTTTAGCCGGAGAAGTAGTTGTTTTCTGTTAGATATTACAAAAAATAACTTCATTTTTTACGTGAATTTTTCGATTCACAGAAAAAATTTTCTATTCAATATTGAATTGAGAATGTTCTCCTTTTCAACTTGATTTTTCACTTTTATAACCTCAGTTGTTTTCATTCCCGAGTAGATCCAATGAAGCAAAAAACTCTAGAAAGATCCTGAAAACGGAATGAGGCGAAAGGTTATTCCCAAATTCTGATCGAAGAAATAAAAGGGGTTGAAACAGATATACTGGGTATATTATTTTTCATGGATAGAATTTGATATTGGGGAAAATTATGTGTTCCTACTTCTTCATTTCACAGGAAAAAGCGGCCAAGGCTAGATCGACTCACACGCAGACGGAGTTCCGTGAACACAAAGTTTCTAAAATTAATTGCCAGAAATCTGTAATACCTAGGAATTTTTTAATTATTTTTCTGTGGACTTTGAATAGGGTGTTATATTCTTTGATCTCATTGAGGGTTTGGAGATAGGGGAGTGGGAGAAAACAGCCATATTCTGCATATTTGTCTTTTTAGATATGATACATAAAATTAAAAAAAAATCACTCCCTACAATCCAAATGGGTGTGAGATAGTTAAAAAGACGGAAAATGATATCTGGATAAGTTGAATCGTGCTATAAAGTTCCTGGTATCTCTGACGATTAGTCTAATTTCTTGTTCAGCTATGAAACTGACATAAAGCCTTTTCTGGTGCGTAGAAATATTCTGTTTCAAAACTATTTTTAATTATTTGTAATGGTTCCGAAGAAATATGAGGATACACACATGAAGGAAAACAAATGTGAAGTCCTTTTGTCCTTAAAGTAATTTTGGTTTGAATGCTCACATCTGAAAGAGAAATGTCCCTACATTATTAGCAATTGTGAAATTTTTTTCTGAAGTAAGGAATATTCATTATGTGTTGTCAACATGAAAACGAAGCCGAAGCTTGAAAAATCATTCCATCCCAATCATTCGAAATACACAATAAAACACAATTATTGGTTGAGGACAAAACAAAAATAAATCTTCAAAACTTTAAACGAAGATATAAACATTTTTGGATTAACGGATGTGTGCTCACTAAAAATCACACTGAAATCGTGACGATATTTTGAAGTAGTAGTTGAAAGTCAGGAATGTTTTTTAAACTATCACCAGTGGAATCATCAGACCCATCCCCATCCCTGAGTCTGATAATAACAGTTGCAATATTTATCTCAAAACGACTCGTAGAAGCCTGACGCAGTATCGACCCAGTCTATTTAATTTTTTGCCTTGTACCTGAATGTCATTATCTTTCTTTCCATAGGGATCCTGCAAATGTTTGAACTCGTTCGTTATGAAAATATCCCGGCAGCTATCTTCTCTGACAACAACAAAATTCCATTAAACTTCAAATGGAAGGTATGAGTTCTGAGGGACAGGATAAGTGGAAGAGACAATTACAACAATTTCATAACTTGCCAACCTACACTTGATGGCCGTTAAGTGTTGAATGTCTGGACACATCGAGAATACGTTCGTTACGCTCGAAAACATTTTCAATTCACTCTGGTAGTTGTTTCAACATTAGTCTAGACTACGAGCACACTTGTTACAATTCCAGTTCGCTTTTTCGAAAATTATGATTTGGAATGGCCTTTAGAAACTTTTTGAAACAATTAAAGTAACGCTCAAAATTTTTTTTTTCCGCAATTTTGCAATTACTCATGCTTTTGTTAATAAAGTAATCCTCACAATTCGTAAATCAACATAACATGCAATTTTCAAATAAAAAACCGGAGATTTTTTCCACTTCTGAAATGAATTCTTCAAAGGGTGTAAAGTGATTCCCGTTCATGAAACGTGTAGGTTTTGATTTTCTACTTCTACTTTTAAAATGTATCATACAATATTTTTTTTACTATACAGGGTGATTCAAAAGTACATTTACAAAATTCAGGAGGTGATTCCTCACAATATTCTAATATGAAATGTCCCAATGAATATTAGTCCGGAAACGTTTCTTTACCAAGATACAGGGTGTTGAAATTTTATTTTTATTTTCGTTATTTTCAAATAACTTTAGAAATACTGACCTTAATTGAACAAAAATTGTTGATGAGGGGTATTTTGAGGTGTCGAATTCGAACCTGATGTTATTATTGCTCTTACTCGTAGGGGGCGCCACCTACACGTCTTTTTCTTTTTCGAAGATTCATAACTTTTTTGAGCATACTTGTAGCACATTTTTCAGTAAAAAAATCAATTCATCTATCATATCTACGTAAAAAAGCTACCCTTGTTACAATTCGCTATAAGCAAAGGTTTTCTAGATATGTGGACTTGAAAATTTTGCATTTTTCACAAGAATGCTTAGGAAATGAATTTGACGTTTAAGTAAGTAGTTTTGGTTTTTTGTAGGGTGCAAACTCTGTATTTGTTTTAATAAAATTTGCAAGAAATATCAACATTTCATTTCAAGAAATTTTTAATATGTAGAATAAAATAAAATAAAGGAAACTAAATTGTATTCAAATAAATTGTTCAAAGTGTCCACCTTCAGCGAAGATACAGGCATCTAGTCGTCTAGTCATTGAATCTCGTACCCGCTCAAAAATTATTGGTGTGTTTCTTATTGTTTCACAGGCGTCTACTATTCGGTTTCTTAGATCTTCCTCGTTCGAAACTGGAGTTTTATGAACAAGTGACTTCAAATGTCTCCAAAAATAAAAATCTAGCGGGTTTAGATCTGGGGACCTTGGTGCCCACGCTTGGTTAGGTTCTTCTACACCCCTACCGATCCATCGATTTCGATAGACAGTGTTAAGGAATTCCCTGGCTACAACGCTGAAATGGGCTGGAGCCCCATCATGCATAAACCACATGCAGATACGAATTTCTTACGGTACATTCTGAAGTAGTCCCGGCAATTCATTTTCTGAAAAGTCTCTGTAAGTTGCGCCATTCAGTCGGAACGGAAGAAAGGAAGGACCTATCAAGTAATTATCAATTATGGCCGCCCATACATTTACAGAAAATTGATACTGATAATGTCTTTCACTAACTGCGTCCGGATTTTCCAGAGACCAAACATGGTTGTTATGAAAGTTTGTGATACCATTTTGGGAGAAGTTTGCCTCGTCGGTGAAGAGTACATATCTTAAAAATTGAGGATTTCCAGCCAATTTTCCCAAAAACCACTGACACATAGTAATGCGTTGGGGAAAGTCTCGTGGCAAGAGAGCTTGTACCCTTTGAATATGGTATGGATAAAATTGTTGATCTTGGATAATTCTCCAAACTGTGGACTGAGTAGAATTGAGAGCTTCAGCAATTATTCTTGTACTTGTTTCTGGATTCTCCTCGGGAGCGTTCAAAACAGCTTCTTCCAATTCTGGGGTTCGGACTGCTCGTAGTTTTTCAATAATATCAGCTGCCCTCTTAAAGCTACCTGTTTCTGTCAAAAGACGGTGGAGACTGGTAAATGATAGAGCTGAAGGCAGTACTCGACCAGGAAATTGCCATCCGCAAGGCCATAAACGAAATGCATATCGGCTAAATGAGCATTATTGTTCAAATAATCAATTTTTTCAAAATTAGTGTTTTAAAACGTTTAACTGTCACATAATATGTAATCACCAAAACTAGTAACTTAAACGTGAAATTCATTTCCTAAGCATTCTTGTGAAAAATGGAAAATAATGGAAATATCTTCAACACGCATCGATTATTATCAAATAATCGACTTGAAATTTTCAAGTCCAAATATCTAGAAAACGGTTGCTTATAGCGACTTGTAACAAGGGTAGTTTTTTTACGTAGATCTGACAAAGAAATTGATTTTGTTACTGAAAAATGTGCTAGAACTACACTCAAGAAAGTAATGAATCTTCAACAAATAAAAAGACGTGTAGGTGGCGCCCCCTACGAGTAAGAGCAATAATAACATAAGGTTCGAACTCGACACCTCAAAATAACCCTCAATACCAATTTACGTTCGATTGAGGTCAGTTTTTCGAAAATTATTTAAAAAAAACGAAAATAAAAATAAAATTTTAACACCCTGTATCTTGGAAACGAAGCGTTTCCGGACATATATTTATTTATACAATTCATATTAGAATATTGTGAGCAATCACCTCCTGAAGTTTGTCAAAGCACTTCTGACTCACCCTGTAATTTACCCACTCCTTATCGTTATTATGGCCTATAGAAAACAAGTTAAATATAAAAGTTGCGTTATGACTGAATTTCGATAAAATATTATCAAAAATACAGTAGCGTACAGAATTCAGGAGAAAAAATGAAATGGGATACCCTGTATATTACTGAATTTTTGAAATGTTTTTTTCCTGATTTAAAAAAGATACCATATGTTATTTTATACCGTTTGAGTTATTAAACGGCTTCCGAAAAATTATGTAAAAGAATATGTTCTACTTCTGGGATGAATATTTTTTGATGGGTACCTATCTCCTGTTGAAACATAATCATAAAATAAAGGGCCAATAATGGTATTTCAAAAAATTCGGCACCAAACGCTAACAGTTTCTCTTCTTTATTTCCCAATATTTTTCCGTTGTTCTTTCTTTGCCACGACCTTCGATTTTTCCTATTGAAAACTCCCGCCGCAGAAAAGGATGACTCATCAATCCATAATATTTTAGTTGAATAATCGCGATCTTCATTCCAATTTTGAATCATCTGTTGGCAAAATTCCAGAATTCCTCTCTGTTGAAACTTCTTGTACAGGTGAAATTGTATATGGCTTGTAGTTGTTCGTTCTCAAAGTACGTTGGATTTTGGAAAAACTTTCACCTAATTGATCGGCTATATTTTTTAAACTACATTCAGAACTTTCTAAATAATAATACGATGTTTCAAAAAGTCTTTTCGCGAATTAATATGGATAGGCCTACCTTCGAAATGAAGCAGTATATCTAGATGTTCTTCCTGGTTTTCTTGAACTTCACGCTTTTTTCTACTGAAACTGAAAGTATGATTTACCTTTGGGAAATATTTTAGAATGTATTTTCAAGGTGTACGAAACCATCCGAACGGTTTCGTACACCTTCGAAATCGTATGAGCAAGGGATAGACGCTTGTCACACTAACTCGCATATAATAGAAAGAGACAGAGAGAGAGAGAGAGAGAGAAAGTGGCATGGAGGGGGCACAATACTTTTTTCTTGCGTGACGATTTCTACTAGTCAACACCTACCGCAAGTCGCTTAAAGGAACTTCGTTCCAATACTATTTTTTGTATATTTTTTCATGTTTTTAAGCTCGCCAGTTTTTGTTATTTATCATTGCAGTGCAAATAACTTGTGAACCACTTTCAATACGACAAGAACACTCCACAAGTCTTCTATTCTATAGTCCATTAAATAATAACAAAAGTGAGCTTTAAAAAAATGGCAGACTGTAGAATGTTTGGAATTACATTAAAAATAAAGAAAAAAATCCTCACAAAGTCATAGATTATTGTTTTAAATTTTTCATGGTATGTAAAATAATATAATACGCATATTTATTTTATTTTCTTAAAAATTATAATATTTATCATTGGACAAATTCTTAAAAATAATTTTTTTATAATGTCATAAACATTGCGTTTGTTTATAACAACTTTTTATCAATTCGAGTGAATAATAAAAGAAATATATGGTTTATAGTGATTATGAAATGAAAACATTGCATGACAGAGAGTTTAGATCAATTAGAATTGCCTCAATTGTTTGTGTTAAATCAACCTGGATTATTAAAATGAATTGAACCAAATAACACCAGTACATTCGGGAATCTGGATGAATAAATTTGTTTTTGTCAAGTATTTGCATAGGCGAAACTGGCAGATCAGTTTCCCCGATGCAATTATCACCTGGAGGAAGTATATGTTACTCAAGAATAAAAAACATGCCGAGTTATTCGAATGAAAACGTCAACATATCTACAAGCCCAACCAATAGAAATATCATCATAAGAGAATAATATATGATAGAAAATCAATTCCTTCAAAGATTCTTTCCCCTACTATAGGTGGTCAGTTACCCTTGAGATACTAGAATGGCTCCACAGGTTTTCAGTGGACGTTGCAGAGCTGCAACTTACTGATATCGGGAGAGAAATGTTCTTTTTATTGGGATTTTCGATGATAGGCTAGTCCCTTGAGCCGAAACTATTGTAGAGTCTCAATTGTGTCATAAATTTTTCTTCGCCAAGGAGAGAGAAGTTTTGTCGGTGGAAAATTATTCGGATTATCTAGTCGTCGTAAAAAGGCATTTGGGAAATGACTTTGATTCTGTAAGATTCTTCTGGCTATTGCTTTCGATATTACACGTTTCTCAACATTATACAGTATGTTCAAAAACCGATGTGTTTTTTCCTAAATCCAAACAATGATGTGTCTTGGCTATGAGAGAGGCTAAATTTATTTGTATTCTATTTCATATTCCTCATACCTCACCTCAATAATTCCTCAAATGGAAGTGATTATCTGAATATCAGATTATATTTTAATTATATTTGGGTCGAGATAGCTTTCACTCCATTTTTTTTATTGTTATTGAATGTTGGCTGGAAAAATTCTCAATTGAATATTGATAGAAATATTTTTCTGTGAATTGAAAAATCCACGATTGAAATGAAGTTATTTTTTAGTGAATGTCTAACAGAAAACAACTACTTTCCTGGCTAAAGCCACGCTGGACATTGAACTACATCTGATAGATATTCTGGAAAGGCCCTAACTCAAAAGAAAAAATCTGAAATTGAAAATTTGCATTTTCATTCAGATAGTTATTTGATTTTCTATTCCAGTCTTAATTAAGAACTCATAAAGATGAATGAGGCAAAAAAGAATGTTTTCCAGAAGAGAGTACTCACCAGAAATCATTCGTAACATTGACGCAGGAGAGACATCGCATTCACTAGGTCTTCAATACATTTTTGTCGACGAAAATCTATTTCATGCTTCTACGATCATCAGGAAGACCGGAAGAAATGGAAAACACATTTTCAAGAAGCAATCTCACTTTGAAAAGATGGAAAAAGTAAGAATCATTTCTTTTGGAGAGACACTTTGAAATTAGTGTTTTCTGACATTAAAACCTGTCATGGGGTATGATAGATTGATTTGTTGAAAATATAAATAGGATCTTCATAAAATCAGATGTGGAATCATCTGCGACTGAAAGATAAACTTTATTCACTATCTTCCATCGTCAAGATAACCTCTTCTGGGGTATTCATGTTGAAAAGGAAAACATTCTCAATTGAATATTGATAGAAAGATTTTTCTGTGAATTGAAAAATCCACGATTAAAATGAAGTAATTTTTTCGTGAATGTCTAACAGAAAACACCTACTTCCCCGACTAAAGCCACGCTGGACATTGAACTACATCTGATAGATATTCTGAAAAGGCCCTAACTCAAAAGAAAAAATCTGAAATTGAAAATTTGCATTTTTATTTAGATAGTTATTTGATTTTCTATTCCAGTCTTAATTAAGAACTCATAAAGATGAATGAGGCAAAAAAAGAGAGTACTCACCAGAAATCATTTGTAACATTGACGAAGGAGAGACATCGCATTCACTAGGTCTTCAATACATTTTTGTCGACGAAAATCTATTTCACGCTTCCACGATCATCAGGAAGACCGGAAGAAATGGAAAACACATTTTCAAGAAGCAATCTCACTTTGCAAAGATGGAAAAAGTAAGAATCATTTCTTTTGGAGAGACACTTTGAAATTAGTGTTTTCTGACATTAAAACCTGTCATGGCGTATGATAGATTGATTTGTTGAAAATATAAACAGGATGTTCATAAAATCAGATGTGGAATCATCTGCGACTGATAGATAAACTTTATTCACTATCTTCCATCGTCAAGATAACCTCTTGTGGGGTATTCATGTTGAAAAGGAAAACATTCTCAATTGAATATTGATAGAAAGATTTTTCAACAAATTTTTCAATTCACAGTAAAATCTTTCTATCAATATTCAATTGAGAATGTTTTCCTTTTCAGCATGAATACCCCACAAGAGGTTATCTTGACGATGGAAGAAAGTGACTAAAGTTTATCTTTTAGTCGCAGATGATTCCACATCTGATTTTATGAACATCCTGTTTATATTTTCAACAAATCAATTTGCTGGAAAATTATTGAAAATAAAGATTTACCAATCATATTATGGCAAGTGATTCATCAATTAGACTATACAAATGTTATTTGTTAATTCTAATGTAATAACTGAAGGATATGAAACATAAAACATCATGGTCGATACACCCTCTGATTGACAGAAACGGGTAGACGTCCTTATATTGATCCCTGTGTAACACCAAAATCTGCATTAGTATAATCAGATGTCATAAAATTCGATATACAGAACGCCAGTACTAGTAAAAACAAATTAAACGATTTTAAGGCTTAAAATCGGTTGTTTGAGAGTATAAAATGCGTATAGGGTTGACCAAAAATTATGGATATTCAAAATCAAGCAACGCCGACCGCAGTAAGTATTTAGTTGGGTGACCGCCTGCCGCGTATAACACGCGCAGCATATCGCAGGTTGCATGCGCTATTAAGAACACGAGATATTTTTTTTTTTTATATGTTCTGGTTCCCACGAAAAGGGATATCCTGTAATGTTCAGAGAACATCGTGGGAACCAAGGGAAAGAAGGTAGGAGTTGGTGTTCTTCTTAAATTTCTGGAGGTTGTATGCCTCGGGGAACACCTCCCTAGGCAATGAGTTCCAAAGCCTCGCTGTTCGTTGGATGAACGAGTCTTTGGAAAGTGATGTTCTTCTGCAGGTCTCCAAAGTGACCACGAAGGGGTGTGATGACTGAACTTGACGGGTTAGTCTCGAAGAGACTGCCAAAGCAGGAACGATTGTTGATATTCCAGAAGAGCATCGCCCATGAAAATATCTATAAAATAGAGACAAATCGCCAACTTTTCTACGGTGTTCCAGACAAGTGAGCGAGTTTGTAAGCGAGGCATCACCGAAGAGACGAATTGCCCTTTTTTGGACAGAATCCAATAGCCTCAGGATATGTTTAGGTGCCGTGCTCCAAATATGGGAACAGTATTCCAGGACAGGTCGGATCTGTGCCTTATAGATCATACAACACTGTTCCAGCAGGTATTGATTAATTGGAAAAAAACCAAGTTTTTGGGATGACTTTTGGCAATGGACCTCACGTGATTTTCCCAGGAGAGGTTATTGCTGATAGTAATACCAAGCATCGATATGGATGACTTCAGTGGTATGGTTACTCCTGACAAAGTTATGTTAGGCACAGTGAGATCGGATTTTCTAGAGAAAAGACATGCTTGTGTTTTGTTTGCATTGAATTCTACCAAGTTATTGAATCCCCACTCGAGAATTGTTGCTAAGTCCATATTTATATTATTAACATTTCTTCCTCGTTCATTTCTGGTTTCACGGGCTGATATAGGGGCCCTGGAAGAGAAAGCGGTATGGAGGGTACTATCATCGGCAAAGCTGTGTACTGGACATGGAGTTGTTTTCAACAGGTCGTTGATGTGAAGTAGAAATAGTGTTGGTGCGAGAATAGATCCTTGCGGAACACCAGCATTTATGGGTAGAGTGTCAGATGAAACTCCATCGACCACTACATGGAGAGACCTGTTTGAGAGAAAACTAGCAAGCAGAGAACACAGCTGAGGGGGCAAGTCATAAGACGGAAGCTTGGCGAGGAGTCCCTGGTGCCAAACTCGATCGAACGCCTTGGAGATATCTAATGCCACAGCTAAAGTTTCTCCATACTTTTCAATAGATAGCTGCCATATATGTGAGACGTAAGCGAGCAGGTCACCAGTTGATCTCTGATGGCGGAAGCCATATTGCCTATCGTTGACAATTCCTGAGTCTTCCAGATATTTCATGAGCTCGATGTTGATAGCTTTTTCCATGACCTTTGAAATAATAGATAGGAGTGCGATAGGTCTGTAGTTGCTAGGTAGGGCCTTTTTGCCTTTTTTAGGGACTGGCTGTACTCTTGCAATTTTCCAATTGGACGGAAATACCCCCAAATTGTAAGAGTGGATGAACAACTTGCAAAGAACAGGTGTTAGTTCGGGGGCACATTTCTTGAGAACAATCGGCGGGATTCCGTCAGATCCACAGGCTTTGTTGGTGTTGAGACCCAGCAAAATCTTTCTGATAGTACGTTGGCGAAAGGTGATCTCGGGCATGTGACTGTCAATAGGTGTAATGTTCGGGGGTTGTTTTCCCGATGAATCCAGAGTGGAATTTCCAGCAAATAGGTGCGCAAGGATATTGGCTTTTTCCTGGGCAGTCGTTGCTAGTGTTCCATCTCCTTTGGTTAGAGGGGGAAATGAGCTGGAAGTGAAGTTTCTTCCTACAGCTTTGGCGGAAGACCAAAATGAACGGGATCCGTTAGGACATTCAGGAAGTTTTGATCTTATTTTGGCATTGTGGGCATCTTTTGAGCATTCTATTGTCTCTTTGCATATGCCTCTAGCCTCGACATATGCTGCTCTGGTCCCAGGGCCCGGATTTTTTAGCCATCGATGGTATGCTGCCTGTTTGGAAGCCACAGCTCTAGAGCAGTTTCTGTTAAACCAGGTCTTATCGGATGATGTTCTTCTTTCGGTATTCGGTATGTAAGTTTGCATCCCCAACATGATGATTTCAGAAATTGTTTCAGCACATCGTGTTGGATCTACTGAAGAGAAACAAACTCTCTTCCATGGAAACGCTGAGAAAAACATACGAAGACCTTCCCAGTCGGCCGAATTGTAATGCCACATGAGACGGGGTGGTATTGTGCAGCTCGATGGTAAATGGAAAGAGCATGTTGTGGAGATGAGGGTGTGATCAGAGTTTCCAAGTGGGGCACAAACTTCTATTCTATACGGGTCAGGATTGGTGGTGAGGAAAAGATCTAGTGCATTGGCAGACTGGTTGTTGACATCAGGGATGCGGGTCGGTAGCTCGACCAGTTGTTCTAGACCATGAGTGATGCCGAAGGCCTCGGCTTGACGACCCGCATCATCTGTTTTGTTAGAGAATTTGAGCCAGGCAGCGTTATGTACATTAAAGTCTCCCATGATTATGGTTTCAACTGTTGGATGGTTCTCCTGAATGTAGTCCAGTTTGAGTGATAAAAACCCAAAGAGGTCGTTATATGAAGGTTCATTAGGTGATAGGTAAAGGCAGCAGAGGAACTTAGTCAGTTTGGTATCAGATAGCTTGAACCACATCACATCAAAGTCTTTCGGTTTCAAACTCTCTTCACGCTGGCATGAAAGGTTAGCCTTAGCGTAAAGGCAGACTCCACCTCTGAACCTGAATCGAGAATGGAGTTCGTAACCAGGACAAAGCATATGGACCTTGTTGGTGGACGAGTTCACTTGTGTTTCTGTTAGAGCCAGAATATCCGGTTCTTTCGTCTGTAGGTGATGGTGGACGTCATTGATGTTCTTGTTGAGTCCGCGGATGTTGCAAAAATTAATCTTTAATGTTGAGTCCCCTCGAGTACCTCTCGCCCGGAAATCCGAATGGAGAGGTATTTTGCTTCCGGAGTGTTTTACTCTAGGAGACTTCATCATTATTACTATTAGGATGCACCTGAAAATAAAGGAGGAATTGGGGAAAAGGAAAGAGGGAGACCGGAAAGTATCGACCGAACACTGAAACATGGAATGATCCATTTCACAGCACACAAAGTCGATATGGTGGTATTTCACCGGGCGATGAGACCATCTTACACCTACGGTTATCCTTTTAGTCGCCTCTTACGACAGGCAGGATTTACCATGGGGCTATTCTAAAGCCGACCCATATAGCGATAGGTATTTCGATTTCCAAAGTGAATGTTAAGCCGGCGGTCCCAAGTGTGGATGCTGAACTGGAAAGTGTACTCACCAGCGTTGGTGACATCAGATCTAGTAGGAGGAATAGGACGATGTTGAATGAAAAAAAAAATGCTTTGATGCATCTAATGATACTAAACTGAGGTCTCCACTGAAGTTGTTGTAGTGATATGCTTTGTCCAAAGGCAATTTTGTTCAGGGATAGTTATCTGAGTGACAAATAACGAGTATACGCACTGGCTGCGTGACGTACTACCAGATTTAATAATGAAAAGATGAATAAATTACCATGTTGAAAATAACGATAAAGGTTGCAGTAAACCATAAATGAAAGTCACAGCGACATTGTTTCCATAAATATCCCCCTATCATGCCTATAATTCGTATCCATGCATGTTTGCCCGATATCAATTTTTTAATGAATTATTGTGAACATTGTTTACTAACGTATACATAAAGCTAACATTGGAATGGAATATTAATATTTAATTCATAACTGTCCGTTAAGCTTCACAATACTTTGCAATAAATCAATGGCTCAATGAGCAATCTCGTTTGTGTTCAGTCGTTTTTATTTCCTATGAAATGTACCAGAAATATATCAGTCTTTTATTCCAGTCAGGTCTCTTCCGATTCTTTCTGTGTGGAATTATTTCTGGAGCAATAGTTATTACAACCCCTGTTTGAACTGTTCATTACAGATAGTTCCAGAACAAATGATTTTGTGACCCGAATAAAATGCTACACAACGAACGTTTCCGATTACGTGAGGTGGGAGATATACAAGCCGCCGCAACTCTTGTCAATTATTTTTCATAGAAAATTATATGTTTCTATGAGTACCAATGAAATCTGCGCCCACTGATAGGACTACATTTTTCCCACTTGGTGGCAAGGCTAGGTGTTTTCAGACTGAGGAAGATAAAAGCAAGCCGCTGTGTCGTTTGAATTTTGCCTTTGTGTACCACTTTGTGAAAAACAATTGGATAGAGTCAATCAAGGCATTTATTACCAATATCGATTTTTGATCTGATGAAAAAATTAGTCTGAATATTTTTCCGCTAGCACATGCTTTCGATTAAAACATGTCTGAAACTGGGCAGATGTTCAGAATCAGCAGCTACTAGAAATCCCAAAACGTGGTACATGGGTCAAATGGATTTTTTTTTAATGATCGTTTTTTGTTGATTTTATTTATTCATAACTTAAGGAATTCAATACCTTGTTATATTCAATTGTACCATTAACTCTGAATGTATAAACGTGTCTACGAAGTGAAATAATTGTGGACACATTTTTTTAAATAAAAAAAAATGCCAAAAATGTATTCCTTTGTGTCTTGATAATATTATATACTTTAGAAATTTTCAATGACGTGAATGTAGTAAGACATGCCGAGTTTGCCAATCAAATCAATTATAGATTTTTTTTTGTGTACTGTACGAGATATTTTTTTCTCTTCTTAGCATTGAAACAAACAATATCTGCATGACAAAATTTCTCAATCATAAACACCATTGCTCAACAAATGCCATGGATTTTGTATTAGTAACAATAATGAAAAAGCTTTGAGGGGTTATAAAAAAAAAAGAAAAATGTTTGATAAGGGTAAAACAGACTATATAGTAATGGGATGGGAAAGGAGAAGCAGGAAAACAGTTGATAGTGGAAAAAGAGTCTCTCAGGGGACGGAACAAAAATAAATGTTCTAGAACCATAATACCTCTAATGTGTACTCAAGGTCTGTTTATTAACCTCGTAATATTACCATGTTGGCTTTTAGCATTGTTTGTAAACATATCGATGCTCCCTACTCGGGGAATATGTTTTCATCATTTTTGAAAACTAAACAACAGCAGGTGAAGAGAGATCCGAAATGGAATTATTATTTCAATGAGTTGGAGAGAATTATGAACATTCACAGAGTTGAATTCGTGTTTTCGATGCCAATGGAATGAACTGGAATAACATTTTTGAACTGCTTTCTAGGTTCTCTCCAGTCATTGTGCCGATTCCACGTTGTTTCGGCAAAATCACATTGGCCATCTTCAGATGATGCTCAGTTTATTCGAACTCGAGTGATCTCTCAATTTGTATGTTTACACCTGAGTGCGCAAGTCTATATATATATATATATATATATATATATATATATATGATGTCAGAAGGTTCGAAACTCGAACGTTTCGTCAAAATTATATTTGACGTCTCCAGGTGATGAATCTTGAAATATCCAACAAAAATACTCCGATCCGATACCTGATCTTCACATTCAAAAATCTGATTGAGATGAAAGCTCTTAATTGCACCCATTCATAGGTTCATCCAAGAGTATTGTGTTAATAACAGCAGCCAGTCATCAATTATAACGAAGGATTTCTAGTCGTCTATGAGAACGAGATGACTGATGAAGAATACATTGACCTCTTTCATTTTATCAAATTCGTCGACTGAGTGATTCTGATTCTTCGAGTCTATAAAATCATTCATTTGTTATGGAAAGAAGATGGAAATACATTTATAGTTATTAAATCAATTTGGAGCATACTATTGAACTGAATGGAGAATTCAAGTTGAGAAATTCTGGAGTATTGTCTGTAATATTTCACACAAAAGGTGGGTACAAAATAAAATCAGTAAAAGATTCATCGAGGCTCAATTGATATTTAGATAGAAAACAAAAGTTGATATTGATGGAAAAATATTCTCTGTAAGAAAAAACCCAATCCTAAGAACTTTTTAAGAATGCAACCTTCCATAGACTACAGAAATAACCAACTACAAGAGTAAAACGGTGGAAAATTAGTCTCACTTAGGAAGGTAATAGGTCATGGTCCAAAATGTTGGGTTGATAAACGAGGTTCGACTGAGAATATCTAATTATTTCAATGTTTGAAACAGACAACTGAACATGGAAACGTAAATAAGAATTACCGAACACTGAAATGGTACTTTGCATTCTGAGACTGTTGTGGGAACTAACGATGAAAGGACACGATCCGCCTTTTCAGGTTGATGAAATTCTATCTATATTTGGAATAAAGCAACGCTGACCGCAGTAAGTACTTGGATGGGCGACCACCTGCCGAAGATAACACTTGTTTGGAGCCCGAACAACTGTAGTAACATATCACAGCTTATAGACGCTATATCAATCACAATATCACAGCTAATAGACGCTATATCAATAATCAGAAGATATATCAAAATGTATGCTGTCCTTTGGAAAGGGCGTTGAGCTGGTGTTCTAGAGGAGTCGTCGTCGATGATGTAGTAGTAGTAGAAACGAGGCGACGTTTAATAAAACAACAGAAATTAGGTTTTCTAAGAGGGTTTCAAAGTTTCAAAAAATATTATTGTCGCTCCATTTATTATTTTCTCGAATTGAAGAGGGCCAATTATACAGCCTTGTGGCACACTTTAATGAAAAATTCGATATATTACAGTCCAATATCGTTTCTCGTTGAGATAATTCTCCTGTTGACTCGTGAAGTTGGGAAAAATTCTGGATTTCGTAGTGATATGATTTTCTGAATTTTTTCCCATTTCAGTTTCAGCAGAGCACTCGCTTTAATTGCTCGGTCGAAGTTGAAAGGTTTATGTGAGTAACTAATTATGTTTTCTTATCTATAATCACTGAAATGAAGTGGGATCTGCAGCGCTGGAACGTGATCGTTGAGCGAAATGACTGTCTGCAATTAAAGGGAAAGCTTATTTTTCCACCTGAGTATACTGCATTGAATTTTGAATCGGTGAATTGAAAATTTTATGGAGCTCTGTACCAGAATTATTATTCATCACAAGAACCATACACAATTTCGCTCCCCTCCGGCCATAATCAATATTCCCGTTTTAATAGACATTTGGCCGTGTTTGCTGAACAAACTAAAAACACTGTTTAACGTTACAAATTATGTAGATATGTCTATCGGATATTTTTCATCATTACCACACCCAAACATAATTTCCATATTCGTCGATGTATTGAAACATTGATTCGCAGATTGATTAATATTTAAAGGGTGACAAGTGGATCCAATCATTTTAATTGGCTTTCATTGCATGATTTTTGTTTTGTCAGTTATACAGGGTGTTATCAAATAAATGCGAAAGTTTCCAGGGGGTGATTCCTTGTCGAAAATTAAAGGGGGTAGTTCATGTAAAAAAAAGCTCTTAGGCCTTTCCTTAAAAAGTTACACGCTTCCAAAAATGAGAAAAAAAATATATTTTTTTTCTTGAAATTGCTGAAGAGTTGAAGAAATGATATTTCGTAGGCATGCTCTAACAATAAAAAGGTTAACTATGAATATTTTTTTAAATTTTGTTGTGATCTTTTGAAGGGTTGAAACATGCTACCCCTATTCCATTTTTCACCAGAACTTTTTAACGACACAAAATTTCTCAATTTGAAAATAGATATTGAAAGGAACGATTCATTGCAAAACTTTTTTGACACCTGTGTTGTGTCCGTAAAAGCAATAGATTCCTAAGAAAAAAATAAAAAACAACATTGTGCATGAACGGATCTGTAATCGTAGTATTTTAAAATTATTCCGCTTGTTTTAACTTTCAATGTAGGCATGTACCAGTACCATGTTTTGTTTTTAGGTAGTTGTCGTGCTGCAGTGTCCAAAATTAGGCTCGATTGTAGCGCGACGCGATACATGTTCAAACGCTGAATTAGTTGGATCTTTTTTAAGGGAACTGCACACTCAGAAACGCAACTAGCATGCGTGACACAGCAAATAATACATGGCTGGACTATTGGCATCGTCGCAATCCAACGATCGCCCGTATTTAGTTGTTCAAGATACACTGCAGTTTGCCTTAAAAACATTGGCGAGGTATCGTTATTAAATATAGGAAAAAAATTGAATTTGGAACGTAGTCATACATATGCTCAAAGATACGATTCTGATGAGAAAAAAAAGAAGACTGATGCTAATCAAGAGAAAAAAAGTTGCGCAGAGTTGATTTGACCAAAAAAAAGGGAAATGTTGAAAAAATCGAAGGAGAAGTCAGAAAGTGTAACATATCAACCAAACGGTGGAATTAACGAATTAAGAGCATCATCACTATTATTAACATAGAATCAATATCACTAAATTATTCCATAGTTTATTTTTTATTTTTAGAAACATCTGGATTGTGCATGACTGATGACATTCTACAAATCGCCGCCAAATAGAGAATTTTATATATATGTTAGCTTGTGGCGACAAAAATTACGGGATGTAGTACAATTTCTGGTCAATTATATTTGAATCGTGTAAGTCGTGTAAGTCGATTCACTTAATTTAGTAGATTGTTTGGTAGCATTTAAAGAATTTTTAAATTTATCTGCAACTCCAATTTACTCGTTGTGCATAATGCGAGATTCGATGAGATTACGAAGAGCAATCATTAATAATAATTATAGAAGATTTTACCATGATTAATTATTTTTAGAAAAACGTTCCCAGATTGAAAAGCTATCAAAATTAGCCAAAGAATTCAATACCAAACGAAACATCAGATAATTTCCACGAAACGATGTATGATGTACACATTTTGTAAAAATTATTTCGCTTCATTGATAAAGAGTGAGAATTATCAACATACATGAAATCATATAAGAATGTTTTTCAGAGCGACCTGAGAGCGAAAATATTTTGTAATTTACCTAATTAGAGTGCCTTAAGAAAAAATTTAAATCACGGGAATTATTGAAAAACAATGCGCAACAAAGTATAACATACGATTTTCTGAAACAAATGTATCACGATGAAGGAGAAGAAGCTGCGATTGATCACCTAACTGAAAAATTGGAGAATAGAAAAAATAGAGTTACTAAAAATAGGAAAGCATTAACTAAAATCATTAATGATTTAAAAATGAATGATTATTTAATTATTTAATATAATAGTTAGCAAAATAAATAATATTACATCCATTGTTGTTTATATTTTTTGTAGATTTATACGCCATATTTTATTAGCCTGTTAGAAATTTGAATCATTTTTGTTTATGTTTAAAAATATTCGAATTATGTTATACGTATAAATAAAATGAAGTTAATGCACTGTTGTTTGCCGGTACTCCCTGAAACTAGATTTTATTTTATAACTATTCCTATTGTAATATGTTCAAAATGCATCAGTATATATTAACGCCAATTATTTACAAATATGTGCATTCCAAAACACAGTTCAATTCAAAACAGCAAGACCTTCGCGCCATCGCTTATTTGAATCACGAGCGCTCGCTTGAGGCGTTGCCACGATTCTCAGCCTCCCCTCTCTTGCACTTCTCATACGCAAACATTCATAAACTCCTTATGGCAATAATTTAATAACTGTATGGCTACGCGTCTTCAATTTTTTCTATAAAAGTTATTACTTATCTTTCAATAATATACTAGTTTTTCAAAAAGATCTGAATGGAGGATTTTAAGTTATGTCTCAAAATGTGGTGTCTGCGGTAGCTCACTATAGGGATTACGTGTTAAACGATGCCTTATATCTCGCTTTCGGTGCGAATATGAACGAAATCTGATTGGAAGTGGATTTCACGACAACTACCTCAATGGAATATCAAATTAAAAATACAAACAAAACAAAATTATGTGTATTACAACAAAGAAAAAGGCAACAAGATCAAACGGAACAGAGTCATAAAAACTGCTCGAAATGACCACCTCCAACCATTAGACAGGAATCAAGTCTTCGTCTCATAGACTGGCGCAAACGTTGAAATATTCCTGGTGTGTTTTGGATTGTCTCGCAGGCTGCAATGATGCGATTCCTCGAATCACTCACACATTCAATGGGGGTCGTATAAACCAAGGACTTCAGGTGACCTCAGATGCAAAAGTCCAAGGGGTTTAAGTCTGGAATCTGGGAGGCCAAGGTTGAGGTCCTGCTCTGCCTATCCAACGATTTGGATACACGTCTCCAAGTACTGACGAACAGTCACACAGGCGCACCAGCTTTCGTCGACTGTTCTTCTGCTAAACCCAGTCGCTCTGGCGACTCAAGTTCCTGTCGATCTTCGGATTCTCATAGCATCAGCTCAAGAACCGCCGAAGCCAATCTTTACCAGCACTTTCATGAAGCAGGGAAAATGGGTTGAATAAATTGTTGCGGACTGCTAGTTGATATGCCCCGAAGAACGCACATTGCTTCTCGTTAAACCGAATAGTTTTACTCTCATATTCAGTTATGATTATCGCACATGGCGGTGATATTTCTATTTTTGTTGTAGAATTAATTTTAAGAATTCCCATATACTGCACACTTAAATACCACACACACTGTATTATAGTGGAATCCTTCTCCAGGTCTATTTCCTATGTCTTTATCAATGAGTTTATCGCTGACTATTTGCATCATAAATATTACAGCTGATATAAATCGATTGGAAACTTTGGAAATATTCAATGTATTGGAACACATCTGCAAATGTTGGGGAAAATGATATCAAATATTGAAAGAGAATGGCTTCTTTCGGAGATAGTGGAACTTGTTGACGAAGGGCCAGTGCGGACAAAATAGAAACGGTTCGCTCGAACGGACCCATTTCCTGATCTTATCGCCCCGACTATGGGAATCCTGCGGGCTCCAGCCAATCACTCTTCGAGACATCTGGCGTTCAACTAATTAGTTGCCTTTCTGGTCACGTCCGAAACGTTGGCCGGACGACTTTATTTTATTAAAAACGAAAGATGACCTGTTATATTTATTATTACTTATTAAATTTGGTACATTAGTGCTGCCTCAGAAAATCTCTTGAGTGAAATGTTAGATGTGGAAATGGAAGTTCCGTGGAAGCGATATTGGACACGAGTTAAATGGATAAAAGGCTTTTATACTTTTTGTATGCCGGTTTTCGGGGATTTTTTCTCGAACGGACTTCCATTCGAAATGAGGGAGGTTTCAAGATGACATAAAATGTTCCATTTTATCGACCGATTGGTAACAGAATCTTCATCTATTTGCAATATAGATTCATTATCATGCCTAGTTTTCGTCGACAATCACAACTTGAAAATATTCGTTTACTTCACTTCGAAACTACCTCTATGCAGTAAATATTTCATATGTTATGTCATAGTGAGACTTCCACCATAAGCTGGATTTATTTGAATTATTTTTACATATCTGAAGTGGCTTACTCTTCTTGCACTTCTATTCACTTCTTTCTCTCTCTCTCTCTTTCTCTCTCCTCTCTCTCTCTCTCTCGGACCAGTCGAGGGTTTCCAAAAGGCATTTTTCAATGGGAATTGGGTTCTTTTATGGAATTTTTTTTTAAATCTACCATGTGATCATCATTTTGGAAAATATTTTTATATAAATCCTGTGATCTTTCCATTTCTGATAAAATCCCGATGTTCATTCCGACGTACTATCAATGTTCTCGATGTATCACCAATATACTTCTAGCTACTCCAACAGGAAACAGGGAATGTTGCATATTCAGTGTTTTGTTTCTTTCGATTGTATGTTTTCCTTCGTGCAAAGGCTGTACCAGTGTGTTACTTGTTCTGGAAGTCGACATTCTGTTGGAGAATACATTCTTATGGAGAATAGTATAAGTGCTTTCACTCCTGAAATATTTATTTTTCAGGAGTTTGAGTTTATGAATTTTGATAGAAAATTCGTGATCTTTGTTCCCAAAAACCACCACATAATAATTTTTATTGGATTCGGACCGTATCCACAAAACTCGTCGCCATATTGAAGCCGCCATCTTGAATTTATGGATTCTGACAAGAAAATCATGATGTCTGATGATCTGATGAAACCGAAACAATCATCAATCATCTTGTATAACTGCAAGATGGTGAACTGATTTTGGATCATTAAAAAAACGAATAAAAAAGGAACGTACATCTAAGTTAATTGATCACAACAAATCCACAAGAAAGTGTAAATCTAACAAAAAACCTCCCGTTCCCAAATGATTATGAGTTCGTCAAAAAATCAAACTGATATTTCTTGGTTGAACCTATTAAAGAGTACTATTTCATTGAATCAATCTAGTTAACAAGCTTTTATTTAACTTCACATATATATATATATATATATATATATATATATATAATAAAACGGAGTTCAAAGTTACTACAACCACATTAGCGTTGTTTAAAATTATATAAATATAAATGTGTACTCTATGTGGTGTGACAAGTGAAACTAACAGAACAGGTTAGGTTTATTCCTCGATCTACGTTTTTTTCCTTTTGTATCACTATGTCAAATGAATATGTTCAACATCATTGAAACCAAGCTCAACAAAGTTTCTCCCTGATGATGGAAATAACTATTACCGAAAGCTTGGATAAACCTTAAAGAGTTTACTTTTTCATTGCTTCTTACCCCAATATCCCTAGTTTTGTATATATATATATATATATATATACATATATATGTATATATATATATATACATATATATGTATATATATATATATAATATATATTATATATATATATATATATATTATATATATATATATTATATATGTATATATAGGTATGAATATTTATTGACTGTGAAATATCAAGGGAAATGATTTTTATTTGGGAAGCAGTCAGGAATGTTCGATTCAATTAATGTTCTTCGTTTTTTCAGTCAAGCTTTCGATAATGTTTATTATCTTTATCAAGACTTTATTCTGTTAATAATCACAGATATTGTAGAGGAGTCTTGATAAAGATAATAAACATTATCGAAAGCTTGACTGAAAAAACGAAGAACATTAATTGAATCGAACATACCTGACTGCTTCCCAAATAAAAATGATCCCCCTATATATATATATATATATATTTTCTTTATTTTCTTGACCACATATATATTTTCTTCAATTTTTCGGAATAAAGGTCTGATTCAGTCAATTCATGTAATTTCTTCAAACGACGTTTCGACATGGTATTTGTCTTCATCAGGTTAAAACAATAAAATTTAAAATATGGAGTTTGAGACATATTTAACTTACCACAATAACAAAATGTATGCACTAAAATAATTCTTTAAAAACATATGGTTCGAAATATAACACGTTATTTAAAACAATATAAAAATATCTGTAATATATTTGAGTCTTCACATGTTATTTTATTTGAATTTCTGCGTTCGCATCGTACGAACATTGTTAGGTGTGTGACTTCGAAGTCGAAGTTATCGGGAATGGTTTGTTTATCTTTCATGCATTTTAACCCTCTTCGGATTGTTTATATTGAGTTCTAGTATATGAGCCGGACTGTATTTTTTTGGCAGCATGTAAAGATCAGTTTTCATTATTATTACTATAAACAAATTGAAGAAGCTTGAGTTTTTGATATCATTTCTATTGTTGAACCAAAGGAAGGAATCCAAGAGTGAGAACATTCCTTGAAATGATACATATTAAAGAAGACCCCAATAGCATTAATAATAGAAATGATATAAAAAACTCAAGCCAGATTCATAACAATCTTTTCCAACTTTGTTTATAGTAATAATAATGAAAACTGATCTTTACATGCTGCCAAAAAAATACAGTCCGGCTCATATACTAGCACTCAATATGAACAATTCCCGATAAGTTCAACTTCGAAGTCACACACCTACAATAACATTCGTACGATGCGAACGCAGAAATTCAAATAAAATAACTTTTGAAGAATCAAATATATTACAGATATTCTTATATTGTGTTAAATAACGTCTTATATTTCGAACCATATGTGTTGAAAGAATTATTTCAGTGCATACATTTTATTATTGTGTTGAGTTAAATATGTCTCCAACTCCATATTTTTAATTTCAGTGTTTTAATCTGATGATGACAAATACCATGTCGAAACGTCGTTAAAAGAAATTATATGAATTGACTGAATCAGACCTTTATTCCGAGAAATTGTGTTTGTGCACTTATTTTAAGTAATCATGATCAATTTTGATCAAAGTTTCAACTATATAGGATTATACCAAGAGTGTTTTCTGTTGTGACATGTTATTTTATAAATTGCGGCAAGTGAAAGGGATTTTTAACCTCACTTTCGCAAGTACACACATGCCAATTTTTTTTTCAAATGAAATAATGTTCAATTTTGATTCATTGTAGAGTTCCTGATGAAGAGACAATAAATGATTCGAAAGCTTGAATAGAAAAAAGAGTTCACTTTATTTTCCATCCCCTTGTTGACTGCATACCCGAATTTGAAAAGGATTCTTCTTTAACTCAGACAGTCGTCTAACCGTCACACCTCCTTTATATATATATATTTATATATATATATATATATATATATATTTATATATATATATATATATAGTTAATTGTTAATAGTAGATAAAACTAAAAACCCAAAAAAAATAATTGGTTGGTTTAATTTTGAATAACTTTTGAAATTCTATGTATATTGTGAGCCTAGGTAGAATATGGATAGATAAAAATGTCAAAATACTATAAAACAATCAATTTCATACACTGTCAAAATTATTATAACTCATAATTGCTCAAAAGACAATAAAAAGTCTAAATTTACAAAATTTTCAGGAATAAACAGTTATCAACACATTTATAAATTTGAAACATACAGTATATGAAACTGTAGCTAACAAAAAGTAGCCAATGATAGAACAGCAAATGTCTTTATAAAAAAAGCCACTCAGAAATTTAAAAGGAATAGATGGTCAGGTGTAAAATTGGAAATTGTGGGAGAGTAGCAATGAGATGGTATCAGAAGCAATTATTATTGAAATTTGTAAATAATGATAAGAGTGGAAAAATAATTGTATATATAAATTATGCGAAATAAATATAAACAGTGAAAAGTGAAAAAGTGAGGTTCTGTTTATCTATCCATGATCTGATTTATTATTTTTATCCGTGAATATTTGTTTGATTCACCCTAGTATAAGTTATTTCTCGTAGGCCAGGTATTTTAAGTCTTCCTGAATAAAGGAGATGATTGCTTTATGATATTTTGTTGTTTGTTTTCTCACAATGATCAATAACATACCAAAGACCATTCAATAAACTGAAGTTAGCCAGCAGTGACAGTGTCTCTATTGCCTTGAACCGGCCACCTTGAGATAAGGGCGTACCAACTGTTGCTTAGCCGTGGTGAGGAAAATAATAATTGTTGGTAGCGTGACGAGAGAACAGTGACGTTCGCTGGCAATTATTATTACAGCATACAATACAGGGACAGAAATATCTATTTATATCATATCAATTTGGCTCACAAAGAATACCAAAAATAATTAGCAATTTCAATATACAAAAACAATATATATATAATATTTCCAATTCATCAAAACATAACAAAATGGCACCCAAAACGTGGGGCAAAAATATTACAATATTATATTTAAAAAATTCATCATTATATAACAATATATATATATATATATATATATATATATATATATTTGTATGTTCAGTTCAAATCTTGCATGTGAATTTTGAACCACTTCTAGTTGTCCGATCAACGTGAAATATGGCAGGTGTTCATAATTCCGGTGACAATGCACTACGGAAATTTTGCTACGGAAAAAAAATGGCGGCTCCAATATTGCGGACGAGTTTCGTCATTACAGCCCGATTCATTTCAAAATTGGTGTGTGGGGGTTTTTGGGGTCGGACATCATGATGTTTTTGTCAGAATTCATGAATTCAGGATGACGGCTCAAAGATGGCGACGTGTTTTGTTATTATGGCCCGATTCCATTAAAATTGGTATGTGTGTTTTCTGGGGTCGGAGATTATAAATGTTTGTCAGAAAGATAAGCATTTATACAGATGCACTGAAAAGCAAAAAATAATTTCTTCAATTGTTTGACCTAGGTTATTTTGTCAGTAGCATATTCAAAATATCTATGTTATATTCCCGGCAAGCTTTTGAATTTGCTACTCACAGAATAACCTAGGTCAAACAATCAAAGAAATTTTTTTTTCCTTATTAGTGCATCTGTATAAAAGCTAGTCTTATTTTTAAATCATCATCATTTCTATGTAAGAATTATTTGATTCAGTTGAGTGGAACTCGAATACAGAAAAATGTTCGTTAAAAATGTGTGCTGGCATATTTTCTCCCAACTATTTTTGCCCTGTTTTCCATCATCATGTAAAATCCTAACAAGATGCGGCCTCGTGGAAGTATACACATTACAAGCATATCATGTTAATGAGGCATAATGTTTCAAACGAATCGACTCACCTATCTGAAAGACGCGTTTCGCAACTGTACACTCAGTTTGTTGAACACACTTGTATACTCTTTTGCGTACTCTGCTTTTTTGCACTCTACTGATTGGATGGAATATAGTTACATTGTTGGAGGTTTCACTCGTTTTTCAAACATGCATGTTTCCTGTATGTACTGGAGTTGTTAAAATGATTCTCGTAGTCTACCAAATAGTATTGATAACATTTTTGATGCATGGGTACATAGCTTTATGTCACGGAATTATTATTACGCTGGCTTATAATAAATGAAAGTGTTTTTGTAGTGGAATCATATTTTCATAGGAATTGAAAAGGGAAACATTCTCAATTGAATATTGATAGAAAGATTTTTTGTAAATTGAAAAATCCACGATTAAAATGAAGTAATTTTTTGTGAATGTCTAACAGAAAACAACTTCTTTTCAGAATATCTATCAGATGTAGTTCAATATCCAGCGTGGCTTTAGCCGGGAAAGTACTTGTTTTCTGTTAGACATTCACAAAAAATAACTTCATTTTAATCGTGGATTTTTCAATTCACAAAAAAATCTTTCTATCAATATTCTTTTGAGAATGTTTCCCTTTTCAACATGAATACCCCACAAGAGGTTATCTTGACGATGGAAGATAGTGACTAAAGTTTATCTTTTAGTCGCAGATGATTCCACATCTGATTTTATGAACATCCTGTTTATATTTTCAACAAATCAATCTATCATACCCCATGACAGCTTTTAATGTCAGAAAACACTAATTTCAAAGTGTCTCTCCAGAAGAAATGATTTTAACTTTTTCCATCTTTGCAAAGTGAGATTGCTTCTTGAAAATGTGTTTCTCATTTCTTCCGGCCTTCCTGATGATCGTGGAAGCGTGAAATAGATTTTCGTCGACAAAAATGTATTGAAGACCTAGTGAATGCGATGTCTCTCCTGCGTCGATGTTACGAATGATTTCTGGTGAGTACTCTCTTTTGGAAAACATTCTTCTTTGCCTCATTCATCTTTATGAGTTCTTAATGAAGACTGGAATAGAAAATTAAATAACTATCTGAATGAAAATGCAAATTTTCAATTTCAGACTTTTTCTTTTGAGTTAGGGCCTTTTCAGAATATCTATCAGATGTAGTTCAATGTGCAGCGTGGCTTTAGCCGGGGAAGTAGTTGTTTTCTGTTAGATATTCACAAAAAATAACTTCATTTTAATCGTGGATTTTTCAATTCACAGAAAAATCTTTCTATCAATATTCAATTGAGAATGTTTCCCTTTTCAACATGAATACCCCACAAGAGGTTATCTTGGATATATATAAGGATAGCAACAAATAATGGATTACGGATGAAATTAAGAAATCCAGTATAAAATTGAAGGATTTACACCATCTTAAAAAATATTACCCTCAATTAACGAGTCAGTACAAAAAAGCTAAAAAAGATCATGAAGTTTTAATTAGAGATTCGAAAAAAAGGTACTACCAAAATAGAATCGCAAATTCCAGCAACGTCAACAAAACGGCTTGGAACGTAATATCTGAACTTAGTAACACGAAAAAGAGAATGCAAGAACCTATAATTATAAAAATAGGTGATATGACCTTTGATAACCCTACCGAGGTATCACATTTATTCAATGAATTTTTTATAAATGCCCCGCTACATAGTCTAGACAACGGTGTTGCAATCAGTGAAAAATGTAACATTTCTGACGAGCTCAAGATAGATATGAATGAGTACTAATTTTTTCTTGATCCCTTCACCCCCCTCGAACTGAAAACAATCTTAGAATCTAAGCTTAAAAATGAACATTCCTCAGGACAGGACGAAATCCCGCTTTTTATAATAAAGGCTTGTTTAGATAATATTATTGAACCTCTCACCTACCTGGTAAATCTGTCCTTTCTGAACGGTGAGTTTCCACAATGTCTGAAAGTTGGAAAAATTATTCCCATTTTCAAAAAGGCATGTTCTACCGACATGAATAACTATCGTCCAATTACTGTAACTTCCAGTCTTTCAAAAGTATTTGAGTACGCATTTCTCAACCGTCTCTTGAAATTTTTGTATAAATGCAATATCTTTACCGAAAACCAACATGGCTTCTTATCCGGCCGTTCTACTAATTCAGCAATTATTGCTTTTTTTGAAAACGTCACAGAGTTTATGGAGGCAAGCGAGTGCCCTGCTGGGATTTTCTGTGATCTCAGCAAAGCATTTGACTCGGTCAATCATAATCAGTTAACATCGAAATTGTATAATTATGGAGTACGAGGTGTAACATTAGAATGGATTTCATCTTTTCTAAATCATCGTTCTCAGTACGCACGTGTTCCTGATATCCAATCTGAGAGTGTTGGCTTCGTCAATTCGGAGAGTAAACCCATTAATATTGGTGTCCCCCAAGGATCTATCCTTTTTATTTATACTTTACTCCAATGATCTAGATAAATTATTGAAAGGTGTTCATGTAACAATGTATGCAGACTTTGATTATCTCGCACAAAAATGATTTACGTATCCTTGAAGATACAGAAAATGTTCTAGAAATGATGCAAGACTGGTGCAGTACCAATCGCCTGAATATGAACGCCCAGAAAACCCAAATTTTGAGATTTCATAACTATCAAAGGAAGTGTGATCCTCTAAGAATTAAGATAAGTGATGATGTATTCATTGATAGTTCGGAGGAATCCAATTTTCTGGGACTCCTTATTGACGAAAACTTAAGTTGGAAGGGTCATTGTACAAACCTAATGAAAAGACTGAACTCTATATGTTTCATGTTCAGGAATCTCAAACATATACTTGAAATTCCCCAACTAGTGGCCCTATACCATGCACAGGTTGTGTCACGAATTAGGTATGGAATATGTTTGTGGGGCAACTCCACCTTGGCAAAAAATGTCTTTTCGACACAAAAAAGAATTATTAGAATAATAGCGGGAGTTCCAAGTACTCATTCTTGCAGGGACCTCTTCAAACATTTGAATACCTTGACCCTCATGTCAGTCTATATTTATGAACTGTCCGTATTTATTTTTAAAAATAGACAAAAGTTTGTTCTAACGGGCGACTTCCACTCCGTGAACACACGCCAAAAGAAAAAATACCATATTCCCTTTACAAAATACAAGGTCTCAAGTAATTCACCCACAATAATGGGTTTGTATGTTTTCAACCATTTACCTGAAAGTTTAAGAGAAGTTAAATATATTAAAAAATTCAGTAGCTCCTTGAGAAAATTCTTGACTGAAAAATGCTTCTATTCGCTGGAAGAATATTTCAATAGTTAGCTAGATCTTATCAAAATGTGTACATTGAGCATAGGTGTTTATGTGTGTGTGTGTGTTAATTAACGCTGACAATACTCTACTTTTAACTGTATATTATATATTCACTATTTATATACATTGTATACTGACTATTCCTATACATTTTATATGTCTTATTGGAAAATAAAAATTATTTATTTATTTATTTGACGATGGAAGATAGTGACTAAAGTTTATCTTTCAGTCTCAGATGATTCCACATCTGATTTTATGAACATCCTGTTTATATTTTCAACAAATCAATCTGTCATACCCCATGACAGGTTTTAATGTCAGAAAACACTAATTTCATAGTGTCTCTCCAAAAGAAATGATTCTAACTTTTTCCATCTTTGCAAAGTGAGATTGCTTCTTGAAAATGTGTTTTCCATTTCTTCCGGTCTTCCTGATGATCGTGGAAGCGTGAAATAGATTTTCGTCGACAAAAATATATTGAAGACCTAGTGAATGCGATGTCTCTCCTGCGTCAATGTTACGAATGATTTCTGGTGAGTACTCTCTTTTGGAAAACATTCTTCTTTGTTTCATTCATCTTTATGAGTTCTTAATGAAGACTGGAATAGAAAATCAAATAACTATCTGAATGAAAATGCAAATTTTCAATTTCAGATTTTTTCTTTTGAGTTAGGGCCTTTTCAGAATATCTATCAGATGCAGTTCAATGTCCAGCGTGGCTTTAGCCGGGGAAGTAGTTGTTTTCTGTTAGACATTCACAAAAAATAACTTCATTTTAATCGTGGATTTTTCAATTCACAGAAAAATATTTCTATCAATATTCAATTGAGAATGTTTCCCTTTTCAACATGAATACCCCACAAGTGGTTATCTTGACGATGGAAGATAGTGACTGAAGTTTATCTTTCAGTCGCAGATGATTCCACATCTGATTTTATGAACATCCTGTTTATATTTTCAACAAATCAATTCATAGGAATGTTATCTTGTACAGTTTGAGGAATTGAAAAATAGAGCTGAAAAATCCATATAAGTATGAAGGTATACCCTAACTAATAGCTGACAAGTACACATGACTGTTGTCCATGGAACACAATAAAATATTTGTCGATATATTTGTATAGGTTAGTGACAGTGAGTAATTCACATTCTATCGGTGAAAATTTATTCAAAGTTCAAGTTTGTGAGAGCTGTAATGAATAAAAAAATATCTTTGTATTTTCCGTTCGCGAGGGTGGAACATGATGGAGACAGGCTGTATCAACAGCACAATGAATTAGAGAAACCTGTTTGAATTAAATTCTGTACCCTAGTAATTCTCAGCGCGAAAGTTCAATACGGGCCCAACAATACGCTTCTATTGCTTTGGGGTATTTTTACATGGAATTATTCATTGGGTTCATGAAACGTATTATATTGTTCTATCCCCTGTGAGCCTGATATTCGGAAAAGGTAATATATAAGAGTAAACTCCGCCAACTCAATACTTGATTGTCTGTCAATTTTCCCGCTTTATTTACTTAGACATTTCTGTTTATACTCCCGTGGAGTTACACGTTTACGCATACAATGGAGTTGTTTGATATATCTCCTGATTTTGGCCGCATTTGGCTTTGGAGTAATATAATTTTCATCAACAGGGGTCGTAAAGTGTTTTCATAACTGAATTTTCTTCTCTCGAATGGCACGAGAATATAATTTCGCGTTCTTTAAGAAAAACTTGGAAAAACCTAGTATTCAATAACCACACATTATTTGAAAATTCCATCAACGTAGGCTCCGTTCGTGAAACGTTTTAGGGTGGAAAGTTCAACAATTTGTTAATAGATTGAATGGCAGAAATAGCCGTTGTTAACTTGTTTTCTCGTTTCGAATTGACAATATAATGTGTATCGACGAAGTCAGTTCTCCATTCGAAACCAACGTTTTTTTTAACATTGTTTTGTATTCCAATGTCCGTCGAAGCATTAGCCAGGGAATTTCGAAACCAACATTTTTTTCAACATTGTTTTGTGATCCAATGTCCGTCGAGGCATTAGCCAGGGAATAAGTAATTTTTTTTATGGATTTTCGACAAACGTACAACTATTGTATAAGCATTTGCAGTCAGCTGTCTTGGAAAATGAGTTATTTTTAATTTTTGAGTCTCAAAAACAAATATAGATGCATCAATTTGCATTTCAGGAAGGCGCCAGCTTCAACAGATTTGAGCTCTGGATTTCGAAACGGGGCGTGGGTTCAATTAAGGCTTTTTTAAATTTTTTTCCCTTGACATTGAGAAATTACTTGTTTTAGAAAGAATATTTAAATAAAAACAACAACTATTGTATTACCACTCAACGATAATATTCCTACTGCTCATGTATCATTCTAATTTTCTCGCAAGCAGAAAAGCATTTCGGATGGTTTCGTACACCTTTGGAATCATATGAGCAAGAATTGGATGTTCGTCACACAGACTCGTATACAGTCCCTTCATTTCAAAACTTCCCACCACTATTACTTCTTTTAGCAGGGAGAATTTGCCGTAGGCAAAAAACACGTCAATTTAGATATCGGAAGGAAAGTTTAAAACCAGTGCCAGTGGTATTTTAGGTTTAACCCCCTTACCCCTTACCCCTTACCCCTTACCCCATACCTTACCCCACTTAATAATTTCAAATGGCACCCCCTATCTTGTAACACATCATTTTAAAGATCTTAAAAATCCACACTCAACCCCGTTCAGAAAACTGAAATTGGTTGATCCGTTCTCGTAAAAACGGCAAAAAGAAAATGAATTATAATAAAAAATAAAATAATAGCTATCGCAATGAAATAAATGTACCTCACTTTATTAGGTGTTCAAAATGTGCACCATTGGCAGCTAAGCAAAAGTACAATCTATTCTCGAATTCCTGTCGTACGTTTGTAAATGTTTCGTTAGTAATTTGTCTGCATGTGGCAGTAATCCTGTGTCTTAGATCCTGAATGTCCTGCGGGGGATTTTGTATACCATTGTCTTCAAATAACCCCAGAGAAAGAAATCCAATGGCGTCAAATCCGGAGATCTCGCCGGCCATTCCAGAGCGCCTCTTCTGCCAATCCATTTGTCAGGATACCGTTGATCGAGCCACTGTCGGACATGCAATGCGTAGTGTGGCGGTGCGCCGTCCTGTTGAAGATGTAAATTTTGTTCATCCAAGAGCGGGTTGTCTCCTTCATCAACTTGGCTTTCCAAGGACTGTGTTATGAGTGGATCGATTACATTTTCCAATAAGTTCAAATACAATTGAACCGTTAAATTTTCTTCAATAAAAATAGGGCCAATTATTTCGTTTCCCAGAATTCCAGCCCAGACCTTTATTTTTTGTGGATATTGCGTATGATCCTCTTGAAACAAGTGTGGATTTTCATTATCCCAGTATCTACAGTTATGCTTATTTACAAAGCCATTAAGAAAAAAAGTTGATTCATCACTGAAGCAAATATTTTTTATTAAATTCGGGTCATTTTGAATTCTCGCAGTCATTAGTTCACAAAATTCAATTCTCCTATCATAGTCATTCTCACTGAGTTGCTGATGAATACTCATTTTGTAAGGAAAGAACTTGTTTAGTTTTATAACTTTGTGTATAGAACCAACTGAAATATTTACTAACTTAGCGACTTTCGAAATTGACGTAGTCGGCTCAATGGCGAATTGGCCTAAAATCTCAATCTGTGCGGCTTCAGTCAGAACTCTCGGCTGCTTTACTGCTTTGTTGCACACAGAACAGGTCTCTTCAAATTTTTGGACAAGGTCTAGAACATATCGATGACTCACATTTTGGCCTGCATGAATTTCATTAAAAACCCGGGCTGTCATACGAGCACACCTATTTTCAGCACCATAAATAAAAATAATTTCAGTTCTTTCTTGTAAAATTACCATTACGATTTGTATTACTGTCAGTGCAACTGACACCACTTGACAAACAGTTTAAAATCAGGAATAACTAAGTCTGATACGTGTTTTCACCATTTAATTTTAACTGAAGCCAAGCAGAAACTGTGTGCCCTTATCTCACTTTCAGCTAACGCAAAAAACTCTGTGTAAAAAAAATACACATACCGTTATTGAGTCAGTGGTAGCGGTTCCATAAATTCATTAATTTATTTTGCATTTTGTTATCGTTTATTTTCTTTTTGCCCTATTTAACGAGAACGGATCAACCAATTTCAGTTTTCTAAACGGGGTTGAGTGAGGATTTTTAAGGATCTTTAAAATGATGTGTTACAAGTGTGGGGGTGCCATTTAAAATTATTAAGTGGGGCTAGGGGTAGGGCGATTCAACCTAAAATACAACTGGCACTGGTTTTAAGCTTCCCCCTCCATATCTCAATTTACGTGTTTTTTCCCTACAGGAAATTTCCCCTGCTAAAAGAAATAAAAGGGGTGGGAAGTTTTGAAATGAAGGCACTATATATAATAGAAAGAGAGAAAGTCGCATGGAGGGGGCATAAAACATACTCATTAGAACGTATTTCGACATTTCTTTCGACTGATTTTTTTTTCAATAATTCGTTTCTGTTTATATGACCAAATAGCATACCAACGTTTTGGATCTGACATTGGATACGTCATTTGTTTCATTTTAAGATTTTTGGTCTTGCCACAATCAGTACATAGATTATTTTTCCCCGTATTTTACCTGAAAGTTCACGATAATTTGTGGATATTAGGGTACAATTTCGTTTGAATCCAAACTTGTCATTATACTATCTAAGAATTATCGAAAAGTTAGAAATTTCAGTATATATAGATACTTCATTTGACTATATCATATACAAACCAAGTAGTGGATATTTTCAATGAATTTCATCCCGATCGGGAACCTCTTTCTGAATCAACCGTTTCAAAAACATTGCAGCGTTTTCATGAAACTGGAGGTGTCAAAGATCGACCAAAAAGTGGAAGACCAGTGAGCGTTACAAATGAAGGAAATTCTTTGAATGTCATGTTAGATGTGGTGGAAAATCCAATAAGTTCGTCACAACAGAGGGCTTTAAATCATGATATGAGTCGATATTATATTCAAAAAATTTGCAAACTGTAAAAATTCCATCCATATAAAATTCATTTGCTACCATAATTGAGTGAGGACGATTTTGATCGTAGAATCAAGTTCTGTGAAGTTATTATGGATAAATTAAACGATTATGTCAACTTTGTCAACCACATGTTGTTTTCTGACGAATCTACATTTTGTTTGAACGGGCACGTAAACGGACACAACTGTAGGTATTGGTCAGACCAAAATCCACATTGGATGGGGGAAATTCACACTCAACGACCACAAAAAGTAAATGTTTGGGGTGGCATTATTGGTGGACACGTCATAGGACCCTATTTTATAAACGGAAATTTGAACTCTGCAAGACTTTAGTACTGCTTTTGCAAGAGCATATTATTCCAGAGCTTGGACGATTATTCCCGAACAATAACAATCCCAATTTGCCGACAGAACACATATGGTTTCAACACATTTTGGACGTGTGGTACAGGCATATCTAGATGAAACTATTCCTGATAAATGGATTGGATGCAGGGGGGCAATTGAATGGCTAGGTCTCCCGATATGACTCTACTTGACTTTTCCCTGTGGGGTTACATAAACAATGTAGTCTACAAAAATAGGACGCAAAATATCGAAGAGTTGCAAGATAGGATAGGGCATGGAATTTCCACCATTCCTCCCAACATGATTTAAGATTCACTACAAAATTTTGTTCAGCGAATTCATTGGTGTCAGGAGATACATGGTGAACACTCTGAGCACCTTATTAAATGGAATTCCAGAGAAAATATTTGTTTTACTGAAACTTGTTTTCTCTTTTTTTTTCTGGAATAACTATTGTTTTCATAGAATTCGAAGTATCCAGGACATTCATAAAAAAATAGTTTCTTTCGTTTCATGCATTTTTGTCAACCCTGAACAATTATGCTTTTTTATTTTCTCTAAAAAAATAATAATTAAAATTCAATCATATCCATAATACTCCACGTTGTTGATTTGTTGAAATTATAAACAGGATGTTCATAAAATCAGATGTGGAATCATCTGCGACTGGAAGATAAACTTTAGTCACTATCTTCCATCGTCAAGATAACCTCTTCATTTTAATCGTGGATTTTTCAATTCACAGAAAAATCTTTCTATCAATATTTAATTGAGAATGTTTCCCTTTTCAACTCCACGTTGTGTTATTTTCATAATAAATATCCATTTCGGACTTTTTCTTTAATGAATTTCAGAGTAGTAAAAAGTTCTTATCAAAATTCGATATCTCGAAAACGGTTAAATTTAGGATATGATGTGCTATATCAATTTTATTTAGAATTTTGAGAAGAATTGAAATATTAGGTAATATACAGGGTGTTCCATCAATGAAAAAGCAACTTTGTTTGGTCATGACTTTTTGACTGATCCAGTATACTTTATTGTAATAGATTTTAAAAAACCTCAAAACTTCTGTATCCAAACATTTTTCGCTAGCTATCTCACTTTAGGAGATAATCGACCGTTCCCATTCATATCAGCGACCCTATATAAACACCAAACTGAGGTTGGCACCTCATTTATAAGATGAGTTGGAAGATACTTGATTATTAATATTCAATCGAATCTAAACAGGATGAATTCTTTTCCAATTGGTTGGATTGAATAAACATTTTAAATAAAAAAATTACGTCAATTTAGAAATCTACGCAAGCCAAACCCGAACCATATTGCGATGATTCAAATAACCCAACACATGCATCTTCTCGAACTCAATCTATATATACCTGGGAAAGTGTATAGTTATTTCAGCTCCGAGTTACGATATCATAAATCGGCATGGAATCGTAATATATTCCCGACGCATTGTGTTCAGGGAAGATATTTCACGGTCTCTTTATAAAGAATGAAAATATTTGGATATATGAAAGAACATATCTTCCATGTTACATCGGGAAATATTGCCAATGGGGTCCTACATTATTTATAAGTGGTATTGCACATGGATGGAGTTTTAGTGGTGAGCGTCTCGAAAACGTTTTGCCGTTTGGACATTTCTATGTGTGAGAAACGAATATTTGCAAACAGTAGCCATGACTCACATTCCACGATATAAGTTCATTTGAGATATATGGATCGGTGAATAGGTGCAACATGACGTTGGACCAACGTTGTCCGAAATTCTTTTGAGTCTGATTACCATGGCATGTATGTATGTATGTTCATCTGTTCCCTCATAACTTCTAAACTACTTATTATAATTTGACAAATGAGGCATCATTGGAAGCATTCTCATCTTCCGCTGCTTATAGGCTATGAGACGTCACATTAATTTGAATATGGCGCCCTCTACAGGACATAAAGTCATGAACTATAAAAATTAAATTTAATATGCCGTGTTGGGTAACAAATGAAAGGGCTCAATCAGCACATTTCAAAATATATATATATATATATATATATATATATATATATATATATACAGTGCTTATCAAAAGTCCCCTTTCCCCCTCTTATTTTTGGAACGATTATACATAAACAAGTGAAATTTGGAAACTGAATTTTAAAGGTTGTAAACTTCCCTACTAGTGATGATAGATGACGAAATCGTCAAAAATGACGTCACAAGGCCATTGTGACCAATAATTTTAAATGGAACCCTACGGCAAGCGACACCTCTTTTAAAAGGTATCGAAAAAACCTTTTCAATGATACTTATTTCGTTTGTGTTCATGGCAGTTTTAATGGCTCATTAGTAAACATTGAAATTTAAATTTCATTCGGTATGATATTAATTACAGATTTAAGAATCAGTATCTACTTGAAGAAATTGCTCGAAGTGACCTCCATTCACTTCCTGACAGTGAAATATCCTATTTTTCAACTCTTTTCGTACTTTTGCAAATGTGTCTGCGGAAACAGTCTCACATTCTGCAACAATACGTTGTTTCAAAACGTCAATATTGTCAGGTTCAGTGGCGTAAACCTTCGATTTAAGGTACTCCCACAGAAAATAATCCAAAGGTGTGAGGTCCGGTGATCGAGCTGGCCATTCCGTTGAACCTCGTCGTCCAATCCATCTACCATGATACTCCTCATCCAAATACCGTCCTACTGCACCGTTATAGTGTGGAGGAGCACCATCCTGTTGGAATTTATTTCCAAATTGCCGAATTCATCTGGATTATCTTCCAAAATTTCAAGGATTAACGGTTCTATTGCGTTTTGCAACAGCTCCAGATAAACCTCACCAGTTAAATAGTATTCAAGAAAAGAGGCCCAACGTGTGGTTTCCCAGGATACCTGCCCAAACATTCACCTTCTGGGGAAATTGGGTATGTGTTTCACGAAACAGGTGAGGATTTGCGTCACTCCAATACCTCACATTATGTGTATTTACATTTCCATTTAGATAGAAAGTACTTTCGTCACTAAAACAAATTGTTTTGACATAGTCTGGCTGTTGGTTAATTTTAGTTTCCATATTTTCACAAAATTCTAGTCTTCGGTCTGGGTCGTCGTCTGAGAGTTGATGAACCATTTTTAATTTGTATGGATGAAATTTGTTTTTTTTCAACACCCTGTGTACTGTACTTCGACTGACTTCACAGGTAGATGCAACGTGAGTTGTTGAAGAAGTAGGATTAACTATTACTTCTGCCAGTATATCAATTTTTTTCTCATCAGAAATTTGTGGTCTGCCAGATTGTTTCGCATCATTAATACCATTCGTTGTTTCAAACTTACGAAGAAGCTCCCTTAAATAAGTCCTCGAAATGGGGCGATCGTGAAACCTCTCATTAAAAATGCGTTCTGCTGCATGAACATTTTGTCCAGTTTCACCAAGAATTAGGATCGCTGCTACTTTATCACCTGAAGCACGTACCATTTCGCTTCTTGAAGCACTTAAACTTTCGGCTCACAACAGTTTAACAAATTATTAAAATGTAAAAAAATATCAAAAGTACCACAAGCTGCTAAAACAGTTAAACGTTCGATCAACAATACAGAAATTATTAAATGTACAAAAACGTCGAATTAGTGAGACTAACAAAAACGTCAGCTCATTTGACAACTATCCAGAGGCGGAGCTTGAATTTGGAATTTTAGTATTAACTGATTTAATTCATCACAGCTTTGCGTTTTTTAAAAGCGAGTTGCCAAAACTGCCATAAACACAAACAAAATTAGTATCATTGAATAGGTTTTTTCGATACCTTTTGAAAGAGGTGTCGCTTGCCGTAGGGTTCCATTCAAAATTATTGGTCACAATGGCCTTGTGACGTCATCTTTGACGATTTCGTCATCTATCATCACTAGTAGGGAAGTTTACAACCTTTAATATTCAGTTTCCAAATTTCACTTGTTTACGTATAATCGTACCAAAAATAAGAGGGGGGGAGGGGACTTTTGAGAAGCACTGTATATTGTTAGCTGTTTCTCGCGGCTTTGCTTGCATGCATGCATGATTGGGAATAATTTCTAAAAACACGCCTCAGATGTGAGCCAAACATATTTTCTCTCCAAACCTACCCAAAATACATATATAATAAATACGCATTTCATTATGGACTACTGTGCACATGTTAAAATTATATAAAAAAAATAAAACGTGTGTAAAAATATTGACATAAGCTAGGAGTACCTCCACGCGGTATATTACCTAGGAACATGTAAAACAATGATACCTAAACAAACAAAAAAAGGAATGCGGCTTAGCAAATAATTCATCACGAAATTATAACCCTAAGATTATTTAAATAAAGAGTAAGTTCAAACCCGACTACTGAAAAATCACGCTCTAAAAAGTATGAAATAAAAATTTCAAAAACTAAAACCCGACTACTGAAAATTCACGCCCTAAAAAGTATGAAACAAGAAAATATTCTCATCTAATCAACTATTCAATATTTATCGTCTATCAAATAAACAACTCACACGTAATATATTTCGATTGATTGATTCATTTTCTTGTTTCAATCTTTTGTGAGGGTGATTTATCAGTAGTCGGGTTTTAGTTTTTGAACTCATTTTTATTAATTTAACTATTCGATCGACTGATGGGCCTTCAACTTTTATCAATAATGTCATAATTGATACTGAAGAAGGTCCCTGAATATTCAAAATACCAGTAGTTGAAGCACATTTTGAAAGAAGGTGATCAATAAGCTACGACAAACTATCGATCTATCTCACTGGTTTTGTTGAAGTATTCATTGGAATCATAAATTAAAAGTGTTGTATTATTGAAAAAAATATAATAATTTTCAAGAATACAAGACCCATCAGCACACCTGAAGAAAAATAGAGAATCTGAATGACCAGAAACTTTCGGTAGCTATATTTCTAGATCTAGCATATGATTTTGATCATTTTTCATTGCATACTAGAAAATATTGATTTATGTGGCTCACCACTGAAATAAGTTCACTATCTAATGAACTGGACTCGATTAGTGAATATAAATAGAATCTCAAATACTTCCCAAACTATAAAATATGATATACCTTAAGGAACTGATCTGGGACTCTTGTTATCCATCCTGGATAATCAAGTTTCAATAGTCCTTTTACTCATTTCAAAACTCTGACTTAAAAAAAAATGTCAAAACGTGGAGCATCGTAAGGGGTAATGCAAAAAGCAGATTGGTCAAATCACAGACGACTGCCCATCCTCTGTCTTCGACCTAGTTACCGTTCATTCAAATACATCCTGTTATGGCGAGTTTTCTCCCCACCCAATCTAAACAATTTTCAAAATACTAGGCAAGATATGGAAGTGTAATCCAGAAGATTATGAATACATGAACTGACTTTTTATTTACAAATGCATCATTTTAAATCATTTGAAAGAAGTGTCACTTCAATAAGTGGTGGAATAAATAAATATCCGTTTATGCTCACCTCTATGTATGTGCTAGTTTCTACCGATCAAAAATTAATTTTGGAGTTCATGGGTGACACAATAACCGGTTCTGCCGGGACTCTTCGAAGTGAAAATACAACTGTAAAGAGCGTTTTCACACACACCGGCAAAACCGGTGCCGGTGACGGTGCCGGCACCGAATGCAATGTAATCAAATCATAATTTTCACACAGAGCCCGGTCCGACCTATTTGCCGGTACGGCCGCCGATTCTGATTTATGCAGCCGGCGGTGATCTCGACAATCGGAAGACGGATCGTTCTCTGATTTGTCGGTTGCTGTGATTTCTTATGTACGTTTGTCCACACACCTGTTCTGACATGTCGGTAACGGAGAGTATTTTGATGGGTATTTTGTTTATATCGCTTAGTATCGTTGTTGTCTCCATAGCGACAGAGTATTTTATATTTGATCGTACATTTGTAAACCAAAAATGAGTAAATTATTCAAATACGATGTTGTAACCCTCATTGAAGCCGTAGAAAGTAAGCCTTGTTTGTGGGACAAGACTGCAGATTGCTTCAAAAACAAAATTGAAAGAGATAAGGCATGGAAGGAAGTATATGCGTTCTTAGAGGAAGCTTTTCGGAATTTTCTCCTAAGATACAATAACCCTAGAAGACAGCAGTAACAGCACACATCTTTATTCCTGCACTGTTCAACGTGTACTAACACAGATAACGGCACCGATATGCCGGGCTGTGTGAAATACGCTGTTGTACGGTCCGGAACCGGTACCAGCACCGGCACGGCACCGGCACCGGCACCGAATGCAATGTAATCAAATCATAATTTTCACACATAGCCCGGTCCGACCTATTTGCCGGTACGGCCGCCGATTCTGATTTATGCAGCCGGCGGGGATCTCGACAATCGGAAGACGGATCGGTCTCTGATTTGATTTGATTACTTTTCTCTGTAAATATTTGACTTTTGTAGTAAATAAATGTTCATAGAATTATTACTAATTGTTACTGCAATCGTTTCCTTCGGAGGAATACATGCGCCCATTGGAGTATCCTGATGCTTAATGTTATTGTCTAGTCTTTCCACCAGAAAATCAAATGTATCTGTACTCATTCTGAAGTAATTGAAGAATTTGAAGTTATCCTCCCTTAGTTTTTCATAGAGCGTGTAGAAGGAACCTTCTAAATATCTCACAGTCAACAGGGGACGTACCCAGTGTTGTCTTTTATATTTGCTTTTTCGGAATTTTCTCCTAAGATACAATAACCCTAGAAGATAACGTCTGTTGACAGCAGTAACAGCACACATCTTTATTCCTGCACTGTTCAACGTATACTAACACATATAACGGCACCGATATGCCGGGCTGTGTGAAATACGCTGTTGTCCGGTCCGGAACCGGTACCAGCACCGGCACGGCACCGGCACCGGTTTTGCCGGTGTGTGTGAAAACGCTCTAAAGTCATAGCGAGTCCAGAATACTCGACATTAAACAAATATTTTATCAACACATTTTAATTTATCTATACAAAACAAACACATCCCTCATATGATCGATCACAACTACCAAACAAGATAAAAAACGAAACAATATGCAAAAACTGAAATGTCGAAAAAATATGTTGGTCAACGGAATCACCGCTATCTTGCTACAAGAATCTACAATCAGTTACTTGAGGAGAAAAAACGCCTTTCAAAATTTTAATTCCACACCCTTACTCAAAAAATATCTGAGAAAATATATTTCAGATACAGAAAGAACCCTTATCCATATTATCATCAACCAAAAATACAGGGTGAGTCAGAAGTACTTTGACAAACTTCAGGAGGTGATTTCCCACATAATTATAATATGAATTGTCCAAGTAAATATATGACCGGAAACGCTTCGTTTCCAAGATACAGGGTATTTCATTTTTATATTAGTTTTTTTTAAATAACTTTCGCAATACTGACTTGAACGACAATTGGTATTAAGAGGTTTTTTGAGGTGTCGAATTCGAACCAGATGCTATTATTGCTCTTACTCGTGGGGGGCGCCACCTACAGTGTTTTTTTCTGAAGATTCATAACTTTTCTGAGCGTACTTTTAGCACATATTTCAGTAAAAAAATCAATCTACGTATCTACGTAAAAAAAAGTCGCTATAAGCAACCGTTTTCTAGATATCTGGACTTGAAGTCGATTATTTGATAATCGATGCGTGTTGAAGATATTTCCATTATTTTGCAAGAATGCTTAGGAAATTAATTTGACGTTTGAGTGAGTACTTTTGGTAATTACATATTATGTGACAGTTAAACGTTTTGTTGTTTTGTTGAAAGTTCTGCGAGTTTTAAAATACTAATTTTGAAAAAAATTAATATTTAAACAATAATGCGCATTTGGCCGATATCGCCTTGCGGATGGCAATGCGCGCGAAGCAAGACGTATTAACCAGGAGCGATTTCCTAATCGAGTACTGCCTTCAGCTCCAACATTAACCAGTCTCCACCGTCGTTTGGCAGAAACAAGTAGCTTTAAGAGGGCAGCTGATATTATTGGAAAACCACGAGCAGTCCGAACCCCAGAATTGGAAGAAGCTGTTTTGAACGCTCTCGAGGGAATCCAGCAAGTACAAGAATAATTGCTGAAGCTCTCCATTCTACTCAGCCCACAGTTTGGAGAATTATCCTCGATCAACAATTTTATTCATACCATATTCAAAGGGTACAAGCTTTTTTGCCATGCATTACTATGTGTTAGTGGTTTTTGAGAAAATTGGCAGGAAATCCTCTTCACGGACGAGGCAAACTTCTCCCGAAATGCTATGACAAACTTTCACCATGTTTGGTCTCTGGAAAATCCGAACGCAGTTAGTTAAAGACATTATCAGTATCAATTTTCTGTAAATGTATGGGCGGCAATAATTGATAATTACTTGATAGGTCCTTTCTTTCTTCCGTTCCGACTGAATGGCACAACTTACAGAGACTTTTCAGAAAATGAATTGCCGGGACTAGGTACACCAGAATGTACCATTGGAAATTCGTATCCGCATGTTGTTTGTGCATGATGGGGCTCCGGTCAATTTTAGCGTTGTAGCCAGGGAATTCCTTAACATTGTCTATCCAAATCGATGGATCGGGAGGGGCGTTGAAGAACCTAACCAGGCGTGGGCACCAAGGTACCCAGATCTAAACCCGCTTGATTTCTATTTTTGGGGATATTTGGAGCCACTAGTTTATAAAACTCCAGTAACGAACGAGGATGATCTGAGAAACCGAATAGTAGACGACTGTGAAACAATAAGAAATACACCAATAATTTTTGAGCGGGTACGAGATTCAATGACTAGAGACTGAATGCCTGTATCTTCGCTAAAGTGGACACTTTGAACAATTTATTTGAATACAATTCAGTTTCCTTATTCTACATATTCAAAATTTCTTGAAATGAAATGTTGATATTTCTTGCAAATTTTATTGAAACAAATACAGATTTTGCACCCTTGATACAAAAATAACTATTTCAAACGAGTAAAAATAAATAGAATAGGTGGCGCCCCCCACTAAAAACCAAAACTACTAACTCAAACGTCAAATTCATTTTCTAAGCATTCTTGTGGAAAATGCAAAATAATGGTAATTACTTCAACACGCATCGATTATCAAATAATCGATTCAAAATCTTCAAGTACAAATATCTAGAAAACGGTTGCTTATAGCGACTTGTAACAAGGGTGGCTTTTTCTCGTAGATATGATAGACGAATCGAGTTTTCTACCGAAAAGTCAGCTAGAAGTCCGCTAAATAAGTTTATGAATTTAAAAAAAATGACGTGTAGGTGGCACCCCCTACGAGTAAGAGCAATAGTAACATCAGGTTCGAATTTGACTCCTCAAAAACCTCTCAATACCAATTTTCGTTCAATTGAGGTCACTATTTCGAAAGTTATTAAAAAAAAACAAAATAAAAATAAAACTTCAACACCCTGTATCTTGGAAACGAAGCGTTTCCGGACATATATTTATTTGGACAATTCGTATTAGAATATTGTGAGGAATCACCTCCTGAAGTTTGTCAAAGTACTTCTGACTCACCCCGTATAAATTATGATCTTTTTCCTTTCTACATATGAAGTTTACTAATCACTTCATTTTATATTTACATCCTGTACTCTCATATATGTGTATTATTCTCCTTTGTTCATTCTTAACTTGCAAATAAGCCTCATTTTTATTATTATTGAATCGATAATAATAAAATTATAGTTTGAAAAAAACAAAAAAACTCGCATATATGGCAATAAGGACCAAAAAGTTGAAAATAATAAGAATAAAGTCATTGTCCAGAAAATTTTATTTAATGTAAAAAAGAGTGAGGTGCTTGATATCAGTTATCTTAATATCATTATGAAAATTGACTACGCTTTTTTTACTACATGAAAATTTTTGGGTCAATGACTCCATTCTATATATTTTCAACTTTTAAGTCGTATTGCCTGCCATATATCGTGTTTTTTGGTTTTTTTAAACTATTTTATTTTCAGCTTTTTAGTCCATATTGCTATAGAAGACTGAACAAGACTACGGGAAAAAACTCTTCGATTAATTCATCCACATGAGATGGAAATTATTGATAACTAAATTTTGGCAAATATGCTGAGAACCAGTACATTCGCCATATCTTTGAATTGTAAATTATGCTGAAAACGGCCTCAGTACAATCACCATATTTTACTAGTAGACACTGAAGAGTTCCACCATTCACCTCCTGGCTCCATCATCAGATCAGCTTTAACATACCAAATTTATAGTATTGTCATCCAAACTACAAAAACACTCCAAGTTTTATTTCGATACGACAATTAGAAGTATGTTGAAATTAACTTCCAAGATTTGATTACATTGTTTGTTAGTTACATGTTAAGATAATAAAAGCGTGTTAGAAATAGACAAGCAAGGGGAGCCATAGCCCACTTCCCCTATGACGTGTCGTCTGTATCGTATTAATGACCAGATGAAAAGTTTTTGAATTTTTGTCATATAGCGTATAGTTTTTTCACAAATTCAAAATCTATTGTTCGCCTGAGACCCAATTCATGACAATTCAACAATTTCAATTATTCAGCAGCTATGAACAAACATCCAGATTAACATATAATATGCATTGTATGCACCGGACAATAATTAACTGTTGATATCGATCCATGAACCGGACGTGCAGGTCTTTGTTGAATTATTACCCCTATTTGAGAACAGAGCAGCGGTAATTCAGTCTCACCCTTGTATACTTATCATTTGTCACCCGAATTCCATAGTACTTTGATTTACTGTAAATAGCCGAATCCATCAATGTAAATGCACCAGAGGCGATGGAAAGTGTGTGTAAACGGAAGCTGGTCAATTACTATTACATTATCATGCCTCATGGTGAGTGACGTCCCATTATCTTCTTTGAAGCGACAAAAAATCATGTAATCAGTCCAGAATTGTCGATGAACTTTTCCAGGTTTGGAATTTTATTGAACAACCGTAGATTTAAGTGTTGGTCGTAATGTTGCCAGGAAATTATACCATCAGAATACAAAACTCGGTGCAACATCAGTTCATGTTTAAAAAAAATTTGTGGAGATTGCACACATAGCGTTAAGTTAATCCATAATATTTCAACAAATCAACTCCAATACATAACAAAATGAGCATACCCCAAGGCTCTACCCTTGGACTAGTTCTTTCCACACTTTTTTTAAATCAGTTGTTTCACCGGAAGCATTTTCGGTCCCTACATTTCTGTTCACGGGAAAGAATGATAATATCCACTTCACTTTCTATGATCCCTCTGGCTGGTTATCAAGTCTCTCTCCATGCAAAATATATTTTGTGCTGTTTCAGCTTTTTCAGTTATTCGTTAATAATGAAATAGAGTCGATGCCCAAAAAGTACGACCTGCAAAAAATGGGCCGTTTAGAGTATAATCCTCTAAAGAAGCTGTAGAATCGCTATTAGAAAAGACTCATTCCGTATGAATAATGATATACTATTATGGAATATAATCTGGATCTGTGGGATCGCTATACCGAAAATGGCACTCGAATCGGTTCAATAGCAATCGCAGATATAGATACTACTGACTCACCCTGTATGTAAATGACACTGAAATAGAATATGAGAATTATCTGGGTTGGTAGGATCACTATGCAGAGGCCTCATTGACGTGGACATCTGGTTTGTGAACAATTGTATTGAAGAACAGGTTATACCTAATTTTACTAAGGTTAGAATTTCTAAAAATGTTTATCCTAGAATGAAAGAGGTTGAAAACAAAAACTACTCAGACAAGCAATTTGCCAACATTATGCCAAACTCAACTCAATCAACTGTTAATTGAAATAAATTTGAAATATATGTATGATAGGCTTATTAGGAATTTTGAATTCTCAAATTTTCAACTGTTATTAAATGATATAAGTGATAATGTAGCTCTAGTAAAAAAAACAAAACTCGATAAAGTTAACAAAAAATTATCAGATTTGATCATACAAAAAATCAACTGGATAAACAAATAGAAGAATGCAGAACAATTTTCAAATTACAAATTTCATGTTAGAGTGAAAAATATTTTGAACACTGATTGTGCTATCATTTTGTATGCATGTTGACAATTCTTTGGTATGTGCAATCAAATTCAGTTTTGAAGCAGAATAATTCTTATCAGACTTCATAGTGATAATTTCCATACAATGATAAAAACAATTTCAAAATTTGATATCTTGGGGATGGGTTCTGCAGAGGTTCAGAAAAACCACCACTGCGAACTTATACAAAATTTTCCTGATGAAATTTCCTAGGTGTCTAGGGAAACAGGAATATGGGGTTGAATTTTAGATAATTCCAATTTTTCTGAAGTTTCCAGTACTCTAAAGTGAAAAGTAGGCTATATATCGAGAATACCTGAAGATAGAAGAACTTCGCGGACGCCAGTCGATTCAGAATGGTTGATTTAGTAGGCAATTCAGAAGAATATTTTATGTCTGAAAAAATGGCGTTCGTATCGACTTCAAATTGAAACCAAAGTGTAGAAAATTCCATGGTGAATCCAAAAATGTATTCTTCATTAGACTTCATGATGACAATTTCCATGCAATGATGAAAACGAGTCAAAATTTGGATATTTTGGGTATGGGTTTTGAAGAGGTCTGGTAAAACCACCACTGCGAACCTAAGATTTTCCTGGGACAATTTTCAAGATGTATAGGTGGAGAGAAAAGGGAAATAGAGGAATGCAGTCAAATTTTATTTTCTCTGGAAAAATCGCGCAAGGCACATATCCCCAAAAATCGATGAACATGGGAAATATTCGTATCGAAGTCAAAATTTGCTATTTTAGGGTGGGTTTTGCAGAAGTCCGAGTAAACCACCACTACGAAATTATCAAAGATTTTCCTTAGACAATTTCCAGGGAATGTAGGAAAAGAGGAAAGGAAAATAGGGAAATGGAGTCGAATTTAGGATATTTTCAATTTTACAGGAGTTTTCAGTACGCTGAAGTAAAAAGTAGGCTGTATCTTGAGAACGCCTGAAGATAGAGAAATTTTGCGCACGCCAGTGGATTCAAAATGGCCGATTTAGTGGGCACAGGAGGTTTCCAAGAGAAACTCAGGACATTTATTTTTTCTGAGAAAATCGCGCAAGGCACATACCCCTAAAAATCGACGAATTTGGAAAATATTCGTATCGACTTCAAACTATAACCAAAATGTAGGAAATTCTATGGTGATTCCAAAAATGTATTCTCCATTATATTTCATGATGATAATGTCTATGCAATGATGAAAACAATTCAAAATTGGCTGTTTTGAGGGTGGGTTTTGCAGAAGTCCGGGTAAACCACCACTACGAACATATCAAAGATTTTCCTGAGAGAATTTTCAGGGTGTATAGGTAAAGAACAGAAGAAGATAGAGTCAAATTTTGGATATTTTCAATACGCTGAAGTAAAAAGTAGGCTGTACCTTGAGAACCCCTAAAAATATAGGAAATTTGCGCACGCCAGTCGATTCAGAATGGCCGATTCAGTGGGTACAGAATTACACTCGATGTTTGTATTGATATCGGGTAAATTTGTGTTGTTCAGATTCTAAACTGTTTCCTTTAGCAATTTGACTCGAAAAACTGTCAACCTAAAAACGCTCCACCTTCGATGTCGCGTTTTTAATAGTTGACAGTTTTTCTCGTCTAATTGCTAGGCAACAGTTTCTCATGACACAACCCAAATTTACCCGATAAAATACAAACCTCTTGAGCAATTATAAGTGAGAAATATTCTATTACCCGGCTTTCCCGACATTTTATAGGGTTGCAAATTCATACGTAGACTTGTTTGCCATAGCAGAACTTGAAAAAAATGCACAAAATTTGGAATTTTGTGGCATTTGCGAAAATAGCTTCTTACAATAATGTTCATTTCCGCCATCTTCCGGGATACTGAAAAATGTGCAAACTCAATTGGCGACTTAAAATTATGCCACCAAAGGTTGCAAAGCACGAAAACATTGTTTGCAATTTCGTGACCCCTAAAACTGTTTTTTGCGTTCTCTATAATTCCTTTGACGTTCCGTACACATGACAAGTTTGCAAATTTAAAGCATTTTAGGTGAGACTGAACCATGATTTTACCACAAAGGACCCCGCAAAATCCTTATGGAAAATGGCTCTCGGCTAAATTCGCTGAAACTCTGCAAAAAGATAGTATTCGGTATGCTGATCAAAAGTCTTGATGGGCACAACACTCCATTTTCAACCCCAGACCCCCCAAAGCCCCCAAAGTACACTTTCCGGTGTGTTGATGCATAACAGTTTCAATTCATCTTCAAAGCGTTTCCTTGTACTGCCCATCCCTTTCTCCAACCGAATCCTACATTCTACCTGCACCACACCTCGCCCTCATCCCCACACCCCCACCCAACCCTTCATTAACGCCCCATTACACACTTTCAAGGTTAAAGATTAATTTTGTCTGAGAAAATCGATTTTAAGGGGTATTTGCCCCTTAAAATCGACGAATATGGAAAATATTAGTATCAGTTTCAAAATGAAGCCAAAATGTAGGAAATTCTATGGTGATTCCAAAAATGTATTCTTCATCATTTTGAGGATGGGTTTTGCAGAGGTCCCCTAGAAATCGACGAATATGGAAAATATTCGTATCGAATTTAAACTATAACCAAAATGTAGGAAATTCTATGGTGATTAGAAAAATGTATTCTTCATCAGATTTCATGATGATAATTTCCATGCAATGATGAAAACAAGTCAAAATTTGCTATTTTGAGGGTGGGTTTTGCAAAGGTATGGGTAAACCACCACTGCGAACTTATCAAAGATTTTCCTGAAACAATTTTCAAGGTTTATAGGAAAAGAAGAAAGAAAAATAAGAAAATGGACTCGAATTTCGGATATTTTCAATCTTTCAGGAGTTTTTATTACGCTGAAGTAAAAAGTAGGCTGTATCTTAAGAACGCCTGAAGAAAGAAAAAATTTGCACACGCCAGTCGATTCAGGATGGCCGATTTAGTAGGTACTAGAGGTTTTCAAGAGAAAGTCAGGGGATTGATTGTTTCTGAGAAAATCGCGCAAGGCACATACCCCTTAAAATAGACGAACATGGAAAATATTCGTATCGACTTAAAACTATAATCAAAATGTAGGACACTCTATGGCGACTTCAAAAATGTATTCCTCATTAGAATTCATCATGATAATTTCCATGCAATGATGAAAACAAGTGAAAATTTGCCATTTTGAGGGTGGGTTTTGCAGAGGTCCGGGTAAACCACCACTACGAACTCATCAAAGATTTTCCTGAGACAACTTTTGGGGTGTATAGGTAGAGAGAAAAGGAAAATGGAGTCGCATTTTGGATATTTTTAATTTTTCAGGAGTTTTCAGTACGCTGAATTGAAAAGTAGGCTGTATCTTGAGAACCCCTGAAGATGGAGAAATTTTGCGCACGCCAGTCGATTCAGAATGGCCGATTCAGTAAGTACAGGAAGTTTCTGAAAGAAAGACAGAAGATTTATTTTTTCTGAGAAAATTGCGCAAGGCACATACCCCTAAAAATCGACGAATATGGAAAATAATCGTATCAACTTAAAATATCATCAAAATGTAGGAAATTTTATGGCAATTCCAAAAATGTATTCTTCATTATATTTCATGATGATAATTTCTATGCAATGATGAAACCAATTCGAAATTTGCTATTTTGAGGGTGGTTTTTGCAGAGGTCCGGGTAAACCACCACTGCCAACTTATCAAAGATTTTCCCGAAACAGTTTTCAAGGTGTATAGGGTAAGAGGAGAGAAAAATCGGAAAATGGAGTCGAATTTTGGATCTTTTCAATTCTTCAGGAGTTTTCAGCACGCAGAAGTAAAAAGTAGGCTGTATCTTGAGAACGCCTGAAGATAGAGAAATTTCGCGCACATCGATCGATTCACAATGACCGATTGAGTAGATACAGGACGTTTCCAGAAGAAAGTCAGGAGATTTATTTTTTCTGAGAAAATCGCGCAAGACTCATACCCCTAAAAATCAACGAATATGGAAAATATTTGTTTCGACTTCAAACTATAACCAAAATATAGAAAATTCTATGGTGATTCCCAAAACGTATTCTTCATTATATTTCATGATGATAATTTCCATGTAATAATGAAAACAAGTCAAAATTTGCTATTTTGAGTGCGGGTTTTGCAGAGCTCCGGGTAAACCACTACTGAGACACTTTTCAGGGCGTATAGGGTATAGAGGAAAGGAAAATAAAAAAATTTAGTCGATTTTTGGATATTTTAATTTTTTTAGGAGTTTTCAGTACTCTGAAGTAAAAAGTAGGCTGTAGCTTGAAAACGCCTGAATATAGAGAAATTTGATGATGAGGAGATGGATCTGCTAACTTAGGTTTGAAATTCGCTTTAGAATCGAGATTGTCTGAGAGACATCCTAGAATTTGCAATCGAGGTAGATGTGGTAATAGAACAACTCTCAAAAGATACAAATTTGAAAAAACGCATTAAAAACGAAGTCCAGAACATTCTTTACAGAGCTAAAGATAATAGACAAGCATTCAAATTCACCCATGGAAAACATTTCCAATCCATTCCTGAAAGAATTAAACACAAGGCTGATATCAACAACCTTGTATTTTCAAAAGCAGATAAGGGCAATTGTTCAGTTATTCTGGAAAAAGTAGAGTAAAAAGTAGAATCCCTACCAACCAACTTAATACAAGTTAAAACATAAATAAAAATCAGTGAAGCATTTTTTTATGAATATTCTGCCCCATACACCCTAATTTCCAGCAGTCCCAACATACCTCAGTCACGTATAAACGACAAACAAAATATAACCGAAAAACAAAAGTACTTCTGGAAATTAGTCCGGGAAAAAAACGGTAAAACAAAAAACAATCAGCCACCTGAAATTGTCATCAACAACAAGTTGACCACTAACAAAACTGTGATAGCTGATGAGCTTTGCAAACACTTTGCAACGTCACCCAGAATCGCACTAGATCTGCACTTTCCAAATTCAACATCCGAGGTATGTACTGTGAGTAATCCACAAATGAACTCTTTCTTCTTTAATGCTGCCAATCCTACAGAAATACTAGACATAATAAATAATTTAAAAAACACCGATATTGTTGGTGTTGATTGTATTTCTACCAAAATAATTAAAAGCATAGGATCTTACATTGCAGAGCCTCTTGCGTACATCATCAATCTCTCGATTGAACTAGGTAAATTTCCTGATAATTTGAAAATTGGAACGGTTACACCAATCCCTAAAAAAGTTAATTCCCAGTTCCTGGAAGATTATAGACCCATAACTGTTCCCACGATCATATGTAAAATAATAGAGAGAGCACTGTATAATAGAATTATAACATACTTTGAGAAATATCAAATAATCAGTATGTGTCAAAATGGTTTTATCCAGGAGATCAACAGAGACGTGCTATCTACAATCTTTTCCAGTATATCCATAAACATTTGGATCAGAAGAAACATGTGGGGATACTTTTATTTGATCTCACCAAAGCATTTGACTGCTTGGATTTGAAATTTCTCGAAAGTAAGCTTCAGTCAGTAGGCATTAGGGGGAAAGTATCAGAATGGTTGATGTCCTATTTGGAGCATAGAAAAATATTCATCAGAATGAATGGTACCGAAACAGAAACATACGATGTGAATTTAGGAGTTCCGCAAGGATCAATTCTGGGGCCACTCCTGTTTCTCATATTCATTAATGACCTCCCAAATTTCATGAAAACTGATTGCCTAGTGCTATATGCAGATGATGTTTCATTAGCAGCATATGGTGATAATTCTCACATATTACAAGAGAAATTGAATCATTTAGCAAAACAAAATCACCGAATGGTCACAAAAAAATGGAATGATACTCAATGCTTCAAAAACCGTTATTCTACACGTAAACCCAAAAAAAGAATTACGCGATCAAATTCATATAAATATAGGAACAGTTTCGTTACAACCAATTTCTTCTGCACGATTTCTTGGAACTTATCTTGATTCAGACATGTCCTTCAAAACCGCTATTGAGAATGTCAGCAAGAAAGAAAACTCAAGTTACTATGCTCTAGTCCAACTGAAATCGATATTTAATAAAGAACAACTCCTCAATGTCTATTATGCGCTCGTATACTCTCGAATTAGCTATGACATTATTGTATGGGGCAATACATCAATGGCTCGCAGACTACTGATCTCACAAAAACGTATTATCAGACTTATATTTGGTATCAAACGAACAGACTCATGTAAACCATATTTTAGAGATAATAACATCTTAACAGTTCCCAGTATATATATTTACAAATGTATTTTGCTTGTCAGTAAAAATATAGATTCACTAACACATAATCGTGATAGTCATAATTATAAAACTAGGCATGGCAATTTGTTACAAATTCCTCACCACAGAACTTCCTTATATGAAAAAAGTCCTCAATACAGTGGTATAAAGTTTTTCAATATACTCCCGGAATCAATAAAAAGTGAAAGAAATGAAATACGTTTCAAAAAAAAAGTTATTGATTGAGAAATGCATATATAGCCCAAGCGAGTTTCTGACTTCTTAACTATAATAAAATTGTATTGACTGTTAAATGATACTGAACATTGTGTGTCTAAATGTCTATATGTAAACAATAACTGAAATTGTATAATAACTGTTATTTATGTGCCTGTAAGTCTTCGAGTCTTCTTTACGGTCTCGTAGAATGAAATTTTATGTATATATGATTATAAGTGTATATATTTTTATATTTATATTTTTGACATGTCCAATACCATGTAATATGGTCTTAATGGAATAAAATATTATTATTATTATTATTACCTCGCTTATATGGTCTCCCCAAAACCCACAAAGTTGACGTTCCAATCAGACCAGTGCTTAGCTTCACTGATACTCATGTGTCCATCCTAGTTTCTCTTCTATATCGTCACATTAGAGATCTCACTAACTTCATAGCTTTATATTCCGTATTGAATGCTCCAGATCTAATTGAAAAATTACAGTCTATAAATCTTCCCACTGAAAATTGCCTCATGCTTTCTTTTGATGTGAACAACCTTTTCACCTCAGTCCCACAAAGGGAAACTGTATGATGAGTGAGTGAGGTGTTGAGAGCTGCTAATATAGACGAAGAAATAATATCACAGATTTCAATTTTCATGAATTTATGCTTCGAAAATAATCTTTTTATATAGTCAATTCTTCGAGATCTCATGCCTTCATTGTCACGAATGAGCTTGAAGAATTACAGAACCCGCTGTATTATTCTATAATGATTTTTATCACTGTCTCCAGATATATTTCATTTGTGAGCAAACAACGGGAATATATTTCCATTTTCCCCACTCCAGCTCTGAATTATTTAAGAAACACGAGTTTCGAGAACAAATTTGGTTTACTCATACCCTGAAGATAATTGAAGAAGATTCGCTTAGGGTGCGAACATCGTCTTTACTCATTCTATTCCCTCGGCGAATAAAACGGGACTCCATCACATCGTTTATAAATGCACCTAACACAAGTCAAATAAAACATACCATTATAACTTGAGACTTCCTCACATAATACATAATACTCCATTTTTCTTTTATTACGACACCTTGCAGTGAATTGCCTTCTTTACATTATCATATGTTCCCACAAACCATCTGCTGTTCCCCGGGTGAAAAATGTTTTTGAGGCAATTTATCAAGATGATTCGCCTCCATTTTGATGCGGCCTGTATGGAAATATTTCATGATTTGTCTAGGTGAGTCAAATCCATCCTGTTGTAATTTCATTTGGGGAAGCGCGAAGATGTTTTATTCTCCGTTTTTGTTTTGAACTTTTCGACGATAAACAATGCACGGCGATTCTTCATATTCAGTGGGGAAAAAGTTGGTGAAACTTGTGAAAACCTGCGGTACGTCATTTTATCCGAATATGAAGTTGGGATGAAGAAAGTTACTTCACTTTTCATGCAGTGATGGGATGAACCTTTATAATAAAAAAAAGTTGAAATGTTCATATGACTATACAGGGTGATTTGGATTACTTAAATTTTATAATTTACCGTTTGAAAATCATTGTCTTAAATAATTTTTGTTTAAAGTTACATAAATTGTTTTTTATGTGGTTTAGCGAGATGCAAATGACTGAATTTTATTTTTTTATGCGAAAACCGTACGCCAAATGGAAAAAAAAACAACCGACCAGATTTGCTTAGAAAGTAATGGAGATTCCTAAAATGATTTTTACTTCAAGAAAAAGCAGTGGCGTATCACTTTACATTTTTCAGTGCAAATCCCGCACGAACGCCACTGGCATGAACAAAAAATCATGTTGTACAGCAGAAAATACTTTTTGATGCCTAGGAGACCAAGTTTCACTGAAATATTTATGGTCATACGAAAGTTATCAACAAAAAAGGATTTTTTCTTAAAACTTTAGCAGCCTGCAGTTCAAAAGTTAAGACCTTCAGGACATATGTACATATGGAGTTTTTTTCTCAAAATGGACTCAAGAATAACCTCCTTGAATACTAGCATGTTATTGAAAAACAACCCTGTATAATATAATATGGCATAATCCGTATGAATGTAAAAAAATAAAAAATAAACGTAGCTGACTATGAAAGAAATTCAATTTTTGGGAGGTGGCAGATGAAATAACGAAGGATTTGCAGAAACATATGGAAAAACTCCTAAAGAAGAGGCCGATTTCAATTATTTTTTCTTCAATTTTTTTTGTATGGAAATGCCATATTTGTTGCAGTAGTTGATTTTATCAGAGCTGCTTTTCATACATTGAAAAGAGCCATGGCGAAGCCAATTTGCCAGTTGTGATTATCATTTTTTTATTTATTTTTATAGCTCCGATTTTTATTATTTCATTTTCTTCATTTTCACCATTTTATTGCTCAACCAAAATTTATTTATTCATCTGTCCTTTATGTAGCCCCACACCATCATCATTTTCCTCCAACACCATTATTTTTATTGAGGATTCTGGTTTCACTTCTCAGTTGGTTTCCTAGCAGAATATTAATATCAACTCATTCTCCGTCTTCGGAAGCTTCATCTGTGAGGATTTCACACGGATTCTCTGGTGGATATATTTATAACATCACCATTGGTATGAAAAAAATACTATTATGCCTACAGTTCTTTTGGAACTACATACATGTTTGTAGCTATATAAAAAAAATCAATCGATGAAAAAAAGTTGAATTATATTGCCAAACACATTTTTCATTCGTAATTCATCAATTCATACGTGATAGTCAAATTAGATAAACACACGTTCAAAACGGCGAAACGGAACATAACCTCAAATCTCAACCAAAATGATATGCAATATCTGACTGTCAAACTCATCAAGAAAAGTTCAAACGTATTTGTGTGTTTCGCGGTATCCTCAAATCAGACTTAATAAGGTTTGTTGACGTATGAGTCGAGTTTCGCTTTCTGTAGTGCATGATATGTCACGATACATTTGGCATTAATTTGGGAACCAAGTGGTTTATTCTGGATCTCAAAAACAAATCGCTCGTATGATCCACCATGCATGTTTTCTTGCAAGGTTGCTGTCGAGGTTCTTTTATTCCTCAACTCCGTCTAACAGATAGATAGCCAGCAAAAAAAACACGTATGATTAGCTCAAAGCTAAAACTTTTTGAGAAGTAAGCCAGTGTTATAAATAACAGGACAGCGCAAGTATGCCTTTGGGGAATGAGCTCAAAGCGAATTCTCATTATATATTATACATAAGGAAGCCAAAGTATGAGATTTGTATGCCATACCGATGCACGGTCTCAAACTGTCCGCCATACTTAATTAAACGTGTCTATTTTTCATGCTCTCTTGAAATACGAGCTCAAAGCAAATTTTCTCACCCAATGATAGAAAAAAAAGTCTCATCACTCATTATGACTTTGCCATTCTGTTTCGGTGTCCCTAAGTACCCGCCATACTGAGTCAATAATGTCCATGCCTTTGGGGAATGAGCTTAAAGCGAATTCTCATTATATATTATACATAAGATAGCCAAAGTATGAGATTTGTATGCCATACCGATGCACGGTCTAAACTGTCCGCCATACTCAATTGAACGTGTCTATTTTTTATGCTCTCTTGAAATACGAGCTCAAAGCAAATTTTCTCACCCAATGATAGAAAAAAAAGTCTCATCACTCATTATGACTTTGCCATTCTGTTTCGGTGTCCCTAAGTACCCGCCATACTGAGTCAATAATGTCCATGTATCATAGGCACAAGTATGAGGGTCCGTTTTTATGACCCCTGTGGTCCATTTTGATGAATAGAAGCAATGCCATACTGATAGGTGGTCTTTCAATGACCGCCATACTGAAAAAATCATATCTTTTTTAAATATTCATAATATCATTGGTATGTTTTGGAAAATAATTCTCTAGCCTTTACATCAATGAAGAAGTGTTATGAAATTACATTTGCAACGTATTATGAAAAGTAGGGACCTATATAATTTGTTATTTATTAATTATTCCTCACGTTAGAGATATGATATCATCAGTATAGCACATATTTATTCGTATTCCAGACATTGAATATGTCTCAAAAATATGAGTATGGCACTTGTGCCTGTTATATATCACACTTGTAAAAAATTCAAAACTTTAAAGGTCAATTTCTCACGTTCCAGACATCCAATCCGTATGGCACTTACAGACTCGTCTTTTAGCCATTAAAATCAATCGATACATGTTTTTTCCAGGTGTGTACCTATGGATACAAGGACTAGTGAAAAATTCGACATTTCTGAATCAGTATGGCGGGTACTTAGGGACACCGAAACAGTATGGCATGGTCATAATCGGTGATAAGACACTTTTTTCTATCATTGGACGAAAAAAATTGCTTTGACCTCGTATTTCAAGAGAGCATAAAAAATGACACGTTTTATTGAGTATGGCGGACAGTTTGAGACGCTGCATCGATATGGCATACAACTTCTTCATACTTTGGTTATCTTATGTATAATATGAAACAAGAAAAATCTCTAAGCATGTCAAAAACTTCATGCAAACTACATAATCTGATGAGCTGATCTCCTAGATGAAATTCCAGTCACCCTTTCCATCAACTTATCCATTAAAACATGAGACACAAATTAGGTAAACCGTTTCCCCACACGGAACAACTAATCAATCAAATTCTCCAGACATATCTTCAACGATTCGTCCTACAAACTTTAAATGTGTAACGACCCTAAAAAAGACAAAATATTCGATGGTAGACGACCGGTAAAATTGAACTGTCTTCTTTTTTAGCATTATTAAATTAGGTTCGGTTCTCGGCATCTTCCTCTTTCTACTGCACACTTTCTCCATTTCACACCCCTGCATAATATAACTTTCACCAAAGTTTTCTCATGCTGATTAACATAAATATTCTGCCTGCACGGAAAGACAATGCGGGTATAATATAAAATTAAAAAGTAGCACCCTAAGTTCGAAATTAACATTTAAACAATCAATTACTGGTTTAATAAGACAGCAATTCCCATTTCTTTTTGAAAGCTTCCCAACCGAAATAAAATGAACATAAAACGACGAAGTGGTAATAATAAGGGAAAACTTCCAACGGTATACATGCCAGACATTCGATATACAGTGCGTTTCTGCTACGATTTTTTAGTTGAATAGATCGTCAAGTTCATGGATCGCATTTTTTGACCAGTCAATAATCACCAAGACTAACTGACATTTTTTTTATAATTGATTCACACTCGAACATTTCGAAGGAGTTAAGTGGCAATTTTTTGAGTGACATGACTGCTGTAACATATTTTTACTTCAGTTCATATTCTATAAAAACCCCAACTAAACATCTAATTACTCCTGATGAGTATAGTGAAATTTTCAGTCAGCTAAAATTTTGTTCTAATAATAAATATGGCAGAGATGGCAGTTAGTTTCAAGATACATATTAAAAGTTAACATGAGTCATAATAATCATCCAAATATTCTTGATGAGAATAGTAATATTTATTGATTAGCAGATATTTCATTTTATTGAAAAATATTCTGTCATCTCCTGAGTTTTTTATTTCAGTTGGTAGTTTTTTGTAGAAACTAAGTGCATTGTAGAGAGGGGAGTTCTCGAATTTTGCGGTTCTGCGGTTAGGTATTCCTCAAGTGACCACTATGTGATAAGCATGAGAAGAAGCATTTGTTTCGAAGGATTTCAAGTTGCTTCTAATGAATTTCACACAATTCAAAATATGTATCGATGGGGCAGTGAGCAATTTCTTCCTTATAAATACTGATTTGCAACTGTCTCGGTAGTCCATATAAAAATCAGCCTCAAGATATGTTTCTGGCCCACAAATACTCCACTAAAATCTCTTCCACCACCCCATGACATTATGTTGAATGAAATGTGATATACCATTGCATTATAAGTGCTTAACAGACTTTCTGTGGCTCCACAAGTTTTCATCAGCTTAATTGCAAAGAATGCTGAATTGAAGTTCCTTGCATATGTGATTGATATGAAGATACCAGCTTAACCTTTCATCTAGGAATGTTCCCAAGAATTTTACGTCTTGCGACATGGTTATTTCATCAATATGAGTTATTCCATGAGGGATATTATCCTTCCTTTTTCAAAATTTCATTGATACAGACTTTTTTGAATTCAAATTCAGTTGGTTCCTGTCACACCATGATCTGAATGTATCAATGATTCTGCCGACATCTGCTATTAAATCATCTGGTTCACGACTAGCCACTGTAATTGTTGTGTCATCAGCAAACATAGTTATACGGCAATCAGTTACATATTCGGGCAAGTCGTTGACGAAAAGTTCAAAAAGTTAGGGTCCTAGGACTGACCCTTGCGGAACTCCTATGCTGACATCTCGCTCACTGGACATGTAAATGTCATTTCTCACAGACATTTTCAACTTTATACTTGGAAACTCGGACACCGTATCAAAAGTCTTTGACAAATCGATAAACAGACTAATTACACAACTGTTGGAGTCTATTTCAGAGTAAACATAATTCAGAAATTGGTAAGATGATGTTATATCTCATCAGATTTATTATACTCTCTATTGTCATAATAGAGAGTTCATCTATTCCAGATGACTTTTTATTTTTCATCATATATAGTGATTCAATTATTTCGACTTCTGTAATAGGTCCATTTTGAAATGGGTGAATGATATCAACATTTAAACTGGTGGTACAGGAAAAAGTTGAGTTTTGACCGAAGTGATCTGCCAATGTCCATTCAGCGGCCTTCGAGAAGTGATCAGCGAACAATTCCGCTACCTCCTGCGCATCTTCAACAATATTCAGGTTGTGTTTAAGAGTGCATCAGACGATTTCTTTTTTCTTTCCCTTTTTTTGGGCGTTATTCATCTTATTGGAGAAGTATTCGGCCCTAGTTTTCTTGATTACAGACTTGTGTTCTTTTAACTTATTTTTATATATTTCTCTACATTGAGTTGTCGTTAATTTGAATATTTTCCTCAAATATCTGCCCTCTCGGATAATTTCTTTGGAAATCCAACCCTTTTTAAGGTTTTTTTAGCGATAACGGGTTTAATTGGGCAGGATATATCGAAGCACCAATGAAGCGACTCAAGAAAAAATGAAAACCTTCTACGAAATGGGCATACATTTTGTAGAAGGTTGGAAACCATCTGATATTACTCAGTCTAGTTCTGAGTTCGTTAACTTTACCCTAATTGACTTGTCGTTTCAAAGCTATAACATTTCGTTTATCATTTGGTACACACTTCTCTTCGCTGAAAGTTATTAAATGGGATAGATGATCAGCAATATTTGGTTGAATGGATCGTGATTTTGATCCGAGAAAGTAGTTACCATATAGTCTATACAGGTGCGACTTGTGTGATCATTCGTATTTGTGAATATTCCAGATGGGCCTTGCACATTGACACTGAATCGAAACGAGTCTGAACAATAAGAAATTTAGTATTGAAATCATTCGATAGACAATTAATTTTGAAGTCCACACACATGATAATATTTCGGCACTTTTTCTCGGCAATATTCAATGCCTACATTAAACATTTGAGAAATATGTTTCCTGATATTTTGTATTTATATTTCACAGTATTTATCCTTCATTGTATTCATTGTTCAATATGCTTCAATGTATCATGTTGAATATTTTATTCTTAATCAGCGATTGGTAATGTCCAATGTATCTTCCATCTGACAAAGTAAGTGAGTAGTTACATTGGGATTTTTCCTTTCTGTTGACTAGTCTGATAAGTAACACTGCTATCTGTGATTTCTTCAAAGATGAATAAAAATATATATCTATTATGGTTTGACGGACGAGTGGAGATTCACCGGATTGCACTAGATCTCCAACTCCCAGCTGTGAGCTTCACCTCATTCACAGTTGAAAGTGGTTGTACGCAACGTTCTCAAAAGAAACAGTTGGCATTTATGAACTTCACTTGTTCTGAAAGTTGGATTCATAACATTATCATTCGATCTTGTCTTCCCATATGAAGATGCCCTCTTGACTTGTCTTATACAGTCTTGCATGTTCTTGTGCCGTATTCTTTCCCAAACAAGAGAGAAAAAGTTGCAAAATTGACATCGCATCAGTACTCTACATCAAAAGTGCTTTTGAATATGTATATTTTTCTGTAGTTTCCTCAGATGCTTTTACCTGTAGATCTCATAATTGTTCATTCTCGAAAATATTTTCCCAGTTTAATGAATGTTTTTCGAGTTTTTCGAAATCATTTAGTCGAATTCTGAGGAGGGAGGGTGAAGATTGTCCAAAAGCCAGTGAAAAGCTTTCGATAACCGGGCACGCTGTATCTCTTAACGAGATATGTATGCAAATGAACCACCACTGTCTGGAATGCGTGTTTTCCAAACATTCCACAATTTAATCCTCCTCTCTTGGCTCTGGTCGTGATTCTGTATTCGTTGCGGACTTTTTGTAAAAAACTGAATTATGTGAGCAGAATATACTCAAAATGTGAATTCTTCGATAATTGGGAATGAATATTCACAGTTCGCCCAAATGAATCACTACGATGACTCATTCCATTTCACAGGGATTTGTCGTGAGAAAAAATAAAGACAAACTTCGGAATTTCTTATCGGTGTGAAATCTTTTATTATTTTTCCTTTGTGGCTATTTGTAGTGTATGGATAGGTTTACGAATGGATAAAAAAAATGAAACCAAATAACTCCAGATTTGATACAATGAGAAACAGTATCAGTAGAAGGAGTACCCGGTTGAAGAAATAATCAAAGTTGGCAGGTCCTACGACTAATAACACAATGCACAGGAGGGTTTATTGACAATTTTTCCGTTGGAAGAATTTCAGATAATGTTCTATACTTTTAGGTGAAGCCTATGTTTAGATTTGTGATTGAAATAGTGTTTTTCGATATTATATTTTACTTTATAACTTAGTGAAGCATTCATTCTTTGGTAGACCATTGCGACGTTTTAATTTGGAATATGGAGGATTTTTTCAAGAGTTCTGTGGAATTATATACAATTGTGTGTACTTGAACGAGTATCCAGTCTGTGTTTATCAGACCTGAAGCATTATTTCGATGAAAAATCAATAAATTTCAATTTGAATTGTTGAGCCACTTAATTTAAGTTTGTTCATGTGGTACATGGTGCCTCCTTCCAAATGCCAAATATGAATTCCAACAAGCATTTTGAACAATTTCTATTCTCCGGGTATTTCTATTCTCTGGGTATTATTGTGATCCAAACTGGCACATAAATTCATTGACAGAAAGGCACCTCTAGGTATGACATAGAAATAAACATTACAGGTTTATGGATTATTTGAAGAGAAAAATCTGTAGATGGTATTCAAAAGAGGTCAAGAATTGACCCTTGGGGTACCCTGGATGAAAATATGAGAGGGCAAGAACTACTAATAAACGGAAGGTAATCATAACTAGAACTATGATGTTGACTTGGTTGTAGCTAGACTAACATGTTCTGTTATGTTATTATAATTTTATTCTTGAACTTCCGGAACAAACTGATCCTTTTGAATTCTGGCGGCAGCTTATTGAAAAGTTTCAGTCCCAAAAAGGTATAACATTTTTGTCCTTGTATTGATTATGTCAGAAATATTCGAGAATCTATATAACATAAATTGTATTTTTTTATTATATAATGAATCTGCTCTTTCCATATCAAGTGGGAGTCTATGTATATACCGTTATATTTGGTTTTATCAACAGACGTTTCAAAGTGGTTGCCGTTATCACATTGTATATTTATTGAATGTTTCAGGTGCTTTGTAAAAAAATGCAGTATAGTCTGCGAAACTCACCACTCCCTCGCTTAGTTCTTGTTGAAAAAGATCATTTATATACAAGCTGAAAAGAACCGGCCCCAAAACAGTACTTTGAGGTACGCCACATTTTATTGTTCGATAACTGCTCCTGGTTCCATTATTATCCACGCATGGTTTTCGCATGCTCAACAGTATCGGAAAGCTTTCGTCAGATCTATCAAATTCAGAAAGAGGGAGATTTTTTGTCAATTGCATTATTTATCATTTCTATCAATCTGGCAATTGCATCAAAAGAACTGGCCCCAAAACAGTACTTTGAGGTTCGCCACATTTTATTGTTCGATAACTGCTCCTGGTTCCATTAATATCCCCGCATGGTTTTTGCATGCTCAACAGTATCGGAAAGCTTTCGTCAGATCTATCAAATTCAGAAAGAGGGAGATTTTTTGTCAATTGCATTATTTATCATTTCTATCAATCTGGCAATTGCATCATCAGATGTTGGATTGTTTTTGCAAAACTTTATACTTTTGGTGGAATGAAATCAAACTATTTTTCAATATTTTTTCGGAAACTTTACCAATACACCATATTGATGGAATGAGTTCGTAACTTCAAATTCATCACTATTTCTGGAATTAGGCTTTATCTCGGCAATTTTCAAATTGTCTTGAAATTTACCGTCCTACTCCCTTGATGTCTTTAAGAATTTCATATCTAATGTCATCTATTCCGGGAGATTTATCATTTTTCAAATCCATTATTATCTACTCCACCTCTGTCTCGTTTGTCTCCGATAGTAGAATTGTGTTTCAATTTATTTATGATCAATTTTCTTTGTTTTTTCATAACCAATCTTCAAATTTCCGTCCATTTTTGTTCAATTTTAGTGAAGTGTTTACAAATATATTTCTTTGGGATAATTTGTTGCCTTTCCATAATGTTCAAATTCCTTGTCTACAACTGTATATTTGAATTCTGAATGAAAATATATTGGGGGTAGTATGAACAAAGACTTGCAAACCTTCTTCAAATTCACAAGCTCTCTGAATTTATAATTTATGAAAAATATTTTCCGAAGCTAACGAATTTGTTCGATATATCTCATGAATATTTTACATGGAGCTTTGTTCACTTCTGCCTTTTGGCAATTCTTTGGGGATATCCTGACCGGAAAAAATGCACGTAAATTATTCATTTTGTTTGTAGTGTCGGAAGAGGATTTCGTTTCTTTACAAAACTGAGAAAGGAAATTGATTGAAAAAACACTGAAGAGTCGGTATTTGGAATGTGTTCAAATATATATGGTCGGAGTGATTTTACTAAATGGTCAAACACACCGACTGGGTTCTGTCCGTTGACAGGGAGCAATTGGTAGGGCACCTACCTTCTCCGTATCTGAGCCTTTGAAGACTTTTGCATATTTTTTTCTTCTGCATAAGCATTATCTGTTATTTCAGAGAAGGTAGATATGGGGATCAAAGGCACTAACTGAGAAACACAAAAAGGTGGTTAGGAATCATCATTAGTATGATATTGAATGGTTCTCAAGTTCTACCCTCTAAATTTCTACTGCAAATGTGAATTCAGAAAATCTATGGTTTGGATTTCTCGGGTTTGATGATTAACAGTTTGTGAAAGTGAGATTTTGATTATTTTCGATTCTGCTGATTCGATATCGATGTTATAACTGGAATAATACATTTCTGAAATGAAAAGGGAAACTCTATTGAATATTGAACAGTTTTTTTTTTCGTAAAATTGAAAAATCTACGACATTTTTCCTAGTATATAACAGAAAACAACTACTTTCCCAGCTGAAGCTACGCTGGACATCAGAATAGATTTTATAGATACTGAGAAAGGACCCTAACTCAATAGAAAAAAACTGAAGGAGAAAATGTGCATTTTCATTTAGATATATGAATATGTCATGGAATCACCTTCTATAACAACATTATTACCTTCCTATCTGTATACGAAACTAAACCACCAAACGGATATACATAACTTGAATATAAGGAATAAGTGGTGGCATCTTTTAGAACTGAATACTTCAGACGGTCTTTCAGCTACCAGATCTAGTCGCTATGCAATCCGGTTTTGAATAGAATGAGAACAGTTCGCAAGATCAACCTCTCTATCAAAAATCAACTTTTAGATTCGTAAAACTGAAGCCAGATGATTAACGACCTCCCTATACTATACTCATTATGTACATATTGTCATTTTATCTTTTTGAATGAACCAATGCAGAGGTTTTTGAGGGTTAAGTGGATTTATTTTGTTGTGTTTTCACATAAAAATTCCCAAATCAATACTGGGAGTTATAGTCTTTTGATTTTCTATTCCCGTTTTGATTAAGAACTTATATGGAATAATCTGATTTCATGAATACCCTATTCATATTTTCAAACAAAACAAAATTTCTGAACTTTTTTCATTATGGGAATATTTAAGGATACTCACCAGCCATACATGGGCAAACAAAAGCGTATGAAGGATGCCTGTATCTGCATAACACTTAGACTTGCATCCCTATGATAATTATTTTTCATCATCATATGGTAAGTCAAGTCATGAGTTCAGTAGAAAACTGAATTGTATTTTCTAATCACATAGCGCCCCCATTTTGTCCTGCCATATCGTTAAATTCTGTTCTATTCAAAGCTTTCTGGAATGAGTCGTTACTTTTTATTGGTGTAGCTTCCTGGTTCAATATAGCCAGTCCTTTATCCTCATTTTTGTTTGAAATGCACATTATAATCGTTTTTTATATCAAAGGACATGCCTCCAACGGGACTTTCAGAATATTAATGTAGATCGTGTTTGTTAACGTCTTTGTTCTTGGAATGAGGGGTTCTTATCGAACTTTTCAATGTTTTTATTGCGTAGGGGACAACGATCGGCTTTAATTTCTTTTCACCCCACTGACGTAATCCCTTTTGGTATCTAATTAGTCAATTTGCAAATATAAGTAGCTCACCCGTTCTGTGGAAAATCGATAGATAATTCGGCCGTTTGCAATGGTTTATGCAACCACTTCGTAATTGGCTTTCCAGATAAAAACATTCTCACAGATTACCATGCCACATCTTTCGATTAAATCGTGTTGAATTTTTTTGCAGATTAGGGTATTTGATTTTTTAAGATGACTATTAGGAATGACAAAATTTCAGAAGACAGAATTGAAAATTGAACTAAGAAATAATTCATAGTCCGATTTTTTAACAAGATGACTAAAATGTTATTGGGAAGTGATTGTGATAAATATTCAAAATTAAATTTTTTTTAATTTAGTTAAGGATTAACTATCTCATACATCTCAATTACTGATGCTGTTTAATTACTATATATATCTGATCTATTCTGACATTTGTGAGCTGTATGAGACGTACAAACGTGTCCAAAAATATTACAATAATGTTATGAGAATATTTTTATACACGTTAAATTTTGAAATAATTGACATAAATTCACACAGATATATCAAGTTGATCCAGATCATTATTTGACATAATTTAACCGATTTCCCAATGCAATGATAAATTTCCCTCATTTGAATATATATTCCTCTGTTGAAACAATCTCCAACTCATATTGAATGAAAATTAAATATAATATAATATTATTATGTACTCAGGAAAGAGTTGACAAGCCTTGTGATTCTACTCTTGACATGTTATAAATAAATAAATGAATCAAACAACGGAAAGAGAGAAATTCTCATAGAACAATATTATATTGGTTGGATTATATGCGTTAGATGACGAAGCGTTTGCACAACTGACCCTGACTTAGATAATGTTACCAAATAGCAAAGCCAACTTATCATCGTTACGACGTCTGGACTTAAATGCCTGTTGTAGGCCCTCATGCTCGGTTGTCATATATGTCAATTCAGTGGATTAACAAAATGACATTTGAATAAATATTTATAGTGAAGAGATAAGCTTATTTTGTTGAACTGACATTTTATTGAATTCATCAATTCGACATGAATACTTGTTTGAATGAATATTTTTGTTAAAGCAATCAGCAAATTTTGTAGATCTGATTATTCGATTCAACAAAATAATTACAGGATTTCTGCCAAAACGAGTTATGAATAGAGCTGTTCGGATAAGATATTTGGTTCATGCAAATTGGTTTCAGTTGATTGAAACTTTAAATTTGATCCAAAACCAAGAAATAATTTCACTCACTTTGACATTATATTTTGTATATACACATATTATTTGTTCGATTCAAATGAATTTTATTATATATATATATATAGATTAATTTTTTTCGACTAGATGATGAATAGTAGATATGTATAAGGCAGGTGGTTTTTCAGTAGTATTTTAAGGTATATGATCATATAAATATTAAGTACAATTACTACTACTACTCACGTAAAGTGAGATTTTTGAGAAGCTCAATACAACATAAAATAAAAATATTGATAATCTTGAACAATTTCAGAAAAATATTTCGCGAATCCACCAATATCAAAATAGCCTTCAAAAACTATAAAACAATCAATAATTTTTTCCAAATTGACAGATAAAGACAAACCATTACACTTGTGTTGGAGATTCAAGTTTTATTAGTTCACCTTATACATAGTTGTGATAGTAAAATAAAAATGAATTGTTGACAGTAGTATGTAATATGTCCTGTAGTTTTCTTGAATACGAGTTTATCAAAAACAACACCTTATGCAGGATGTGACAAAAAATACATAGGACAAACTAGCAGACGATCAAAGATAGAATAACTTCACACAAAAGTGATGTAAGAAATAACAATCGTGTTCTTTATCAAAACATATTTGGGAGAAGGATCATAATTTCTCAAATGATGATGTTTCAATATTAAACAGAGAATCAATGAACACAAAAGTCTTTTTCTAGAAATGACCAGGATTTTTCAAGAACCTGAATCTGTAAATTCGAGACCTAGAAGACATAGACATAGAAGACATAGAAGGACTCAGCATTATATACACATATCGTTTACTAATTGATAAAATAAATCATCATACTCCACCTAATCATTCTAACACCCTGTGAAATGTTTATCAATTCAACAAAAAGAAAAACAAATTTTCAGCCCATCCTTGAAACATCAAGGTGACAAACAATCATTTCACTTCAAATTGATGTCATTCTAGATTTTAGTTGAAATTGTCCAAGATTAAGAATATTTTCATTTTATGTTGTATTAAGCTTCTCAAAAACCTCACTTTCTGTAAGTAGTAGTAGAAATTGTACTCGATATTTATATTATCACGTATTCTTATTCAGAGTTCCTGAAGAAGAAACAAATATGAGGTTTCAAAAGATTGAACAGAAAAATAAGTTTTCTTAAAATACGACTGCAAAACCTGCCTAATACATCTACTATATATATCTACTATATATATATAATACATCTACTATATATATTCATATATATATATATATATATATTATCTCGGATTGTAAAAAATATCGGTCTGTGGAAGTAACTCATACATAGTGAGTAGACTTCCACTCTCATCACCTTTCTTTCAATCATTTAGCTATAGTGCGAATTTCTGTGGAAAAACCTGTGGGTTTGTTCAGAATTATCAATATAAAATATCACAAAACTCACACGAATAAAAATGGAATAATTCGCGAAGACTTTGATCATTAATATATTGGCAAAACTTGCCATGTTATTGGTGTATGCTTTGAAGAACACAAGGCTACCAGAACTAATCGTCATTGAGATGACTGCTGAGAGCATCTGTTCATTTGGACTTCTTGAATAGAGTATGATTCTTATTGTATCGTGGATATAGTGACATTCACAAAATATCCGTGCATGTAATATTGTGTAGGAATTCGGTATAGAGGAGCCTGTTTCGGCGAAGCCACATGAATAGGTTCTATTTGTGCAGGATGGTGTGATATAAAGTTATTATGAAATATGACACAGAACAAACTTCAGGAAGTACAGCACACTGTGGTTATCTTGTTGCTGACGCCGTGATGAAGAGACTTGTTTGAAACAATACAAAAACATTTCGCCCTGGAAAATGTGATAACAAATGCCATTCCAATTCACCAAATGGACACAGTCTTTCGATGCTGGCATCAAATTATGTCACCCGTCGTGAATTCTCATTGGATTGACTAACACAAATAATTTTGGAATTATTCTGTCGTTCGTATCTGGTTCAAAATGGGCTATTCTTTTGATGAGATTGAAGAGGTTAATAGGGTACAGTTTGTCGAAGTGACAATAAATCGCAAGAGGGTGAGTCGAACGAAAAATGGGGTTGTTTATTACTGAAGGAATTCACCCCATTTAACAGCTTGATGAGAAATATTCATACAAACGTCAATACTCGTGAAAAAAGTAAACAAGATTCTTTTTTGCAGTTTGGTGATGATATGAAAATAAAAATCATGAACATTTCTTATGATAATTCAGGAATTGAGAATTCATACCATGAAATGAATTTCCATTCTTGCAGGTTGAGTAAGGGATGATCCAACACTTTGGATTAAATACATTGAAAATATATATATATATATATATATATATATATATATATATATATATATATATATATATATATATATATATATAGTTAGAAAAACGCAAAACAGGTATATCCATTTTTATTTGTTTCAAAGTTACAGGTCTATGAATGTGATTATCAGATCATGAAAAAATGTTCTCCCAAAGTCAATAAGAGCTGATTTTATTTAAAAAAAAGTTATACGATTCATTAACAGACCTGTGATTGTTAACGCCGCATAATAAAATGTTATCCTAAAAACTGCCCGACCTTTCACTTTCCGGAACAACAACTAACGGTCTATCCGCGGTCCGCTCGGGCTGAAGGTTGTTACTTATATCAGTTCATACAACATATTGGTCGAGGTGGTCCTGTTGCATGGCCACCTAGATTACCCGATCTCAACCCCCTCGGTTTTTATTTATGGGGGTACTTGAAAGATTAAAAGTCGACGCGCAAGTTTCAAACACAAGAGAAGAGTTATTGGATCGTATTCATCTGGCTGCCGAACAAATCCTACAAAACATGTCTTAATTTCGGATGAGTACTCCTTCTGATGGCTTACAAGCACAAGCCTGCGTTCAACAAGGATGTGGACATTTCATCAGTTTTGATGAATTCTTTTCATGATCTGACAATTACATTCATAGACCTGTAAACAAATGAATAATAGTTTAAAAACTAAAGAACACGCTTTAATAGAAAACTAAACTAAAAAGTAGAAAATAATTTTAAATGAGTTTGAAATAAGAATACAGTGATTAGCAACAAATTTATTTCATCGTAAAAAAGCGTGCGGTGCTTGATGTCAATTGTTGTTAATATGTCATGGACAGATATTGGTAAAAGTAGAATCATTATGAAAATATCTCAAAAAGCACCCCACGCTTTTTTACGAGGAAATAAATTTGTTCTTAATCACTGTATTCTTATTTCAAACTAATTTAAAATTATTTTCTACTCTTTAGTTTAATTTTCTATTAGAGCGTGTTCTTTAGTTTTTAAACTATTATTTATTTTCAACTTTTTAGTTTTGTTTTCTATTAAAGCGAGTTTTTCAGTTTTTCAAACTATTATTATTACTATTTCAAACTATTATTATTACTATTTAATTTAATTTAAAATTATTTTCTACTCTTTAGTTTAGTTTTCTATTAAAGCGTGTTCTTTAGTTTTTAAACTATTATTTATTTTCAACTTTTTAGTTTTGTTTTCTATTAAAGCGAGTTTTTTAGTTTTTCAAACTATTATTCTCCAATTTTGAATAGAATCGGACCATAATCACAAAACACGTCTTTCATTTTGGAGCCGCCATCTGGAATTTTCCAATTTTTATAAAAGAATCATAATATTGGAGCCCAAGAACTCCCACATACCAATTTTGAATAGAATCGGACCATAATCACAATACTCGTCTGCCATTTTGGATCCGCCATCTTGAATTTTTCAGTTTTGAGAATCATAATCTCTGACCACGAAAACCCTCAGATACCAATTTCGAAGCGAATCAGACCATAATCACAAAACTCGTCCGCATATTGAAGCCGCCATTTTGTTTTTTTTTCAAACAAAAATTTCCTAATGCATTGTCACCGGAATTATGAACACCTGCCAAATTTCAAATCATTCGTACTTCTGGAAGTGGGTCAAAATCGCGCCCAAACAAACATACGGTTACAAACATACAAGTGAAGCTAATAAAAGCGTGTAATAAAAATGGATATAGAAGTTTTGCGTTTTTCTTACTTGAAATGAAGCCTACTTTGCTTTACCAAAATTAACGGGATACCTTGTATATGGGGATTCACTGCTGTATTTATAGCATCCGAAACCAATGTCTATTACTATACAAGGTTTTTCTTAATAACATTCTAATATTCGAGGAGTTTATTCTTGTGTAGCTTTTGAGAAGAAACTTCACTTCCCAGAGGATTGCTTCTGATGTTTTCATGGGAATTTATAGAGGGTCCTCCACGCCATCGGCCATGATGGACAAATATAGGCGATCACGATCGTGTGGAGGGCATAATCGCCTGTAATTGCCCATTATTTGTGACGATCGAGCATAATCGCCGTTGTGTTGGTTTTTCGGACAAACATCAAACGAAGTTCGGCCATGATTGTGCGCATGCCCACACGATCGCCGATCAATCAGTTCATATTTGTTTATGGAATGATGAGGATGCGTGCTATAAGTAAATAAAACCTACCTACGTATAATTTGTATAGGCAATTCTAATTACCTAACTACAATGTCGTAGCCGAAGTGGTCTAATGACGAAACATTCAAATTCATCGAATTGTACCAAAATTAGCCTGCAATTTGGAATTCAAAAAAAAAACATCATATTTAATATATGTATATGTATATATATATATATATATATATATATATATATATATATATATATATATATATATATATAGTGACCGGCAGAAAGTACGCATCATATGGGAATTTTTTTAATATAATATTTTGACTAATGTCGATACATGCAATCGCTTCTGCATCAAAGAAACCCCAAAGATGTTGTACAGTGCCGTTCGTCTTTTGTTTGGGGAAATTAAAAATTAAAATTATGTCTCAAAACACACTTATTTGGGAAAATATTGAAAATGTTATTTGAAAAGTTGTTTAGAACGACATTTTATAGCTATGTACAAGTTTGGAAAAAATCTGAGATGAAAAAATAAAAATCAATTTTTGCCATAAAAAAAATTTCAATTTGGAAAAATTCATTTCTGACAAAGAAACTCATTAGTAAAGCTGAAGAGTAATATTTTGAATAATATTTTGTAAAGATTCACCACCAGCTACTTCTATTTTATTCGAAGAAAATTTTAAATCTGTGGATTTGCTATGTGTTCAGCTGCTTCATAAGAGGTCACAGAAATATCTTCAGGACATTATAATCACGATACTGTTTATTATTGACAAATAACCATCTTTATTAATAGTGAACAGTATCGGGATTATAATGTCCTGGAGATATTTCAGTGACCTCTTATGAAGCAGCTGAATACATGGCAAATCCATAGATTTCAATTTTTTTCCGAATAAAATAGAAGTAGCTTGCGAATATTCACAAAATATCATTTAAAATATTACTGTTAGTACTACTAATGAGTTTCTTTTGTAAAATTATTTTACAAATTGAAATTTTATTATGACAAAAATTGATTTTATTTTATCTCAGATTTTCAAAAAGTCATAGCTATAAAATAACGTTCTGAACACTTTTCGAATAACATTTTCGATATTTTCCAATTAAGTGTGTTTTGAAACATAATTTTAATTTTCAAATTCTCAAACACAAAAACGAACGGCACTTACATCTTTGGGTTACTGATGCAGAACCGATTGCACATATCGATATTCGTCAAAAAGATGCGTACTTTCTGCCGGTCTGTAATATATATATATATATATATATATATATATATATATATATATATATATATATATATATATATATATATTCATATATATTATAAAAGAGAGTAATATCGAGGGCACTGTTTAAAAACAAAATGGAAGGAATTTAATGGCTTCTGTTTGTTGACTCCGTTGATTTGTCGTTTTCTACCAAGTGTTGTTCATCCTTGCACTCCTCCACCGTACTGATGAGGGCCGAGAGCCCGAAACACGTGTCTACGGTTAGCACTTTTCTCTGAGGGCTATGTCCATTAAATTCTTTCCATTATATATATATATATATATATATATATATATATATATATATATATATATATATATATTTGTTTTGCGTTACTCTGAACGAACGAGGGGAACGACTATTGGTGTAGTGGATTGGCCTATACTGACATCTGTTGGTGACCTATTGATGTGCACGAAATTTCGTGTCATTAAAATTCCACGTCATCAGGTCTAAGCTTCACCACACATATTATAGGTGTCACCTCTATGAGTTTGTGCATTTCACATTTACGTACTTGCCGGTAGGTATTAGTACTATGAGATATTTGAAACGAATTTGAGGAAGACCACAAGTCGTCCTGATGATTGGGAAACCATGAAACAGCTGTAGGTGGATGGTGGCTTTCTTGGATTCGTAACAAATTTCTCTTTCTCTCTATATCTATATATATATATATATATATATATATATATATATATATATATATATATATATATATATATAATGGGTATATACACTAACTAGCTGACCCGACAATAGTTATCATGTCCAAATTTCTATATTATATAAAAAAAAAAACTAGTTGTCTCATCTAGGGCATCCTGTTTATTCCGTTTTTCCGTTATCCCGTTATCCCATTATCCCATTATTGATAGCGGGAAAATACTTCAAATATCTGTAAATATCAATTATCATGATACGCTGCAGCGCCGTCTAGTGGCGAACTAAAGTAAAATGGATATCATAAAAACTTCCATGGAGAATTACTTACTTGCAAATATGTCGTTCCTATCGTGAGTTATGAGTGCAAACAAAAATTATGATTTTTGCATTTTGTCCGAATTTTCCGACTTTCCTTTGTAATTGTCCCATAACGGACCATAACGAACAAAAACATTATTGATAAAAAACCTTTTTAAAGACAAGCTTTCATTCAAAAGTAAGAAATACTTGCTTTGGATGTGTGACGTAGGATATTCCGAGAGTTATAGATTCACAAGCTTGTCGCGCGAAGTTTTCACTTCGAATACAAAAGCGACAAGCTTTTGAATCTATAAGTCACGGAATAACCTACGTCACACATACAAAGCAGTCATTTCTCACTTTTTAGTGCATTTGAATAAAAGCTTGTCTTTAAAAAGGTTTTTTATTAATTATTTAATTTTGTGCTCTTCAGTACTGAAGTACTACTCAATCTATGCATTTTTGTTAAAGCATCGTTATTATGGATTGGGAATAAAGATACTTTATGTATGTATAAGTCTGATTGCAAATAAAGAAATTGAATTGAATGAGGCCTTTTTCCTGTTAGTTCTGAGCTATCTAGTCCTTCAATTAGGAGACCTTCAAAAGATGAACTCATCCGCCATCTTGGAGTTGCTATTCTCAATTTATGATTTTAAAATAAAAATCAGTAATCTTCGACTAAATTCATAATGTCTCCCCAAAAACCTCGACATACCAATTTCGAATCGAATTGGGCCATAATTACAAAACTCGTCCGCCATCTTGAATTTGTGAATTTTGATAAAAAATCTATAATCTCCGACCCCAAAAATCCCCACATACCAATTTTGAATAGAATCGGACCATACAGACAGAGATCATCGGCCATCTTGGAGCCGCTATTTCAGTTTTATGAATTTTGAAAAAAAAATCATAATCCTCGACCCTGAAAACCCCTACATACCAATTTTGAATCGAATCAGACCATAAACCTAAATTTCGTCCGCCATCTTGAAGCGTCATTTTGTTTTTTCTATAACAACAATTCTTCGTTCATAATCATAATCTCCGACTCCGACAACCACCACAAACAAATTTTGAATAGAATCTGACCATAATCACAAAACTCCTCCACCATTTTGAAACCGCCATCTTGAATTTATAAATTTTGATAAAAAAATTCATAATCTCCGACCCCGAAACCCCACAAACAAATTTTGAATAGAATCGGACCATAATCACAAAACTCATCCAACATTTTGAAGCCGCTATCTTGAATTTATAAATTTTCACAGAAAATTCCCAATCTACGACCCCAAAAACCCCCACATACCAATTTTGAATCGAATCGTACCATAATTACAAAACTCGTCCGCCATCTTGGAGCCGTCATTTTGTTTTTTCTCTAACAAAAATTTCATAATGCATTGTCACCGGAATTATGAACACCTGCCAAATTTCAGCTCAAGCGGATGTTGGCAAGTGCTCCAAAAATGGATTACAAATTTTGAACCGGAAAGAATGACAGAATCGTTCGAATCATGAGTTATGGTTTTGAGTTCATACAAAAATCCAATAATAAAAGGAATTTCCTGAATTTTCCAATTTTTCGGGCAACTTTTTCAATTTGTCTTCCCATAAAAACCTTTTTCAGACTATTACGAACATTTGGAAAAATAAAATAGCCAAATCGGCCCAGCTGTTCTCATGCAATGCGCTTAGCAACACAATTTGGTATTCATTTTTATTATATAGATTAAATACATTGCGGGAACTACTATATACGTTTCGACATCCAGTCGAATAAATGACAATTAACAAATGTAGGATGCACGATCGCGTAAACAGCTGCGCAATCATAATCATGGCCAATGGGGTAGAGGTGCCGTAACAAATAAAAAATGTCACTTTCGATGACGTCACGTTATGAATATCATTCGCAGGCAAGACTACTAGAATAGGGGAATATCGTACAAACTGCCAACTTAAAAAAACCAAACTTCTGTCTCTCCAATTGCAATAATTTCATCAGGGTTGTGTAGATAATCACAAACTGCATATGCTGGATCATTTATTTCCAGTCTCAAAGATGTTATATTTTTGTGTATAAAAAAGTTATAATACTAGGAAATTTTCAGTCTATATCTCGAGTGTTGGTGCCAAAATATGTTTTGCGCTACCAACTGTTCAAATTTTTAGACACAAACTCTCTATGAATGACACATTTGATATGAGAAATATATAAGCACTTCATGACCAAAAGTATTTGGATTGGTATATCAAATTGAATTGGATATTTTCCATGCAACCAAAGTCAAACAAATGCCATCGGAGAGGCAGAACTTTTTAAGGTTTTTTTTAAGTTGGCAACTTGTGCGAGATTCTCATTTTGGATCAAGTCGTTTTGTGAGAGCATCCGCAAAATGAAAACGCGCATGTCATTAACGTCTTCTACTTGCTTGCAATCTTCGAATCCATGAATTATTATTGAGCTGTAGTAAAACTATCAGAATATTTCTGATTCTCGGATGAGCACTAATTTTTGCATGTTAAATACTTCGAAGTTAGTTGATACCAACAGGAAGTTTGAATACAAGGAAATGTCAATCCTTACCTTCTTTCGCGAAGCCTTTCTCTTTGTTGGCAATGAGTCCAAGTTTTCACTAATCACTGCAAAAATCACGTAACACGACACATTCAATATATTCCCGATGGTCACTGTTCACTTTATATCAAGAATTGAACACAATTCCAACCGTTTTTCAGATATTTCGAAAGAAAACCAACGAAACCGACGTTCATTTTGACAGAAGTAAAAAGACTGACTGTTCGAGGTTCGAATGATTCAGCTGGTCGCTAGAATTCATGGCACTCTTCGAAGCTTTTTGTGCATTCATTGAAACGCAGTGTTTTTATAAAGCTATTCGGAAGAAAGTTTCAAGCAGATCTGTTTGTGTTTACAAACTCACAAACAACAGCAACTGTGAGCGTTCCAGAATCATAAACACTTTGAAAAAAAATCAGCCTTCTTGGAAACAAATAGGTACTTTTTATTTAATTTCGGTTAGCATTTTATGACTGTTATCGTCTAGATTTCAATCTGTCAGTTCGTCACACGTGTGGTTTAAGAACCAGTATACAAGAGGTACGAAAATTACAAAAATTAATAATGTTAATAGACTATCGTTGTTATTTTACGTTTTTAACCAAATATTTTGTAACTTATTGTGAAACTACGGAGTGACGATAAAAGTATTTTTTTATACAGGGTGATTATTAATAACATGATAATATTCAAGGAGGTTTTTCTTGAGTCTATTTTGAGAAAAAAACTTCATATGAACATATGTCCTGAAGATCTTAACAGGATGCTGAAGTTTTAAGAAAAAATTATTTTTTTATGATAACAGTAGTATATGACCCTAGATATTTTTGTGAAACGTAGTACTATGCATCAAAAGGCATTTCTGCTGTACAACATAATTTTTATTCTACGTCGAACCGTTCAAAAGTTAAAGGGGGGGACTATGAAAAGCCGCACATATACAGTGTCACATATAAAGTTCGCAACATATGGAAGTTTTTTTATTAATAGATTTAATTAAAATTTGACTTCGCAGTTAGTTTGTGCTTGAAAAATTAGTGAAGAACAGCCTCTTTCCTTTTGTCATGTGCTACTCTAAACCTGTCAAACTTGATTTTTTTTCCAAATCCTCAAAAAATCATTTTATTGGAAATTTTGAAAAATGCTAAAGGAAAAAGTTGCTCAATTTCCAATTCTATACCTTTGCTCCAAATTTGGACTCTCTACTGTCACTTCTACTTTTTTCCAATTTCTTTGAGATTTTTCGAATCTTTCGCTCTACCGATTCGAACGAAACATGATTGTAATTCCATAATTTTGATGAATACGAGCCTTCAATGTCATATCTTCCCGAGAAAATACCCACATTGGCCTGTTACCAGAAAAAAATAAATGCACCTCCAGAAATTCGTCTTTGTTGTTGCAGAGTTCATCTAGTTTTTTCATTTCATTGTGGAACTGATTTTCAATGTATGGACGTTAATATGTCAATAATCGAATAAACGAATTTCCCTTCATTCTTATTACACTCGTATTTATTTTTTTTAATAGATTTTTATCCAGTTTGATTATTTTTCAGTTACAAACAAACCCAAAATATTATACTTTCTTGTAAAAATCACAATGACCTACAGTTTCATAAATATCCAAAAGACTTTCGTTCTAGCGATTTGTACTAAACATGATATAAAATTTCGTGATTTTAAACAATACAAGACTATGCAACATTGATCGAATCGAATTAAAATTTTCCCTTAGTAGGCTTTTGAAACAAATTTTTAGTTTTGGTTTAATGTCAAATTATTGTGTTTAATAAATCGACTTGTTTTTTGTACAAATTTTCGTACATTTATAATTCACAAATAAGTTTTATGTACAATGTTATCCACACAAGACAAAGTGGAAATCGTTTTTTTATGTGGTGAGAATGTGCCATATCGAGATGTTGCTTGTATTTTCAATCACCGGCATCCAGGAAAAAATATTCATTTAGTCGTGGGAAGGATATTGAAATCATTCAAGGAAACTGGCTCTGTGGACAATCGTTTCAAGAAACCACATAATCCAATGAGTAAATGAAGAAGAAATCAATGTTTGTTTGAGCGTTGTTGAAAAGGAAAAACTAATATTAGGAGTATTAGTGAAAATACAGGGGTTGGCAGAGAAACTGTGAGAAGAAATTTTGCACGAAAATAATTTCCATCCTTATAAGCCAAAGTTCATACACACTCTTAAAGAAAGAGATTCCGATATTCGAGTGGGATTTTCATTTTGGGTTCCCAAAATTGACGAAGGTGGCCCAACAATAATCCAAATTTTGTAATAGAATGGCTAATATTCATTCAAGACAAATGGGTGGTGTGGTTTATTACATAACCAAATAATTGGACCAGATTTTCTTAGACAAAATTTGAACTTAGACATGTTCAGAAATTTCATTATGAATCATTTGTCTGAAGTTTTGGATAATCTGCCTCTAACTGTTAGACGAAATTTGTGGTATCAGCTTGACGGGGCACCAATCCACCAAACGGTAGAAGTGAAACAGTGTCTCAGTCAGATGTTTAGAGGGAAAAGTGATAGGACGAGATTGGAAAGATTATTGGCCACCAAGATCATCGGACTTATCTCCAATGGACTTTTTTCTATGGGGTTTCAAGCACAGACCATTTGCAAACAAAGAACATTTAGACAATACCTTTCGGGAGTGTTGTGCTAACATAAATCCCCTATTTATTTAAAATGCCACAAAGTCTGTGAATGAAAGGGCTATAGAACGGGAAGGACGGCATACTGAATGATGAATTCGGGTTCTTTATAGATTATTGAGATAAATCAATAAATGTTACGATGTTTTGTTGTGAATTTGGTTATAGTTATTTTGGTTTAAGTATTTTTAAACATCTAATGGTGAAAATAAAGAATTTGAGATTTATGAAATTAATTCAAAAAACGTTGCGAAAAATTATTATTTGCTCAAAAATTACATCTAACAGTTTACATCCAACAGTCGCACTGTTGGGTGTAAACTGAATCAAAATATTTCGAAATCATCTGCAGCTAACGGGATACAAATCTGGTAAAAAAAGAAATACGAGTGTAATAAGAATAAAAAGAAATTCGTTTATTTGATTACTACATATTAACGTCCATACATTCAAAATCTGAATCAGTTTCACAATGAAATAGAAAATCTAGATGAACTTTGCAACAACAAAGACGAATTTCTGTAGGTGCATTTTTTTTTTCTGGTAACAGGCCAATGTGGGTATTTTCTGGGAAAGATATGACATTGCAGTCTCGTATTCATCAAAATTATGAAACTTGAATCATGTTTCGTTCGAATCGGTAGAGCGAAAGATTCGAAAAATAAAAAAAAAGGAAAAAAGTCGAAGTGACAGTAGAGAGTTCAAGTTTTGAGCAAAGGTATAAAATTGGAAACTGAGCAAGTTTTTCATTTGGCATTTTTCGAAATTTCCAAAAAAACGGATTTTTTATCATTTTCGAAAAAAATGTCAAATTTGACAAGTTTAGAGTAGCACATGACAGAAGGAAAGATGCTGTTTTCTACTCATTTCTCAAACACAAACTAACTGCAAAGTAAAATTTTCATTATATCTATTAATAAAAAAAACTTCCATATGTTGCGAACTTTATGTGTGACACTGTATATAATGGTTATATACACTAACAAGCTGACCCGAGAAATGTTGTTCTGTGCCACTTTTTTTTTCCTGAAAACTTTCGTCCGCGTAGAATTTGTTTTTTCCTATGTTTTTCTTTTGTGTTATATCTAGGTTATCCTGTTATGCTTTTATTTTCGTTTTTCCGGTATCTGGTTATCCTAATTTCCCGTTATTGATAGCGCGAAAATACTTCAAATATCTGTAAATACCAATTTTTATGGCGATCCGTTGAACGGTATAGCAGGTGATATGCTGCAGCGCTGTCTAGTGGCGAACTAAAGTGAAATTGATAGCATAAAAACCTCAACGGAAAAGCATTCACTCGCAAAGAAATAATCTACCAAATATGTCGTTACTATCGTGAGTTACAATCGGGAGTACATACAAAAATTATGATTTTTTCATTTTGTCCGAATTTTCCGACTTTCCTTTGTAATTGTCCCATAACGGACCATAACGAACAAAACAAAAAGAGTTCATAGAAAAATCCAATATAAAATTATTAAAAAAAATTAAAAGACAAGCTTTTATTATATAAATGCACTAAAAAGAAAAAAATAAATTATTGCATTGTTTGATCTAGTTTATTCTGTGAGTAACCTATTCAAAATCTTGCCGCGCAAGATTACCTATTCTGTATCCGCGGCAAGCTTTTCAATCTGTTAGGTACTCACAGAATAAACTAGATCAAACAAAGCTTGTCTTTATTTTTTTTATAATTTTTATTTTCAACTTTTCAGTTCTGTTTTTATTAACAACTAATAAAAGTTTGTTTTCAAAATAAAAATTTTTTGTTTATTCATTTTGGTAAATATCTAGTTACATCACACATGCACTCCGAATATGGGGAAAACACTTTTCTTACGTATTTTTCCCTCCTGAACATGAATCCAGAAGAAAAATGCGGCGGTCTCATACCGTTTCAGAGTTACATCGCTTTTTCCGAAATAAATTTCAAGCACCGTTTTCTCGCACAAAACTCACTCAAAATGCCTCCTTCTTTTTACCAGCATAAACAATACACCCTAAATCACTTATTTACGGCACAACTTTGCACAAAATATCGTCGTTTTTATCAAAAAAGATCCTCCTTCTTACACAGTCGATTCATTTATTACCAACATGAAAAATTAAAAAAGGTAATAAATGTCATCTGTCAAAGGAATTAGAATTGTTCATTTGCAACTGTGTAAGAAGAAGAATTTTTTCGATAAAAACGACGATATATGATCGAAGTTGCCGAAAAAAGTGATTTAGGATGTTTATGCTTAAAAAAGGAGGCATTAGTGAGTTTGTGCGAAAACGGCTGAAATTATTTCGGAAAGATTAACCTGAAACGGTATGAACGCCGCATATTTCCGATTCATAGTTCGAGGAAAAACGTAAGAAAAGTGTATTTAGTGATTTCAATCTCATTTATTTTAACTAGATATTTACCTTCATTTTTTGGTATTTATGATGTTAAATAACTAATTTAGTGATTTCAATCTCATTTATTTTTGAATCATAATATCCGACCCCGAAAATCCCTAGATACCAATTTTGAATAGAATCGGACCATAATCACAAAACTCGTCCACCATTTTAGAGCCGCCATGTTGAATTTTTGAATTTTGACAAAAAAAATTATAATCTCCGACCCCAAGAACCCCTAGATACTAATTTTGAATAGAATCGAATAATCACAAAAATTGTCCGCCAAATAAAGCCGCCATTTTGTTTGTTTTTTCTAACAAAATTTTCATAATGCATTGTCACCGGAATTATGTACACCTGCCAAATTTCAAATCAATCGGACGATTGGAAGTGGGTAAAATTTAACTTGCAAGATTTGATTACAGACACACAGACAGACACTGGGACAGGTGACACTAAATAAAAGCTTTTGAAAAAAGGAATTTTCCGAATTTTCCAATTTTCTGGGCAACTTTTCCAATTTTTCTTTCCATAAAAACCTTTTTCTGATACTCAACATTTAAAAAAAAAAAATAAATTGCGGGAGCTACTACTGTTTTGGCATCCATGTCGAATAAATGACAATTAACAAATGTAGGATGCACGCTCGTATGGACAGCTGCGCAATGATGATGGCAATCATGGCCCATTCTGTGATCACCCATCATGGCTGATGGTGTAGAGGTGCCGTTACAAATAAAGAAATGTCACTTTCGATTACGTCACATTATTGCACATCATTTTAAATATTCAGGAGAAGAGCTGGCCAATTTCTCAAGGAACAGGCCATAATTATTTAAGAAGAAGAAGATTCGCAAGCAAGACTATATTTGAATAGGGGAGTCTCGCACAATATGCCAACTTAAAAAAACTTCAAAAACCTATGTCTCTCCAATTGTAATGATTTCATCAGGGTTCTGTAGAGAATCACATTTATTGTTAGGCCCAAAGTGTATATTTTTGTATATAAAAAAGTTATAATACTAGGAAATTTGGTGTCCACCAACTGTTGTATGACCAAGCGCGTATTTAAGGAAGGTGGGGGGGGGGGGGGGGTAATGGGGATAAATACGCAAGTTGTTTATAATAACTATTTATAAAAAATTCTTATTTTTTGTTTTTATTGTTTATGATAGTTTTATTAATTTTTTATTATTTAAATATCATATTGAGAATTTATTTTCTTTGAAATCAACAATTATTTCTTCTCTACCAAATAAGAATATTTTTTTATGAATTTTTTATTTCCTTAGCAATTAAACAAACTTTATTGGCATTATATTTTTAATGGTACAAAAAATTAAAAAAAAAAAAACAAAATAAACGTTTTGAACGGTTTTTTTATTTATTGTTCCATTCAAAAAAATATAATGCCAATCAAAGTTTGTTTAATTGTTAAGTGAATAACAATTACATAATAAAACTTTTTTTTTAATAGATAGAGAATAACCAATTATCAATTTTAAAGAAAAAAAACTTGAGAGGTGTCCAGGGACACCCGGATGGAACGAAGTTCCTTTCGATTAATTAGTGAAGGAATTGTAATAATTTTTTTTTTTTTAAGTTATAATATTTTATATATATATATATATATATATATATATATATGCACTCTGTCTGTCTATTCTTTCGTACACGTCATAGATGCGCGGGACTTTGTAAACACAACAGAGTGTGTGTGTATATATATATATATATATATATATATATATAAGTCGAGAGAGTATATATATATATATATATATATATAAACACACAATAATGGAGATAAATACAACGCATTGATATTGTAATATTAAAATATAATTTGCTTTTAAATTTATTAAAGTTATGACGCGTACACTTGCTGAACACACAATAATGGAGAGATTATAACGCGTATGACTTGGTTAGCACAATAGTAAAGAGAGGTTATAATGCGTACTTGCTAAAAATACATAAGCATTTATTATTGTCTGTATAAAATCTCTACTTACCTAACCCCATCAGCAATATACGAAACTTGTGCAAAAACACTGTCAGGATTCATGATTGTTATTATTTTTTATTATTTATTATGTACAAAAAACCTGTATACACTCAACAAAAATAATCGTCGCGACACCACACTGTTCAATGTGAAATAGAAAGACGAAACGAAAATAACTGGCTTGCTTTCTATGAGAGAGAGAGAGAGAGACAGACAGACAGAGAAACACGCGCACGCCGCACGGCTTAGAACCATAGCGAAAGTCTCGTTACAACTTTTGGTCTTAATTTATTCCGTCTAGCCCTCTTTCGCAACGCGCGATAAGGAACTACGTTCCAAAAATTCCTAATATATAATTTAAATAATAAAAAAAATAAAAAAACTATTATAAACAATTTAAAAAAAAGTTATTATTTTTCAATCATGATAAACTCTTGGCAACGTACTCCACAAAAACAATTTTTGAAAAATATTCAATTTATCCATTTGTTTATAAATATTTCATAAACAACTTGCGTAATTTTTTTATAATCGTTGTAAAATGGCTTTGTCAGACAAAACTGATAATAATGTGAAATATTAATAAGAAAAAATTACAATATTTACTCGATTTCTCATATTTTGTTAGCTTCAGATATTTATAATTAACAAAATAATCAACTTTTAAACAGTTTTATTGAAACACATGTAAAATGTGTCCAGAAAAAAAAAATTATGGAGTAATTCTGTGAACAATTATTCGGTTTTTAATAAAATCGGCGGTTGTATGTTATTACCCCTCCCCCCCTAAGCAAAATTCCTAGATACGCCACTGTGAATGACACATTTGATATAAGAAATAGATAAGCGCTTCATGACCAAAAGTATTTGGATGGGTATATCGAATTAGCTATTTTCCATACAACCAAAGTCGAACAATTACCATCGGAGAGGCAGAACTTTTGAAAGTTTCTATTTAAGTTGGCAACTTGTGCGAGACTTTTAAATCAAGTCGTTTTGTGAGAGCATCTGCAAAATGAAAACGCGCATGTCTAACGTCTTTTACTTGCTTGCAATCTTCGAATCCATGAATTATTATTGAGCTGTGGTAAAACTATCAGAATATTCTGATTCTCTGATAATCACCATTTTTGCATGATAAATACTTCGAAGTGAGTTGAGTCCAACAAGAAGTTTGAATACAAGGAAATGTCAATCCTTACCTTCTTTCGCGAAGCCTTTCTCTTTGTTGGCAATAAGTTCAAGTTTTCACTAATCACTGCAAAAATCACGTAACACGACATATTAAATATATTCCCGATAGTCATTGTTCACTTTATATCAAGAATTGAACACAATTTCAACCGTTTTTTAGATATTTCGAAAGAAAACCAACGAAACCGACGTTCATTTTGACAGAAGTAAAAAGACTGACTGTTCGAGGTTCGAATGATTCAGCTGTCGCTAGAATTCATGGCACTCTTCGAAGCTTTTTGTGCATTCTTTGAAACGCAGTGTTTTTATAGAGAATGATAAGCTATTCGGAAAGAAATTTTAGGCAAACTCACAGACATCAACTGTGAAAAAAAATCAGCCTTCTGAATGAAAACAAATACTTTTTATTTAATTTCGGTAAGTATTTTATGACGGTCAGTTCGTCACGCGTGTGGTTTGAGAACCAGTATACAGTAGGTACGAAAATAACAAAAATTAATAAAATTAGTAATATATCGTTGTTATTTTACGTTTTAACCAAATATTTTGTAACTTATTGTGAAAATATCGAATAATGATAAATGTAATTTTTTATACAGGGTGTTTTTTAATAACATGCTAATATTCAAGGAGATTATTCTTGGGTCTATTTTGATGAAAAAACTTTATATGGACATACGTCCTAAAGGTCTTAACTTTTGAACTACAGGGTGCTAAAGTTTTAAGTAAAAATTATTTTATGATAACTTTGGTATGATCCTAGATATTTTTGTGAAACGTAGTGCGCTTCTTCTATGCATCAAAAGGCATTTCATGGCACCATTTTATGGGGTAATTCTAGCACCGCCCAAAAAATTTTCAGATCCCAAAAATAGGCCAAACGTCTACTAGCTGGTAGAGAACATTGTCGTCCACTCTTCACCGAAATGAGTATTATGACACTACTTTTCATATATATCTATCAAACTATTTGTGAATTATTAACCGACGAAACAAAAAAGGAGGAGGTTCTCTATTCGACGCGTATATTTTTTTTATGTATGACCACGCATTACTTTTTATTGAGACGTCCGATTCCGATAATTCTTGTTTCCGTGGATAGGGTGTACTTCGAAGTTGGTTGGTTGGTTGGTTGGTTTAAGGCTGACGAGCCAGAGACAGGGTTGGCACTTAGCTTCCCTTGACACTGCGACCAGCTGGGGTCTATTGTATCACTGTGTCGTCAGTGGTTCCTCATTCAAACAGGTTTGTGCCTTCAATTAGGTTTAGAAGCTTGTTGATAAGGTTCTTCGATTCATGCCGTTTCGGGCCGATCCCTCAAAGATTCTGTGTCGCCCACTACTTAGGGCGTCACAGTCGAAGATGAAAGACAAGAGTTAGACCGAGGCCTCCTCTTGTCTCTTGATGACAAGCCATTCTTCAGTATCTATCCCCATGTCCTGGGTTTTGATGAGCTGAAGAATCTTTTGAATTTCCATTTTACCAAATGGCTTTGGAATCCACTCTGTTTCAGGAGTTTCTCAGTAGGTGTTCGACCATCTGCTGTTCCCTCCTCGGTTGGGTTTACGGTTTCTGGTGCCGAGTGTGATTCAACTGGAATCTCCTCGACTTCCATACCCGCTATCGGTGTTGGGTCTTCTTCAACTGGAAGTTCCCCAGGGTTGTTTGTGTAGGGGAAAGGGTCGTCCACACCTGCGGTGCCCCCTGCGCAGGTGTAAGGCAGATTACTCTGGGAGGTCGCCATGTATCCCAGAGGCTCCGTTTTTTTTTATACCTGACTGGCTCAGGTATCATCCATCCTTCGGCACGGGTCGCTTGACGCCTTGGATTAAGCCATGTTGTGGTGGCATTTGGTTCGAGATTGACTTAGAGATCCGCAGGTTTTGACCATTTCTGGTCATTCCCACTGGATTTTCCTTGTCAACCCCGTTATCCAGCGATACCACTTGGAGGTAGCCTCCTAAGTTTCCGCAACCCATCTTCATCTCTCGTAGGAGGTGAACATGTGTTGACGCAAACTACTCGCCTTACTTCGAAGTTAGTCCCATTTGAATTTGAAAAATGAAATCCACCCCTAAGGGTAGCAAAATGAAGATTATTGATCACTCACCCTCTGAATTCTGGTCCGTTAACCGATTCTCAGGCATAACTTTGTACTGGCTTCTTCGATTTGGATGATTCTTTTTTTATTAGTTAGGGTATACCTCATAGTTGATCATATTTGGATTCCGAATGGAATTATCCACCCTCACGAGTAGAAAAATAGGGGGATAATTGAATTTTCACTTGTGAACAATGGCACACATATGTAGTTGACAATGACAGATCGCTATTGTCATTATTTTTGTTCTCCTACATCCGTCACAATCATTATATTCCATGAAAGGATGGAATGATATACAAAGTAATGAAATGAACTAACCAGAACAACAAAAATAATTTATATTACAACAAATAGTGAAAGTAGATAATCATATTATTTAACTGGTAATAGTTGGAAGTAAGGTGGGTGAGTATTTTAGAAGTAATCAAAAAGTAGATAGTAATTAGTTACTCACATCAGTTTAGGAGTTTAGTAATTGAGACTAAGAAGGTTTATTTTATTTTTTACTTTTCAGTTCCGTATTTCGTCGGTTTAATTTTTTGTTAATACTTCAACAGAAGTCGGAACTGTCCACCACCAAATTGTGAACTCGTAACTGAGATTCAATTTTTCTTGAAGTTCCTCTGTGCTATTGGCATCTGCTTCAAGCGCTGCATCATCTGCATACAAAACTATACAGGGTGTTCCTTAATAACATGCTAATATTCGAGAAGGTCATTCTTGGGTCCATTTTGAGAAAAAAAGTTGGTATGAACATATGTTCTAAAAGTCTTTTGAACTACAAGGTGCTAAAGTTTTAAGAAAGAAATCCCCATTTCTATTATAACTTCTATGGTATGACCCTAGATATTTTTGTGACACGTAGTACGCATCTTCTATGAATCAAACAGCATTTTCTGCTGCACAAAATAATTTTTTAATCTTGCCAGTGGCGTTCGTGCGGGATTTGCACTTAGTCATTTCGAAGAGAAAAGTGATACGCCACTGCTTTTTCTTGAAGTGAAATATTTTTGAAATCCTCATTCTTTTCCGAGCAAATCCTATCCCCTGATTGATTGTTCTCGCATAAAAAAAAACAATAATTCGCAAGTTGTTATCAAATTGGGTATTATCAAGGATTTAAAACGTATCTAGTAGGTAAGAAGCAGATTTTGTTTTGTAAACATAAACACTTTTGACAGTTAAAGGTTAAGTCATTCCTACTAAGTAATCGAAGACAACTTATACATAACTTCTTTGACTGGAAAAAAAAAATTACCATTAATCCAGCATAGTCCTCATGCTCTATATTATCAGTCCTCTATTACTGTTCAATATGCCAAAATAATTATATGTCCATCAGTTCTCTTCATTAAGGCTATTTTTTTTCCTTCTTCAATAAAGTATTACATGTATATCTATGTAAATATATATGTATGTATGTGTGGAATGTATCTATGTATATGTATGTGTGCATTATTATATGTATGTGTCTTATTAAAAATTTTGATACTTCGTTATGTTTTAGTGTCGCATGAATGAAGGAATGGGATATGACACGGACAGCGAAAGCTTTGAGTTCTTTCTCTTTATTTGTTTGTGTCAGAGTACTATTACTTAATATTATGTCAAATTATTATTAGGATTATTAACTATTGTAGGTATTACTGATGCAAATAAATATTATTATTATTATTATTAATTATTATTATTATTATTTATTATTAGTTGTCTATACCTAGTCTACTCGTCATGTACTTCAATCATGGAAATTAACAATATCAATAAAAAAAACATGGTACATTTTACGAATTCTGAGTTTGCAAATATGCCTTACATGTATAGGATTGCTGATGGTAGCACACTAGAAGCCAGGCGGTGGTATGAAGACTTTCCAAATAGAAATATTCCGGATGCAGGAACATTTTCAAACATTCATAGAAGGTTCTGCGAAAAGGTAAGTTTTGAACCAGACAATCATCTAAAAGGAGTAAAACACACTGTTTAAAACAGAAATTGAGCAAGAGGTTTTCAATTCAATTCAATTCAATTGAGGAAGATCCGGGATTAAGTACACGAAAAATTGGAAATAATTTGAATATTTCACGTACTCTTGTTTGGAAAATTTTCCATGACTATTTATTATATCCCTACCATATCCAACAGTTTCAGCGTTACTCCCTCGCGACTTTCCATTACGGATGAACTTTTGCCAATGGTTTCTTCAAAAAGTGTATGAAAATACATTATTTGATACTGTAATTTTATTCACCGATGATGCCAATTTTTTCAGAAATACTAACCAAAACTTCCACAGCAATCATTTTTGGGCTGGAGAAAACCCACATGCAATCTTGGAATCCCGTCACCAGGAGCAGTTTTCCGTTAACGTGCGGGCTGGTATACAAGGTGATTATTTAATTGGACCCTATTTTCATCATGTGAGGTTGAATCGCCACAATTACCGACAATTTTTCGAAGAAGAATTGCCAGCTTTGATGAGAGATGTTCCCATTTTAGTAAAGAATCGACTGTGGTTTATGCACGACGGGGCGCCAGCGCACTTCAGTGCTCTGCCGCGCGTATAATTGAACCAAAATTATAATAATCGCTGGATAGATCGTGAAGGACCACAGGCATGGGCCTATAGGTCCCTGGACTTCAATACTTTGGATCATTCCCTATGGGGTCGTCTTATAACATTGGTTTACAGCACACCAAGAGCTGTTGAGGAATCGCATCATAGTTTCTTGCGAAACTTTTAGAAACAGTCCCAAAGAGTACGCAAGTCCATGTGAAAAAGAGCAGAGGCATGCATATTTGCAGGAGGTTCACATTTTGAACATCTGATTTAATTTATTTTTTTGTGCGTTCAGGGTAATTTTGTGTTAGCATTCCAAAATTTATTTAGATTACTTTAATTTTATTAGTTCATCGTTTAAAAATTATTCTCACAAAAATTGTGTTTTCCCATAAGTTGTCTAGCGAAATACAAATGAATGAATTTTTTTTTACGAAATCCATACATTAAACGAAAAAAAAAATGAAGAGACCAGATTTGCTCAAAAAGGAATGAGGATAGTTTTAACTTTAAGGAGAAGCAGTGGCGTATCACTTTTCTCTTTAAAAATGTTCATTGCAAATCCCACACCAACGCCATTGGAAAGAATAAAAAATTATGTTGTACAGCAGAAAATGCCTTTTGATGCATGGAAGATGCGTACTATGTTTCACAAAAATATCTAGGGTCATACCAAAGTTATCATAAAAAAAAAGATTTTTTTCTTAAAACTTTAGCACCCTGTAGTTCAGGAGTTAAAACTTCCAAGACAAGTTCATATGAAGTTTTTTTCTCAAAATGGACCCAAGTATAACTTCCTGGAATATTAGTATGTTATTAAGAAACACCCTGTATATACTCCATCACGAGATGCTGTGAACTAATTCGAAATCCTCCATCGTGTTCGTTCACGTGCGAATTGCCTTCAACTGGAAATATCAGAATAGTCAGAGAATTTTTCATGTGACCGATTGAAAATAAACAGAGATGTAACAGCCCGATATGGCAGCTACAAAAAGGAGTTGAGGAGTCTTTCATTAGCTCTATAATTCATCTTAATTTGATGAAATCGCGAGATTAAATCTGTCTCAGTGAAAATAACTCGAGTAGATTTAATATTTCAGAAAGGGTGAGAATATCGCACGATGATTCACCGAATATACTATGATAGAACTCGGTAGACTGGAAAATTTCACGGAAAAAACTCGTTTTTATTACCCCCTTAATCGTTTCTCTGTGTTGAAGGTTCCAGATTATCGTCCAGATCTTTTATTACTTCAGTTTTGATTGAAATCTGGTATCGTTACGTTGGGAAAAAAACAAACCCGGCAATTATTCAGGTCATTCTGGTATTCAAATTCAGTATTTGCTTGACTGATTTTGACATACAATGATTGAGTTCGCAGTACAAAATACAATTATTATTCGAGTAAAATTAAATCGTTGAAATATTACACAAAATATAAATATTCTGAAAAGTTTAGAAAAAAATCTGTCCGAACATTACACAAAAGAAAAACTGACCATACTGTAGATAATAAAATTTTATTTCAATAATAATATCGGATAATGCAATGAAGAGTCCGTAGCCCCACCTTAATTTCTTAGAAATGATGTCGGAATTCAGAGATAGTCACATGGCATTTGTTAGGGTAGGTGGCATATGAACATCACTATGAATATGTATTGAATACATTAAATTAAAATATTTTACGTGTAAGCTGTTTATTTAATGGACGATAAATATTGAATAATTTGTACATAACAATTTCAGTTCAGTGGCCTTAACCTTCGATTTAAGGTACTCCCACAGAAAATAATCCAAAGGTGTGAGGTCCGGTGATCGAGCTGGCCATTCCGTTGAACCTCGTCGTCCAATCCATCTACTACGATACTCCTCATCCAAATACCGTCTCACTGCACCGTAATAGTGTGGAGGAGCACCATTCTGTTGGAATGTTATTTCCAAATTGCCGAATTCATCTGGATTATCTTCCAAAATTCCAAGGATTAACTGTTCTATTGCGTTTTGAAACAGCTCCAGATAAACCTCACCAGTTAAATTAGTATTTAAAAAAGAGGCCCAACGATGTGGTTTCCCAGGATACCTGCCCAAACATTCACCTTCTGGGGAAATTGGGTATGTGTTTCACGAAAAAGGTGAGGATTTGCGTCACTCCAATACCTCACATTCTGTGTATTTTCATTTCCATTTAGATAGAAAGTACTTTCGTTACTAAAACAAATTGTTTTGACATAGTCTGGCGGTTGGTTGATTTTAGTTTCCATATTTTCACAAAATTCTAGTCTTCGGTCTGGGTCGTCGTCTGAGAGTTGATAAACCATTTTTAATTTGAATGGATGAAATATGTTTTTTTTCAACACCCTGTGTACTGTACTTCGACTGACTTCACAGGTAGATGCAACGTGAGTTGTTAAAGAAGTAGGATTAACTATTACTTCTGCCAGTATATAAATTTTTTTCTCATCAGAAATTTGTGGTCTGCCAGATCGTTTCGCATCATTAATACTACCCGTTGTTTCAAACTTACAAAGAAGCTCCCTCAAATAAGTCCTCGAAACGGGGCGATCGGGAAACTTCTCATTAAAAATGCGTTCTGCTGCATGAATATTTTGTCCAGTTTCACCAAGAATTAGGATCGCTGCTACTTTATCACCTAAAGCACGTACCATTTCGCTCCTTGAAGCACTCAAACGTTCGGCTCACAACAGTTTAACAAATTATTAAAATGTACAAAAATATTAAAAGTACCAAAAGCTGCTAAAACAGTTAAACGTTCGATCAACATCACACAAATTATTAAATGTACAAAAACTTGGACAATTACAAAAACGTCGAATTAGGGAGACTAACAAAAACGTCAGCTTCTTTGACAACTATCCAGAGGCGGAGCTTGAATTTTGAATTTTAGTATTAACTGATTTAGTTCATCACAGCTTTGCGTTTTTTAAAAGCGAGTTGCCAAAACTGCCATAAACACAAACAGAATTGTCGCTTGCCGTAGGGTTCCATTTAAAATTATTGGTCACAATGGCCTTGTGACGTCATCTCTGACGATTTCGTCATCTATCATCACTAGTAGGGAAGTTTACAACCTTTAATATTCAGTTTCCAAATTTCACTTGTTTATGTATAATCGTTCCAAAAATAAGAGGGGGGGAGGGGACTTTCGAGAAGCACTGTATATGCAGAGTGGGCCATTGAAAACGAAACAGCGGCTCTGTAGGTCGGCAGAACCGAATTATATAAAAACGCTTGGACACGTCAACTACATTTTCGAAGAGGACATCGTTCGCGATGAAATTCACCCGAAATACATTCCATCCCTCGGAGCTGTGACCGCCACCCCTAAATTTTTAAACAACAAATATAAATTAATTCTATCAATTCTTTTCGAGATATAGGAGCTTGAAGTTGGGAAATAAGTTTTTATTCACTCAATCAATAAAAATAACATCTAACAATGCAACTGTTTGAAGATAATTATCATTGTCAAGGAATTAACGGATCTAACTGTTTACCAACAAATAACATGCAATTCCGTTTCAAATTTTTATTTCATCCTCATTTACTTGATCGAATTTTTTTTAAGGTTCTTAAGAATCGATGAAAAGACGTTTTCTCGAATTCGACTCAAATGCGAGTACAACAAAAACATGTATGAGATAATTTTTTTCGCCCAATCGCAATTGTGGACGTCTATCAGTGTCGAACTGATCTTTGATTGAACGACATTGGAGTTAATTACTTGACTAAGGCTGGTGAATATCTTTCCGCAATAATGGTGTATACGATCGCGGAAAGAGTTGAAACAATAACAATTTAAGAATGATGAGTGCGGTAACCGTACTTCTAGTTTGTTCAATTAAACCCAACATTGAGCACAAGGAAATTGGCTAGTGTTACCAATATCAGTAGAACCAGTATCCTAAATCCTAAAACATCACAAATTCCACCCCAACAAAATGCATTTTTTACACCAACTGAATGAAGATGATTTTGATAGGCGACAGGAATTTTGTGAAATTATGACTACGAGAATAGATGCTGATGAGAATTTCCTTTTTAACATCTGCTTTTCTGATGAAACCAAATTTTTTTTGAATTCGACTGTGAATCGTCATAATTGTCGTTATTGGTCAGATGCCAATCCACATGTTTTCCACGGAGTCCATACTCAAACTCCCCAAAAACTCAATGTCTGGGCCAGTATTTTTGGGGACCGTTTGATTGGACTAGTATTTCTCGACGGTAACCTGACTGGAGAAACTCATTTGGAATCATTGAATGAATTTGTTTATCCACAATTAGTAGACATCATTGAAAATGACGATCGTTACCATGAAGACCACTTGATATTTCAACAAGACGGGGCACACATTATGCACACCTGTTGGATAGAATGTTCCCTGGAAGTTGGATTGGAAGAAGAGACTCTATAGAGTGGCCAGCCATATCTCCAGATTTAACCCCACTAGACATTTTCCTGTAGGGTCACTTGAAAAAAAATATATTTGCAAACGAACCAGAATCTCTGGAAGATTCACGAAGGAGAATTATTGAAGAATGCCGTCGAATAACGCCGGAAATGCTACGAAATGTGAGGTCTCGTTTTGAACAGAACTTGTAGTATTGTATGGAAATGGGTGGTAGACAGTTTGAACATTCAGTTCATTGACAATAATAATTATTGCGACAGTTACTTTATCAGATATTTTTTTATTGATTGAGTGAATAAAAAGTGATTTCCCAAATTCAAGTTCCTATATCTCGAAAATGAATCGATAGAATTAATTTATTTTTCTTGTTTGTATTGAGAAGGAATATATATATATATATATATATATATATATATATATATATATATATATATATACTTGAAATGTACTAATTGAGCTTTTTCATTTGATACCCAACACGGCATATTGTTTTTTTTTTTAATTCTTGACTTTATGTCCTCTAGAGGGCGCCATAACCAGCGGACGATCAAGACGCTTCCAACGATACCTCATTTGTCAAATTATGATAAGTAGTTTAGAAGTTAGGAGGGAACAGATGTACATACATACCCACATACCGGTCAAAATCATACCCTCCTTTTTGCTTCGCCGTAGTCGGGTAAATAATTTGTCCACTATAGTATACGTATTTCTGCGGGTCCGTTCCACTCCACAATCCGACATATTTACAAAAAATCGCCACCGAAAGAATCGTCATATATCCCATGCACCGAAACAGAGAATTTAAATGGCAAATTATCGCAGGCAAAATTCGGCTATAATTCGTTTTGAGCAAGAGTTCGGGTCCACTGCAGCTGGCTCATACAATGCCAGCTTAGTTGAACACCGCCCTATTGCCATTGAAAACAGCCCCGAAGTGGGAATCGCATTTTAGCTGACAAAACCTTTCATCGATATATCAACCCGCGTCTTATTTTTAAAACCGTTTGCCATCCGGCTGACAGAACAATTCATTCTAATTGGTTGTTAGGTTAACCAGTGGAATATACCGAAATAATAATTTTTTAAAATATCGTCGGCCTGTATTGACATACAAAGACCCATAAATCACATACAATTCAGCTTCACTGTGGCGGTGAACGGGTCGAATGGAGCACGTTTCAAATTTATATTTCAGGTACAGAGTCGGATACGACGACTTTGTATCATTGATTAGGTTTTTGAGGTTATGTAACATACGGACTGATCAATACGAGAAGTGAATGGATAGAACATTGTATTTGGTAATTTTTTGAATCAATATTCCTACGTGAAAATTATTTAGTATTCATATAGTAGGTAATTAATGGGAAAAATATCGAGGGGACTGGTAAACAAAACGGAAGAAATTTAATGGACATAGCCCTCAAAGAGAATCGTTAACCGTAGACATATGTTTCGAGCTCTCGGCCCTCATCAGTACGGTGCAGAAGTGCAAGGATGAACAACACTTGGTGGAAACCACAAATGTGCGGCTGGCTTCTGTTTGTTGACTCCGTTTTCGGAATATAAGTATTGCAACTTGTATAGTACGACCAGCGATCTAACGGACTCATTATTATTCCTTGCCGATGCAGGCGCGGATCCAAGGTTTCGTTCAGGGGGGTGGGCGGCATTTTTGTGTGATAAGTTACCTTTCAGAAAGTTTGTTCTAAAAATATAGGAATCAATAGTGTAGTTATTGTCGAGAAAAACAGTTGAATTTGAATAGTGCTCTGTCTTTAGGAATATGAAATAAAAACGTATGGGTGTAGACATTAAAAAAACTATTTAATTTGATGTAATGTAGGTAGCTAGATATATTAATATTATTATAATAGTTGATTTGTTTGATAACATGAACAGGATATTCATTAAATCAGATATGGAATCATGTGCGACTGAAAAATAAACATCAGTCACGATCTTCCATCATTCAAGATAACCTCTTGGGAGGTATTCATTATGAAAGGGGAAACATTCTCAATTGAATATTGATTAGAAATATTTTTAAAAAAATGCATGAATTGAATGAAATTATTTTTTGTAATATCTTAGAGAAAAAAACTACTTCCCCGGCTAAAGCCACGCTGGACATTGAAAGATATTGAGAACTTTTCCTTTTTTAACATGAATTGAACACATCTGATTTTATGAACACCACTGTAATTATTTCCAAGTGACACCCATCAGGTGTCGTTTCCTCAAATATAATTGCAGAAATTATCCCTAACCTGTCTGTTTCACTTGTCACACCAACATAAAGTACACATTTATATTTTTTCTTCTGAGTTAGGGTCCTTTCAGAATATCTCTCAGATGTAGTTCAATGTCCAGCGTGGCTCTAGCTGGGGAAGTTGTTTTCTGTCACAAAAAAATAACTTCATTTTTATCGTGGATTTTTCAATTCATAGAAAGATCTTTCTATTCAATATTCAATTGAGAATGTTTCCCTTTTCAACATGAATATCTCACAAGAGGTTATCGATGGAAAATAGTGACCAAAGTTTATCTTTTAGTCGCAGATGATTCCACATCTGATTTCATGAACATCTTGTTCATGTTATCAAACGAATCAATTCCCCATGACTGGTTTCAATGTCAAAAAGCATTAATTTGAATGTGTCACTCCAAATGAAATGTTTCTAACATTTTTCCATCATTGCTTCTAAAAAAGTGTTTCCCACTTCTCCAAATCTTCCTGATGATCGTGGAAGCGTAAGAAGTAGATTTTTATCGGAAAAAATGTATTGAAGACAGTGAATGCAATGCCACTCTGGCATCAATATTACAAATGGTTTCTGGTTATTTGCCTCATTCATCTATATGAGTCCCTCAATTGAGACTGGAATATAAAATCAAATACATATCTGGATGAAAATGCACATTTTCACTTTCAGAATTTTTATTTTGAGTTAGAGTCCTGTCACAATATCTATCAGATGTAGTTCAATGTCCAGCGTGGCTTTTGCCGGGAAGTAGTCGTTTTCTGTTAGATATTACATAAAATAACTTCATTATTGTCGTAGATTTTTCAATTTTCATTATAGTAGTAATGCGTTAACGACGATTTAAAATTGGAAAGGGAAACATTCTCAATTGAATATTGAATAGAAAGATTTTTCTGTGAATTGAAAAATCCACGATAAAAATGAAGTTATTTTTTGTGCATGTCTAACAGAAAACAACTACTTCCCCGGCTAAAGCCACGCTGGACATTGAACTACATCTGCTAGATATTCTGAAAAGACCCTAACTGAAAAGAAAAAATCTAAACTTGAAAATTTGCATTTTCATTCAGATAGTTATTTTCTTTCAGTCGCAGATGATTCTACATCTGATTTTATGAACGTCCTATTCATATTTTCAACAAATCAGACGATTTAAAAATTCCGAAATTGTTTTAAAAAATTGGTTAGGTTGTGCGTCAGGGGGGTACAATTGCACCCATTGCCTTCCTTCCTGTATAGGTGTTGAAACCTTTGAAAATGGTAAAAAGTGAGAAAAAATAATAGTACGATGAAACCCATTGAAAGAGGAAGAGAATATAACAAAAATGAAAGGGAAAATAATTTACGGGCGATCTGAGGTCGGGAAGTGGAAGGGGATGAGTTTTTAAGGGTAAAAAACGGTTTATCTCTATTTCCGGAAAAACTACAAGTCCTATGGAAAAAACTTAAATGGCAAAGTTGTAGGTAATAAAAAGATCTACAACTTTTGAATCGACACTTTTTTCACATAACCTCAAAATGTATGTGAATAATTCAAATAACCAAGTTTTTGGATTTTTATTTTTATCTTCTAGAACTTTTTTTTTTCACGAAATTTGGTGAAAACCTCCTTTTTTATGTTCCAAACACACTGTAATTTTTTTGATTTAAAAAATATCAGCTTTTTAAAAAAAGTCGGTGAGCTTTTTGTTCGTTGAAATCTCTACTTTCTGATGGTATAAAAAAAAGTACATTTCTATGACAGAAAATGCAAAGAAACGAGGAAAACTCGAATCCGAATTTAATAAGACATCTACAATATTTTGAGAAAGTTGTAGAATCTTCTTTAAATTATATGCATAGATCCCTATTTATTGCTATTTTAAAATAACTTATATACCTGAGTGACCTACAGAAAATTTTAGCCCATCAAAAGGTATTTCATAGAGAAGTGGGAAAGGGGCTAGGAGGGTCTGGGCCTTACTACCTGTTATTTCTTTGCATTTTCTGAGAACATTTACCAGAGTAATGTATATTTTTTTTCACACTATCAGAAAGTAGAGATTTCAACGAACAAAAAGCTCACCGACTTTTAAAAAAAAACTGATTTTTTTACGGGAGAATTTCTGATTGAAAATTAGGGTGCTTTTTCGATATTAAGTCAAAATAAGGTGGAAAAATAAATATTTTAAATAAAAAAAATTACAGTGTGTTTGGGACATAAAAAAATAAGTTTTTACCGAATTTCGTAAGAAATTTTTTTTTTGTAAAAGGTAAAAATGAAAAACCAAAAACTTGGTTATTTGAATTTTTCACATCAATTTTGAGATTATGTGAAAAAAGTGTGGACACCAAAGTTGTAGATCTTTTCCATAGGACTCGTAGTTTCGCCGAAAATCGAGATAAACCGTTTTTTACCCTTTAAAACCCACCCCCTTCCACTTCCCGACCTCAGATCGCCCGTAAATTATTTTTCCTTTCATTCTCTTCCTTTTCCAAAGAGTTTCATTCTACCATAATTTTTTTTTGTTTCAAAAATTATCGACCCTGGTCTAGTATCCGCATCTGTGCCGAAAAAGAGGCTCAGCGGGTGACCGATCGCAGAGACACACTCGTTGTTGCTGCCTCGGCCAAACATATTATTTTGCTGGTATAAAATATGACATTATTGATTTTTGAAAAACTTAAATTTCTACCCTTATAAACCTATATTTGTACAAGTTTTGGAAGACAGAGATTACGATTATAGATCTGAATGTTTTTTGGGGAGGAGTCGGAATTCTGTTTTCCATATTTTGGGATGTCTCTTCCCCAGGAAGTAATATTAGAAAATTCTAAATAAAAAAAAACGTGTGCGATAGGGGGACCCCCGTCAGAAACGAAGTAACCTTTACGCGGCTTGCGGTAGGTGTTGACTGATAGAAATCGTCACGTAATACCAAGCAATACTATACCTATATATCCTTTTTTCAAGCTCCTCAGCTACATTGAAATGTATTCCTGATAATACTATGAGTCTCTTTGGAAAGTTTGGAGAACATAGATTTTCTGTTGTCCTTTTATCATCCCCTATATCACTCCCCATATTTTGATGTGTTGGACTCACTTTTTTTCTGCATTATTTTCTCACTTTGAAAATGTCTTATTCACTTTAAGTGTGGTGAACAAAATTTTTCTTCTGGACAGAGGTTTTTTAGCGTCTTTTCCACCCCCCTTTCCATTTTCCCACATTTTGATGGGTAACACTCACCACTTTCTTTTCGTTTTCCGTTTCACTAGCGCCTGGCCCTCCAGTGTCTTCATTAGGTTTAATAATACTCTTCTTTACACTTCACCATGTTTTGAATGTGGTAATTGAGTTTTTCGGCTTCACTTGGGGAAAAATGATACACCATATCGGCTTCTAATACCGAACAGCTGGCGATTCCCCTGTTTCCGAAGTGAGTTTTGCCAACACACTGTTTTTATCAGTTTCGGTTGTTTGCTTTGGTGGAATAATGTCTTTTTCACGGTTTCTGTCACTGGGTGATCCATTGTGGCTTTTTGTTTTCTATTTATCCACGCTTTTGTTGCTATCTGCACCATCGCTGGATTTTTTCAATGGGGAGTCATTCATTGAACGTTTCCAGCAATTCAATTATGGTTGTTTGTGTCTTTTCACTTTTTATAAGCGGAAAGCTCACCTCACTTTTTCACTCTGGAATCACTTCTGTTACCCTTATCAAATCCTGGTTTTTGGAAAATAATCACAATTTTAAATCGCAAAATATTTCAAGTGCGATTAAAAATTGTGATAATTTTCCAAAACCCCAGGATTTGATAAAGAGAACAGATGTGATTCCCGAAGCGTCATCAAAGGAAGTAAATTTTGTATTTAGAAGTTTCCAATATTACTTTTGTTGTAAAATATTTCAGGCGATTAGTTTTCAAACGGTATGTTACTGACAAATTTGAAATTTTCTCAGTTCATTATAGAATCCAGAGTATCAAGAACGCAGTATCGTATGGGGGCAAATTTACTTATTTGCTCTTCTCAGAACAGATAACTAAAAACTTTCACTTCCACTTCCACTTCAAAATATGGAAAACGGAATTACGATTATAGGTTTGATTTTTGTGCTTGGCTTCAAAGTTCCATTGAAGATGATCGGAATTTTCTGAAAAAAGTTTTATTCGCGGATGAAGCCACATTCACTTCTGATGGACGTGTCAGCTCCTAAAATTGCTGTGCAATGTAAAGACCGATATTATTTTAAAGTCATTGTTTGGTGCAGGACATTTAGATGTTTTTTTTTTATAAAACCTAAATTCCAAAAATCTAATTTTTTTAAAACGGAATTGTCTTGGAAAATCTTTCACTGTTTCAGCGTATGAAGATGTATTTCTAACAGAATGGATAGGAAATGTTGGATAGTGAATTTGATGAAAAGTGAATTGGACGCTTTTCAGTTCATCATTGGCCAGCTAGGTCACCTGACACCACCCCTCTAGATTTGTTTCTGTGGGGATATTGAAAAAAGGTATTCACAAGTTCTGGCCCTTTCGAGACAGAAATCATTCAGAACAGTGTATAAGAGAACGAAAACGAAGCAAGTTAGGACACGGTTATGGGAAAAAATATTTCTTCTAAAACACCGATCCTTAACGTTTGGCGGTTCAACCCTGGGTCACCCTGTATATAGAACATTCATAATAAGGCGCTCAAATTGAATAGTACTGTTTTGAATTGTACTATTTTTGACATCGACGATGATATAATTCCTAGTTCAGGGACGAATATTTCCTCCGCACGCCTCTGATTTCGCCTTTCCCCTCTCTATCTAAAAAATAATTACCCTTTGCGTCAAAGAGGTAAAAATGTATTCAGGGCCCATCTAAAACGCGGAAACAATTAAGGAGTCTTCAAAAGGGAAAGATTGAAGGTTTTGGAATGAAAATATAAAGGTTTTAATTGTTAGTGGAAAATGGTTTGTTGGTCGGGAGGAAGCAATCTGACATCGCGCTCTTTTTCAACGAACGACTTTTTGAAGCCGGTTTGACATTCAATTACGAAAACACTTCATGTCTACCTGGAATGCGAATTAAATTGACATTCATTTTTCATTTCATCGTGGCCACAAATTAATTGCATCGATCTTGATTCTCAAAGTGGGAGCTTGTTTGAATAATGCTCGTGATGAAGCATTCTCCGTCGATTTTTCTCAATTATCCCCATACTTAGCACTGTTAAATTCATATTACCATTCCCATATTTTTTTAAAAACGGTAGAATGATTTTTCGACGTTGGTGGAATCAGTCTTTACTAATGTTTAATTTTTGTTGTCCGTGGTGGAATTGCCGATTTGAAGACAAATGGCAGATGTTTCTATCAAGCCATATGATCACTGGAGAGAACTGCGGGAATGGCCTCAACATTTGTTTCACCTCTAGCAAAAGAATGAGAACGGATAATGACTTATTGCAAGAGTTAGAAATGACCATTTAAAATAAATGAAGATTACTTGATTACCGCTGTGAAGTAGAGAACGGAAGGAACATTTATTGCAGGAATGAATTTTCCACTAACAATTAAATCCCTTATAATTGTATTTCAAAACCTTCAATTTTGCCCTTTTGAAAACACCCCAATTGTTTTCCGCATATTAGAATTATCGATCTTGGGATTGGCCACGACTTCTTTCAAAACTTTTCTTTTCATAATCAAATTATGATTATAATTATGATGCTGTGAGATCTAAAATAATATGAATAATTGTATAATTCAACTCAAGTGGTTTGGAAGTATCAAATCAATTTAATCAATGAAATTTCATTTCCAGAACATACCTGTTTTCAGGTACCGGTATTTTCATTATTCAACCAATAACATTCAACGGAGATGACCACAATCTCGACAAATCAAGTATAGTCAAACCATTTACAATTGCAGAAGCATAAAAAATAAGTTATCCAGTCTTGAGGCGGAATCATTTGAGCAGCAGTGGCGGAGATAACTAATTTTATTTAGATATTTAAATATTAAAAAAAAACGTTAAAATAAAAAAAATATGCCATACACGAGGAAGTATGTATTAATAGGCAATCGGATCATCATAATTTCATTTTCCCATTGTCGAAAAAGCCATATTTTCCAACAGAACACAACTATCGAATATTTCCAAACCTATTTCGATCCTAGACCAGAACGCTACTGGCTTTTATTTACTCACACCTCCTGAAATACGCATATAACTGGTGATTTATTAGTCTCAACGTATAGACACAACCACAAGCATTATCATTGGCTCACGGTCCGTTTTGATTGGCTGCTGCAAAACTAGACAGCTGTCACTCAAACCCACGTTGACTATCGGCTCTTTCGATCTTTTTTTAACCTTCCGTTCGCCGACGGAGAATATTCACGAGTAGTACAGATTATTTTTCGTTCCATTTCTTCGTGTTAGCGAAGTGAGTTTTTGATTTACTCCCTATAGAAACGGCTTCTGCAATTAAAAATGTTCAAACTATAGTTCATGGTACAACACGGGCATTGCAACCAATGAAACTGGCCGTGGCAATTATTCCGGTATTTGGGCACGTTTGAAACTTCTTATGAAACCGTAAAAAATAGTGTTGATAAACAAGTCCTGAGCGAACTCATGAATACAGAAGGATTCCACTGTTATTTTTGAGTTTCACTAAATATTCAAGTTGGTGGCTACCCCGTTACTACCTATGCGTCGGAATTATGAATAATGACGGAAAACTAAAAAATGTAATGCATGAAATAAGATTCCTCGTGAATTAGCAGTAAGCTACAATCGATTTTCTCTATGGAATATGACTGGATTAAATTGAAAATTTAAAAATCCCCGAACAAAAAAAACCTCTGAAATGTAAAAAATAATATGCATTGAACCTTAAAGTTTGATGTAAGTCGTCGTTGACGGTTATGTCTATTTAACGAAATTCTCGGAGTAAATTAGTTAATGTTTAAAAGGGAAACATTATCAATTGAATATGGAATATAAATATTTTTATGTGAATTAAAGAATCCACGATAAAAATAAAGTTATTTTTTGTGAATATCTAACAGAAAACAACTACTTCCTTCTGCTGAAGCCACGCTGGACATTGAACATCTGATAGATATTGAGAAAGAACCCTAACTCAAAAGAAAAAAATCTGAAAGTGAAAATTTGCAATTTTATTCAGATAGTCACACGATTCTTTATTCCAGTCTCAATCCAACCAGAAATCATTTGTAACAGTGATGCAAGAGAGGCATTGTACCAATACATTTTTGTCGACAAAAATCTATTTCACGCTTCCACGATTATCAGAAAGACCAGAAGAAATGGAAAACACACTTTCTAGAAGTAATCCCACCTTGCAAAGATGGGAAAATGTTAGAGAGACACTTTGAAATTACTGTTTTTTGACATTAAAATCTGTAATGGGGTATGATAGATTGATTTGTTCGGAAATATGAACAGGATGTTCATGAAATCAAATGTGGGATCATCTGCGAAAGAAAGATAAACTTTCGTCACTATCTTTCATCGTTCAAGATAACCTCTTGTGGGGTATTCATATTTTCGAACCAGATCAATATAATAGTATTACCAATAGCGATAACAAAATTGTATACCTTGCCTCAGCAAACTTCATATGTAAGTCAGCTCCCGAAATATTAATTCAAGAAGACCATCATCATCCCTCTCGCATGATTACATATGAACTAATTGGTAAGAGTCGTAATAATAAAAATAAAACCAACTCGGTCTTTATAACTATAAAAAGCAATCTCCCAGAACTCTACAAAAAATATGCTGATACTGATTGGGGTTTTCTGAAAAATGTATCTAACTACTGCCGAAATATTGAGCGGCATATTATAACCGACCCAAAAAAAATCATGCAATTCGTTAATAAAAGAAACACTCATTTTCCCTGCCTTCAACAATGGTCTATAGTGGTATTGAACACAATGATCCCGTAAGCATTGCAAATGCAGTTGCAGAGTATTTTCATAATTTCTTGGAAACACCTGGTAAAGCCATCCCAAACAATACTAGTGCCAACATGTCGAATGATGCTTCAATTATTACCGAATTTTCTGGAAGTGAAGTTTGTGATAATCTCAAAAAAATCAAGCCAAAAACTACGATGGGACCTGATAAAATACCCGCCTTTTTGTTACATGACTGTACCGCCGTCTTTGCTGAACCTTTGACATTACTCCTCAACCTCTCTCTGAAATACAAACACTTGCCTGATATTCTGCGACAGTCTAAGTCAATACCAGTGTTCAAAAAAGGGAGTTACTATTATTTTTGGACGGAGTGGGCAATACACAGACGGCGAAAACGCGTCGAGAGTTTAAGGCGAGGTTGCGTCGCGACGCACTGGATCAAGGGTTAAGTATCGTTTTCGGAGTTAATCAGGACACGCGAGTGCTTAGCGTAGAACCCGCTACGAAACGGAAAATAGTGACGGTGATCGTGCATTGGAAAACAATTCGTGAATTCATGGAATTGGTGGATTTTCTGGATTTTCTGCCACTGGTTAGGGAATACAGGGTAGGCGATTTGAAGCTGTCTGTTAATGTAACTAACCACTTATATCTCTGGGAAGGATTTCTTTTCAATTTTAATTTTTACCCAAGTACGCTCTTTGCAAATGAGAATAATCGTAACACTCTCTCACATACACTAAATTCTTCATTTTGAAACCGGTTACAAAATTTTTACAGAACAGGCAAACGAACAAACAGACAGACAAGAAAGCGAGTTATTCAGTTCTGAGCTATGTTCAAAAGGGTGAACTTTCCAGAAATATTAATTTCAGTTGAGTCATTCACAAGGAGATTCCTGAAATTCCTTTCTCCCAAAAATTCCCATATTTTTTTTACCGACTGCATCTATATTGATGGAGTTTTTCCAGAAGTGACTTGTCGTTTTCTGAAGTTTCCTATAAAACATTGAGTTACCCGTTTACAAAATCTAGGAGAAAAATCACAATCAGTAGTCGTTTTTCAAAGAGTATTGTGTGTGTATTGTGTGATGTCAGAAAGAGATATGTCAAACATTTGAAGTGACACAAAGCAAATCATTCGATTATTATTTATTATACGCCTAGACATTGAGATTCTATGATCCAAATCACCTACTGAAAAAAGTTATGTTGTAATTTGCATGTTTTCCATCTAGATATTCCAGACGTTTCCATAATTCAGAATTGTCGGGTCCACAATGCTGTGACGGAATCTCGATTAAGCATGAAAAAATCCTTGTCACACCCGTAGTTCTGCTTTCGTATTCATCATACGAATATCCAGACTCTAATTATAATCCTGTGTATTCCAGAACACCTCGGTCGGCGAGTTCCAAATGAACCCACAGCAAAAAATTGCGCTCAGTTTTGCTATAAATTATCCCGCCTACATGTATTCTTCCGCAAAAATTCGTTATCCGCAGCGAGAAATTCGCACCTAATGACTTTAAAATTGTAGCTATTTAGCCTCGTCGTTGAATTCCTCTATATTTGAAAACGAACATTGGTCTTTCGTAGAGAATATACCAGGTCTGCGTCAATATTTCATCGACACGAACAGGTAATTTTCACCTGAAGGGGATAAACAAATTGTTCTTTAACTTTCAGGCGGCGCCAACGTCGACTTTTACAAGGTCGAAGAAAAAAACCACATACATCCCTCCGAAAAATGACTTGTTCCTACGTAAAAACGTCCGCTGAATCTGAAAATGCCAATGTCGAGTCGATGGCAAGTCTTCTAAGAGAGTTAGAGTGATTTTTTGGAGGTCGCCTCGACGGTTCCGATCGAATCGAAATTGATATTTTCGGATTCAGCGGCCATTTTTTCGTGAGAAAAAGTTATTTTCGCGAGGACTCAATTCTTAGTTTTTTTTAATCGGCTCCGATCACGCGCGTGTCATCGAAAATGCGTTTTTTTGGTGCAGAGTTCCGCGAGTCCGTTCGTAGCGGACGAATCTGGGATCAAATTCGGACGAGATGCACACCATCGGATTCGCAAGGAAATTTTCTATCTTTAACCCTTTCCGTACGGATTTTGTGGTTGATGGAAGTCGAACTATGCTTCCGGGAAGGGTGAGCGGGTAGAAATTCGTGCAGACTTCTGTTTGAAAAATCGTAGAAAAATCAGGGACTGGGTGATCGGTACGGTATTGCACGGACGTATGCACAAAACTACGAAGAAAACGAATCCGAAAGTGTTGTTCCGGAAAAAATATTTTTTCCGGGATTTTTCGGAAAAGCTTTTCTCTAACTCGAGAACGGTGATAGATAGAGCGAATCTGCGAAGGCCAATCGATTCATTAGGGTCGAATTAGTCTTAGTATGGAGTTTGGAATCGATCGGGGAAAAAAAAATTTCGAACGAAAAATTGCACAAGGGGGTAGGTCGGAAATATCATCGAAAACTCAAAGTGGTCCTATCAATCTGCGGTTTTCACCAGAATGATCGAATTCCAGCAAAGATTCCGAAAATGTGGCCTATGTGGTAGCCAAGATCGATCGATTCGCCGTGAAATGCAGAAAACCGAAACATCCGTCAGGCGGCGCCACCGTCGACTTTGACATGTTCGAAAAAGGAATCCACATACAGCTCTCCGGAAAATGACTTTCTCCTACGGAAAAAATGTCCGCTGAATGCGAAAATGCCAACGTCGAGTCGGTGGGAAGTCTGCTGAGAGAGTTAGAGTGATTTTTTCGAGGTCGCTTCGACGGTTCGAGATTTTGAAAAATGCTTACTCCCTCAGCAGAGTCGAGATCGAATTGACATTGATATTTTCGGATTCAGCGGACAATTTGATGTAAGAAAAAAGTAATTTTTGCGAGGACTTAATTCCTAGTTTTTTTTTAATCGGCTCCGATCACGCACGTGTCATCGAAAATGCGTTTTTCCGGTCAAGAATTCCGCGAGTCCGTTCGTAGCGGACGAATCTGTGATCCGATACGGACGAGAGGCACACCATCGAATGTGTAAGGAAATTTTCTATCAAAATATGGAATATTCGCGAAAAAACTCCTTCCGTACGGATGTTGTGGTCGACGGATGTCGAACTATGCTCCAGGGAAGGGTGAGGGGGTAGAGATTCGTGAAGAATTCTTTTTGAAAAATCGTAGAAAAATCAGGGACAGGTTGATCGATACGGCATCGCAGGGACGTATGCACAAAACTACGTAGAAAACGAATCCAGAAGTGTATTTCCGGAAAAATTATTTCTTCCGGGATTTTCCGGAAAAGATTTTTTCTACTCGAGAACGGTAATAGAAAGAGCGATTCTGCGAACGCCAATCGATTCAGAAGGGTCGAATCAGTCTTAGTATGGAGTTTGGAATGAATCACCAGTTTGGATATAACAAGGTTTGCTGTTTCCTTCACTTTGAAATTGAATATCTATCTCAGGCAGCCTGCATTGTGTACATTTACCACACAATCAGGTCAACATTCTACATTATTCGAATGCCGAGTTGAATGTTTATTGCATTTGGCGATTTCCAATTTTTTTTTTCAACAGGTCACCTGAAATTAGGCGGGTGGCGCTACCCAACATTTTGTCGAATTTTGCAATGAACAAAACATTGAAAAAAACAGATTTTTAACCACTGTAATTCGTTATAAGATGGCATTATCCACTCGTCATTGACGGGTGTGCAAGAAGTTGAATTACACCCTGTATATTCTTGTAGTCGTCGTTTTTTAAATTCATCCGTTATGTTATTTCTGTATATTTTGTCTAGGTCTATTAAGCAAATGTGGATTCCACCTTTTTTTTCAACCTTTTTCTTTCATTTTTGTTAATGTGAATAAAGCGTACCTGTCCATCTATTTTCCTTCATATCAGTGAATCCTTGGTGAAACAATCTTGTGTTATATATTCAATAACATCAATTTTTGGTTAGAACTCTAGGCTATGAGCGCAGCGAAGTATTATGACGATACATTATCTGTGGCTTAAGTTAATGGTATGAGAGGTGTTAGCCCACTAATTGTGATATATGGTTATATCAATAAAATCTATATTGACATATTTATGTCGGTTTACAAGCGATTCCAGTTACCACCAGAATCTCGGGTGCATCATGATCGATTGAACATGAAAGGCAGTAAACATGATCGTGCTATATTTTCATGTATTAGGGAGCTCGTGTCGACCTCCCAATCCATATTTAGGATTCGAAATTTATCACTATGGATATTGTAGAAACTAGAGGGGATGCGACAGAGCAAATTCGGGTTTGGGATTACTATTTATGAGATTAAGATTGGGACCTGGAATGATTAAACAAATCAGTAGAGTTAAACATTTTTTTTTACAAAAATGGCTATAGGGATCTTTCCTGAAGAGACCCAAAAACGAACAAGAAAACAAGAGGACTATTATACAGAAATGGGTTGATTGCTGAGGAAATGGATGGGTAATAATCCCTGAGCTGGCATATGAATCGGAATACTACTTTTAACATGACATATACTGGAGAAATGGATGCCAATCTTTTTCTTTGATTTCGCAGAGAATTCTCAAATCAATCATAATTATCAGACGCGTATTTTCGGCTTGACAAATGCATGAGAGAACCCAGGAAAACCTGCATCACCACATGAACCTCTCTTACCTGTTCAACCTTATTCAAATCTATTCATCGATGCACTATATCATTTTGTCTTTATCATTGATTATTACCTCAGTATTATTTCTTGATATTGCTTCCTGACTATCCTACATTAAAAATCCTTCATACTGATCTCCAGCTACAAGAATGAAAAGGGTATTGTGTTGGGAAACCATAAAATTCTAGTCTGAATAGGTGTCACATATGTGATAGGTTCATAATTCCCATAAGAAAATCAAGTGATGTCTCTTGTATAATATTTTCGTAAGAATTTGATGCTAGAAGTCAAAGTTAACAAAAATTAATTCTTCAAAGTAACTTGGTCTATTATCAGAAATTGGAGCCAGAATCGTTTCGGATGAGCATGACATGATACAATTTACTCTCCTCAAATAATTTATTTTGGAGCTAAATTTTTGAAATCTATAAAATGCCAAGAATAAATTCGAATAGAATTCATAAACCATACAAGTATACCACCAACTACTATCGATTAGCTGCCAGAATGGAAATATAATCCGAACCTACACTTCCCAAAGTCCAAAGATCAGAGCCATCATGTTACTTATGTGGTACATCAGAATATTCTACTATTTGCTCCACGTCTTTTAATGACTTCAACTATTTCGAAACATTCATCTTCCATTTTTATGAATAAAATATGAAAGCAAATAAGTGTCAACCATCGACGGAGGCAATACAAAACAGGCTTATGTTAGGTTATGCTGGTAATGGATGGATTGAAGGATGAATGCATAGATAAGCTGCGTTCAACAAGCTTCGTCTGTCGCCAGCGGTAAACTACTGCCGTGACGTTTCCAATGATACGACAAAATGAAATTTAATGTTGGTCCAGCTGAAGCAAATGGGTAAAAAAATGTATTGAATACAGTGCAAGAAAACGGAAGCAAATAGCAAAACAATAAAAGATTGATGCGTTGAAACGATGATTTCGAACCATTTCGACGTCTGGAAACGTCGAATTAAAGTTCTAGTTCGATGGACATGCGACTAACACGCGCCTATTGTAAATGTTTTTGTATTCAGCTGTCTTGAGGAATGCCATTTTTCATTTCCAATGAATTTAAAATGTTATAATTGGCTATTTCTCTCCGGATAGAGATTCCCTCCTTACACCGAGATAACATTATCATGGATATTATTATGGCAAAATGTGCACTGAATACAATTATCGCGTACTATTTTCAATACCACTGATATTTCATGTTCAATTCCAGAATAAATACTCATTACGTGATTTTGTAGTATATATTGTTTTCTTTGAGTAACTAGGTATAGGCTAGACGGGGATACTTGGTTTCACCATCAACAAGAAGTAAAAAATAATGTTTATGTTTTCTCCGTATTAGGAATTAAAATGATCATTTTAGTGTTTCTGCTCAGAATAACGAATAACAACAATATACATTTATTATCCCCGATTCCAATCCAACCAGAGAACGGAACGTATAGACATATCGCATAAAAAAATATCCAATAACAAATTTGTATTTCATCACGTGACCACAATGTGAAAGGGTCTGAAATCCCAAAATGAGGAAACTGGACTTCATAGTCAGGAATAAAGGTTACTTTCGACTTTGCATAAAGCCTATGTGTTCTCAAAGTTGAAATTTCAGTAAAATGCGACTCAAATATGGGATAGACGCCATATTTTTTGGCTTGAAGCGTTTCCGTCATTGCAAAAATGATCCATAATTTTCTTGAATCGACTATATTTTAATGGAAGATAGTCAAAAACTTGGTGCATATGATATATATATATATATATATATATATATATATATATATATTATATAATGAAGATTGCTAGTAATTTTCGCTATTCTTTGTGAGCCAAATTGTTATGATATAGATAAGTATTTTCGCACTGTATAATATTTTGTGATTTAATAATAATTGCTAGCTAATGTCACTGTTCTCTCGTCACGTTGCTGCCAATTGTTATCACTTTCCTTATCACAGCTAAGCACATTTGGTACGCCTCTTGTCTCAGATAGCCGGTTCAGGCAATTGAGCCACTAGCTACTGCTTGATATGTCAAATTTCTATTTATTCAATGGTCATAAGTATGATTGTTGATCATGTAGAAAACAAACGACAAAGTATCAAAAAGCAATTATTTCCTTTATTCAGGAATACTTAAATATACCTGGCCTACGAAAGATAACTTACTCTAAGGTGAATCTACAAATATTTATGGATAATCATGAGAAAAGTTCATTGACAAAATATACACTTTTACCTTGAAAGTGAAAATGTCTTTAATAGTTCGAAATCAATTGAAATAAAGTTCTTCCGATGGAATATGCGTTATTAGTGAAATTGTTCAGTTCGGAATGTGCACTATGGAAGGTTTATACCTGTCTGGAATTGTCGCTGTTCAATACACGCCAGGATTTGGATTCCCTTTCACTCCAATGCTATCAGGAACTCCAATACCAAATAGAAGGTACTCCAATGCTATCAGGAACTCCAATACCAAATAGAAGGAACCATACAAATCCAGCAATCAGCTTTGGATACTTGTATACGGTGTACAAATAAGGTAATGTTGGTTTTCCGCTTATAATGTTGAAAATTATTCAATTTTTCTTTCTCCAAAAAATATAACGTGGCATTCGTTTTGAATTTATTTTCGATCTCCTTGTGGCTTTGTTTGTTGTCACCTGGATACCATTTTTGTTCCTTCCCTCTGATTCGAATTTTTGAATTCACGCACTAAATTGTCACATTTTCACTGTTTGGGTTTATTTGTCATAACTTATACATGAAACTATTTTTCCATTCTTATTAACTATGTACAAATTCCAGTAATAATTGCCTCTGACACTCTCTTGTTCATATTCCCTCACAATTTCAAATTCTACATGTGACCATCTGTTCCCTGATTGGCTATTGTCATCAAGAAGTTTGCTGTTCTACCATTGGCTACTTTCAGTTAGCTACAATTTCATATACTGTATGTTTCAAATTTATAAATTTTATTCAGGAAATTTTTGTAAATCTAGACTTTTTGTTGTCTTTTGAAGAATTATGGGTTGTAATCATTATGACAGTGTATGAAATTGATTGTGTTATATAATTTGGATATTTTTATCTATTCATATCATACAGAGGCTTAATAAAAGAAATAGAATTTCAAAAATCTGTAAAAACAATCTCTTGAAACTAATAGCTATTTAGTAATTATTCTTTTTGTGGGTTTTTTCTTTTTAAAATATATAACTGGTTTTTCATAACATAACAATATATATATATATATATATATATATATATATATATATATATATATATATATATATATATATATATATATATATACATATTTCATCTATGAAATTAGTTTCTGCAGTGTTTGATGAAAAAAGTTGAGGAAGTACACTCAATTTTATGAATTTTTTCCATACAAATTTGATATTTTGAAGGGGCCCACTTGTTTTACATAAGTAAAATTCAACATTGTCACAGAAAAGTTTGTATCGCAAATGAAATCCAGATGTGAATGCGAAACCATCACTTGCATACATCATTCTCTGCTGTACATTTCTTGACAGTTCCTTTTTTTCATACGCCATGTTCATCTTCAAAGATTTTACGAATGAACATGAAGGTCAAGATACACAATATGCAGTAAACATTATCTTCTTCTAACTGTTTACTGTTTGTTTTTATAGTGTTTATAACCTAAAATAGGTGGAAATGACAAAATTTTCACAATCAATCGACTATTCTGAAGGCAATTTTACCTATTTATGCCTTCGACTTATTAGGCAAAATGTATTGATTGCCCAATTTTCGACTTCTGACTTACTTCCATTTTCTTCCCCATATTGGTAAATTTAAGGTAATTATAAGGTAAGAATTACGTTGAAAAGGGAAACATTCTCAATTAAATATTGATAGAAAGATTTTTCTGTGAATTGAAAAATCCACGATTAAAAGGAGTTATTTTCTTTTGTGACTAAAGTTTATCTTTCAGTCGCAGATGATTCCACATCTGATTTTATGAACATCCTGTTTATATTTTCAACAAATCAAGTAAGAATTACCTTCGCCAATTTGGGCGCTGACCTATTTGAAGATCGAAATGACGTAAATTTTACTTAAAATGTTTGTTGGGTTGTAATCTCTGAGTCATACCTACATGTACATTCAAAGTTTACATTACAAATATTTGATTGATTATATCGAAAAATGATGATGATTCTCGTAGAGATATGGCTCCCTGGTCTCATAACTATTTTCAATCAAACTGCATGTGTTGTTCAGGTTGAAGGGAAAAAAAATTGTGAGAGATCCGTACTTATCTAATTTTCTATGAAGTTGGCGCATGGAGACTATCAAATGTGATTGAGAGATGTCTCTCCACACGCCAGATTCCATGGAAAGAAATATTTTCCAGTCAATAAAGTTTCCTAACGCATAAGTAATGGAGTATCTCACATGGTTTCTGATAAAATTCCCTGAGAAAGTTCGCGAAGGGCATATGCCGAACATAATAAATGTTGCGGAATGTATGTAGATTCCGAGGTGATTTCCTCAAGAATATGAACAGGTGGGGCTTCCTGAGAAGCCTTCCACCCAGATTTTATGATCTGTAAATGATCAGTTTATGCCTCCAGGGTACAAAATCCACTTTCGATTCGCATTTTCGGCTCATTTCGTGCTCTTGCACTTTATTTAACGTACATTCTCAGTTTTCAGTACGAATTTATGGTTTTGGAATCATACATAGAAATAAAAAGAGGTCGAATTGGTGTCAAGCCTCGTACCATGTTCCGTACCAAAAAAAAGTATGGAAATTTGAGTTGTATACCGGATGTTAACGTATTTTTAGACAAGCCGCTAAGAAATCAAAAGTTATCAAATTATGACTGAGGCCAACAAATACTCTACAAAATTCATTGAGTTTCGAAACAAAATGCATGGTGGAGGATGGGACAGCCCCAAGTAGCTGACAGTGATTCATGAGGAGATTTTCCACTTGAAGTTCACCAGGAAAATGTACTTCAGGTCTAGCAGATTTCATGGAAAAATTATGATTGAAAATCCACATTTACAGTTATTGAAGTAATCGGGAACTTGTAGACCTTTTATCGATTCATAGGTTCATCGAGAAACAGACTCCGTATTTGTTAGCTTGAACTCTATCTGCATTTGAATAGAAATCCACAATTTTCACAGAAAAACAACAATTCAATGGATCGTCTTCAAGAAAATCATGAATCAGAGATGTGTAAACAAAATACACCATCAAAATTAATTTCTGGTTTTTCTGTTGCTTATTGAAGTTTTTTGGGAATTTACATGAGTGAAACTGATATTACTAAAGGAAATATTGTGTTGCTGGTAGAATAACGACCACATGCATCCATCATTCTTCTCTGTGAGTTCAGACTGTCATGTGCATATTATCAACTGCAATGTTCTACGCATTCTACAGTACCAGAAAGTAAATTGAGATTAGACACAGAGCAAACTTCTTTCTTCTTCTAACGTCCATTTCTTCAATTCCTTATGGTTGAAACTATCAGTGGTCAATAGGTAAAAGGACTGTTTTTCTTCTTCGATTCACTTGGTAATATGTTCCAAAACACCAATTTTTTCAATAAATTATCTTCGTCTTTCTAGGTATTGGTTAATCTAACATAAGTATGGCGTAAAATTGGAATGATTGAACTTTTTACTAAAACATATATTGGGAATAGCCTATCTTTTGTTTCTTTATGAGATGAAGGTTCATCAAATATCGACTGAACTAATTAAAAAAAAAAAGAGAAGTAGGAAGCCGATTTTTCTGTATACAGGGTGTTTCCTAATAACATGCTTATTTTTAAGGAGGTTTTTCTTGGGTCCATTTTGGGAAAAACTCCATATGAACATATGTCCTGAAGGTCTCAACTTTTAAACTACAGGGTGCTAATGTTTTAAGAATTTTTTTTTATGATAATTTTGGTAGAACCCCAGATATTTTTGTGAAACGTAATACGCATCTTCTATGCATCAAAAGGCATTCTCTGATGTACAACATAATTTTTTATCCTTGCCAGTGACGTTCGAGCGGGATTTGCACTGAATCATTTCAAAGAAAAAAGTGGTACGCTTTTTCCCAAAGTAGAAATCATTTTTGAATTTCTCATTCCTTTCTGAGCAAATCTGGTCTCCTGATTTTTTTCCATTTGACGTACGGATTTCACATAACAAAATAAAATTAATTCATATAAAATTGGGTATTTCAATGATCAATCAAAACCTATCTAGTAGGTAAGAAGCATATTTTGTTTTGTAAACATAAACAGTTTCGATAGTTGTCTACCTAGTCTAGTTGTTGTTGTTGAGTCATCAAAATTAACAATATTATTGAAAAAACATGGTCCAATTTACGAATTCTGAGTTCGCAGATATGAATTACATGTATGGGCTTGTAACGCACTGGAAGCCAGGCGGTTGTATGAGGACCGCTTTCCAAATAAAAACATTCCAGATGCACGAACATTTTTAAACATTCATAGAAGGTTGTGCGAAAAGGAAAGTTTTGAACCAGACAATCATCTAAAATAAATACAACGCTCTGTGAGAACACCAGAATTTCACTTCAAAAAGAAGCAGTGGCGTATCACTTTTATCTTCAAAATGATTCAGTTCAAATCCCGCACGAACGCCACTGGTAAGAATAAAAAATATATTTTGCAGCAGAAAATGCCTTTTGATGCATGTTATCATAAAAAAAATTCATTTTTCAAACTTCAGCACCCTGTAGTTCAAAAGTTAAGACCTTTAGGACATATGTTCATATATGGTTTTTTTCCCAAAATGGACCCAGGAATAATCTTCTTATCAGCATGCTTTTAGGAAACACCCTGTATAGAATAAATTCTTCAGTCTATCAAATAATCACGAAAGACTATACTATGTTAGCCTGTGAAGGTCATTGTGTATGGATTCAGAAGTGTGTTGGACACTTTCAGGATCCTAAAAATGAAAATAACCATTCTGGTGAAGAGGCGAAGACATGCCATATTGGAATTACCAACTCTTTCCCATTCATTATGTGTTCATGGGTGATAGAATAGAAATTTCATGATCAAGTCTCCAAAAGTAATAAAACACCAATATATTGCAGCGAGTGTGTACGAGTATATCGTGCCAATGCCAATAATGGGGAATAATTTACATTTTGTGAGAGTCATGGGTAATGTCCTATGAATCGTGATAAGAATGCCGCTCGTGTCACGCCACTAGAGTTACAGCTAGCTGTCTGTTTCGTTCAGGGACGGGTCAGCACTTCTAGGAGTGGTTAACGAATATATTTTGAGAATGGCTGACAGAGAATTATAACAGAGCAGAATCTCCAATCAACATCCAACTTTTCCATGATGGCGAAAAACGACAATAGGAATGCTACACGAAACACAGATATATGAATTGTCTCTTGTTTTCGGGAATTCACAAATTATAATATACATGGGGAATTTATACATTTTTATTACAATAATTGTTATTTTTATTGTCTATGTGGATCTACGAAAAAAAGTTGAGCTGATTTGAAACTAAATTTTGTATACTACTATAAATTCCATTGTATATTTCAGAATGGTATGATAGGGAAATTATTCTCAAAGTCTACTTTCAATCTCACGTTCGGATTGTACATATTTGACAAGCTATATTGAATGAATTCGAGCCATTGAGATGTCAAGTACCGTCTTTGAACAACCAACCAATGTTGGGAATTCTGGGTGGAATTATTATTATTCCATAGATCACTTCCAAACACGAATTTAGTATTTTCTGAATTCTGTTTTTATTCTCACTTATTGAACTTGAATCTACTAGTAGCGGAATGAGGGTACCATGAAAAGTTCGTTCCACAAAAAACGTAAGACATTTTCTGTTACCATATTCTATTACCAAGTTAGAGTAGGCCCATTTTTTATTATAATTTTGGAATTTGATTTTCGCACCAGTGATGATGCAACTACTTTGTCCTATGATGGGTAGGATGTCCGAGCTCACTCATATTGAAACAATGTTCTAGAAGTGATAATATGGAGTTGTTAATATATCCTGAAATTGCGCAGATATTTTCCTTCTGTAGAAATGTAGGGTGCGCGTCATCCGCAAGTAATTGAACTGTTCTCATAAGACCTGATGTATATATGATGACCAGCATGGGTCCCACGATGGATCCCTGAGGAACTCCAGATCCGAGATTCATGAACCGATATTGCTATCCATCTTACACACTTCGTGTTTCCTGTTCTTCGGTAAATTTTCTGATTACTTATACTTAGGGTTGATGGAACTATTAAAACAGTAATTATGCAAATATCTGAATACAAAGTAAAACTAGAAAATTTGCTAATGAAAGAAACCACATATGAAAAAGAGAGATTCAATCCCACAGAAAATTAATAAATTAGTAAATATATGGTTCTCATCGACACTTATAGATCAAGAAACAAAAAACAAACTTAATATACGGTTTGCCCAAATTAAACAAAACTGGAATTTCCTTCCGCCATGTTTTCAACAATATTTAATCTGCCACTTACAATTTATCAAAATTCCTCTCTGAAATTATTTCGAATGTTAGTAGAAAAATGATAACTATATAAAAAAACTCTTGGGAATTTGTGGAATTCCAGAAAATCATATAATCATCTCTCTGGATATAGTTTCTTTATATTTTTATATTAATATTTTAAATTATTTACTATTATTGTTTGTGACGTGTATGTGATGTTCATTTTTACGCCGGAGGTTTTAGATTGTCTCTTTCCGACTATTTCTTGATTTTATTGTCTCTTTTCGACTATTTCTTGATTTTATTGACGTTTTTCTATTTTTTATTTGTATTTTCACACTGTTGATGTACAAATTAATTTGTGAAAATAAAGAAATTATTATTATTATTATTATATACAAATATAGATACAAAATTAGCGATAGATATCATAAGAAAAAATTGGCATGAAATCTAAAGTCACACAACACTAACCTTGAGAGAGTTTTTGAAAGGAATTGAACTATGTTCAACCTCAACCTCAAATATGAAAATAAATTCTACTCACATATATTCAGAATTGCAATGAGATCTCCAATTGCTGCAACAGTAGCAAATCTGGTTATGGAGATGTTGAAGAAAATATCATCAAATAACATTCGAACCAATATTCTTCAAACGATATGTAGACGATTGTTTAACCTGTATTCCTACTGACGAAGTTGATGGAATTCTAGAAACACTCAATCAATATCACCGTAATATGAAATTTACAATAGAAAAGAAATGAAAAAAAAATCTCGACACAACAATAATACACGACAATTATGGTTTATTAAACCAAATGCATCAAATCGTTACACAAACTATTTGTCAAACGCACCCCTTAGTTACAAAACTAATGTTATCCAAAATTTAACTGACAGAGCTATAAAGCTCTCTGAAATAAAAAGTACGCTGTATCTCGAGAACGACAAGGAGATAGAAAAATTTCGCGAACGCCAATCGATTCAAAATAATCGATTTGGTGGATATGGGGGATTTCGGAGAGAAACCCGACTTCATTTTCCTGTTTCAATTTCTTCTTCACCCATCCACCCTAAAAATGTTCTTAGAAATTTTTTTGATAAGTTCGCAGTGGTGGTTTTCCTGGACCTTTGCGAAACCCACCCCCAATATATAAAATTTTCACTTTGTTTCCATCATTGCATGGAAATTATCCTCATGAAGTCTGATGAATAATACCATTTTTGGAATCACCATGAAATTTCCTACATTTCGGTTATAAATTGAAGTCGATACGAATATTTTCGATATTCGTCCATTTTAAGGGAACATATCCCGAATTTCTCTCCGAAATCCTGCATACCCACCAAATCGATTATTCTGAATCGATTGGCGTTCGCGAAATTCCTCAAATTTTTGTCGTTCTCGAGATACAGCCTACTTTTCATTTCAAAGTCCTCTGGCACAACCCCTTGGCAAAGGTCCAACAATTCTGCAAGCTTCAATCCATGCTATAGAAATTTGCGCTCAAGAATGCCTTGAAAGAGTCTCCAGGGGGGCAAAAAATATATATCCAATCAGATAGCCAATCAGCCTGGAAGCTGTTAAGAAGGGGCAAATACTCAAAAACCTGGGCCCAGAACTATTCTATGGTCACTCAAATAAAAACCCACTGAAATGAAGTTCCGGGACAAATAAAAGCGAGTTTGATAAGGAAGACTTGAAACTGGTAATGGGACAGCTTGCCGAATATTGTCCTCCAAAAATGGATAGATCAGGATTTTATATTTGTGTGTGCATTCCTAACCTTACCTAACTTTTGATTTCATGCGAATTATATCTACGACAAACCTCGATCTCATCGAGATGATTCTGCAGTTCCTCTGATTTTACATCCAACAAATTCTGCTTTACCTCGTGATGAGAAATATGAATCCCTAACTCTCATGAACTCATCTCCTGGGAAATTGTAGCTTCATAAATACAACAAATTCCAACTTCTCATTCAACTGTTACATACAGAAGACTGCGGCAAAAAAATCGAGCAGACGAACAGACAAACTCTGGGATGAAACCATCGCTACGTAATAGTAAAAAATTACCACGGTATATTGTCATTCCGCCCTTTTCTCTCTCAGAAATGTGGAACGGATTGTTACTCTGGATTCAAATTATTCGTGAAATTCACTCGACTTGGGTATTGCCACTTTATACCAACAAAATATATTATAAAATTAGAGATAAGTGGCTCTGCTGCACTTACGTTGCGGAATTAATTCCAGAACGTTCGCCGTTTGAATAAATTTGGGGGTGAAATGGGTACGCCTTTTTCATATCTTCCGATCTTTCCATGAGTTGGTTGTAGTTGAAACAGTTTGGGAATGAATTTCATTGAACTGGAACTCATCGATGGGTTTCATTTCAGTCAGTGGAATAGGGTCGGATGGGTATTCTTCCACGAGGGATAGAATAAACTTTTTTTCAATAGACCTACTCACTTCACCCAAATAGCCTATCTACCCTTCTGGGTGTGGAACGTTCAATTCTTATTTCATTCATGTATTTATTTATCCCAAACAGACCAATCGGTCCAATTACAAGAGATATGAAATATAATAATCTAAATTAACTTGGTACTTAAACTATTTCCAATATTGAATTTACATTCTGAAACGGATTGTACGTGAAAAGGAAAGAAGTGTTTAGGAATAGCTGTTCTGATTTTTTTAATTAATATAAAAAAAGGACGGTATTTTTAGGGATTATTTCACGTTCACTACAAATGGCGTTGTCCTTTCCCAAAATTGTAGGTGGTAGTCGGACGAAAATCCGAATTCTGTCATTGCCAATAAAAAACAGTTATGGTGCGGTATTATCAACGACAACATAATAATGCCTTGTTTTTGCCAAAACCCTAATAATAATAATAATAATTTCATTAACCATTTTCTGGTACAGGGTGTATATATGGTAGGTCTACAAAGTACAAAGATGTATGTAATTTATCCACCATTTCCTGGATAGATGAAACTATGGATATCGCATAGTGCAGTACGTACATAGGGTAAAGTCATATATCATAAAAGTGTTTATAAATAAACCACAAAAATTAAGTAAAATTAAAAACATATTGAGAACAATATTACAGCAAGTATATGTAAAAGACACAATATACATATATGAAAGTATAAATCACACTGAAAACATCCAAATATTCTTGATGAGCATAGTGAAATTTTCAGTCAGCTAACATTTTGTTCTATCAATAAATATTCTATCACTGACAAGTTGAAACCATGGTTATAGAAAAAGGAAAAGCTAACAGCAGAGATGGCAGTTTGTTACAAGATACATATTGAAAAATAACATGAGTTATAATGGATCAACCAAATATTCTTGATGAGAATAGTAACATTTGTTAATTAGCAGACATTTTATTTTATTGAAAAATATTCTGTCAGCTCCAGAATTTTTTATATCAGTTGGTAGTTTGTTGTGGAAACTTAGTGCTTTGTAGAGAGGAGAATTTTCAAATTTTGCGGTTCTGTGGTTAGGTAATCCATGACACCATGGCGTGTGTGATAAGCATAAGAAGAAGCATTTTGTTTCGAAGGATTTCAAGTTGCTTCTAATGAATTTCACACTATTTAAAATATATATCGATGGGGCAGTGAGCAATTTATCTCTTATAAATACTGATTTGCAACTGTCTCGGTAGCCCATATCAAAGATCAGTCTCAAGATACGTTTCTGACCCACAAATACTCTACTAAAATCTCTTCCACAACCCCATGACATTATGTTGAAAGAAATGTGTGAGTATACCATTACATAATAGATGTTCAACAGACTCTCTGTGACTACACAAGTTTTCATCTGCTTAATTGGAAAGAATGCTGAATTCAGTTCCTTGCATATGTGATTGATATGAAGATCCCAGCTTAACCTTTCATCTAGGAAGTTCCCAAGAATGTTACTTCTTGAGACATAGTTAATTCATCAATATGAATCATTCCATGAGGGATATCATCCTTCCTATTGAATAAATTCTTTGATACAGGCTTTTTTGAATTTAAAATAAATTGATTCCTGTCACACCATGATGTGAATGTATCAATGATTCTGCATACATTTGCTACTAAATCATCTGGTTCACGACTAGCAACTGTTATCGTTGTGTCATCAGCAAACATAGTTATGTGGCAATCAGTTACATGTTCGGGCAAATCGTTGACGAATATTACAAAAAGTAAGGGTCCTAGGTGATACCTATTATCAGTTCTTGGGGAACGAACTGAGGGATTTTTTTGGATAATATAAGTTTCCAACAACGAAATAAATTATGGTTTGTACATGGTGGATGTCGCTCATTCTACTAGAATTATTTCTGAATGGTCAAATGGGGAACTTGTTGATAAATGGTTAAGACGAAATACCGATCTACGGTGGCCACCTCGTTTGCCAGATCTCATCCCGTTAGATTTTTCATGGGATATTCGAAGCGAAATGTATTGAAAAATCGCCATTCAGTAATGTCGAGGAGCTTGAAAATTCGATACGATTTCATTGCAGAAATATTCTAGCAAATGTATTGCGATTGAACCGGAAGGCGGTTTTTGAACGAGACCTTCTGGTTCTCCCATTTTGTTGAAAAAATCGACGCCATTCATGGTTGCATTCAGAACAATTTGATTATACTAATATTGTGCTTTTCTTGGGGTACTGCCCCAAAATTAAAAAAAAAAAGGTAAGAAATTATTCCTACATAAGGATGTACCTTCAGATTGTTTAATCAATCTATCTTATTTTCATCCACCACATCAACTGAAGATGGACGTATATACGTCTGAAACATGTATAATATCATCAAGAGTTCGGACTTGATTCCTAACTTTGGAGAAATGTATCCAAAGTTTGGTTCTGATACCTAACTGTTGAAAATTAAACGTTGTGGAGACGACTTTGTGTGATTCTTTCCCATTTGTATTTTGATTTATTCAATCGATATATACCTTGTTATCGAAAGATATCACCTCTCATAGATAAAGTCATATAAATATAAACTGAATAAATAAGTAAATAAATAAGTTTATGAATCGTATGGTGCAGATAATATAACATTGTCACAATTATAAAAAATACATTTTTCACAAAACAGAACAACAGTAACCCAAAGGAACAAACAGATATCATCCACTTGAGCAGTTGAGAATGAATAAACTATCTTAACGGATTCAATAGAGTTTCAGATTTGAATTATCCATTCCAATCTTTGTCAAGAAACTCTTGAACACTATAAAACACCTCATCTATAAGTAAGATTTTTATAGATCTCCTGAAATGAGGTTGCGAAACAATGTTTTTGAAGATGGGTGGGAGATGATTGTATAGTTTGACTGCACTATAAATCAGAGAGTTCTTCGGTGATTTTGAAAACGGAATAGAAAGTCTCAAATTATTATGATGCTTTATTTTTGTGAACTAAACACCAGTTTCGAGAATAAATAACGAAGGAAGGGTCAGGATTTTTTGTTGAGAGAACAGCGGCTTACAAGATACTCTGAGTCCAACTTTACAAAGGTAACGAACTGCACGTTTTTGAAGAACAGATATACTATTGAAGTTTTGGTGACTGCAGTTACCCCAGAGGGGTATGCCATTCCTAATATGAGATTCAATCAAAGCGTGACTTTCGCAGTGGCTGAACCCATTTCTTTCGACACCATCCGCAAAGCATAGCACCCAGATGTTAGTTTTCCATTCAAGAACTTCACATTGTTTTCGAAATCTAGGTTGTTGTCCAGATGGATTCCAAGGAATTTACTCGTGTATGCTTGCTCAATGACATCTTCAGTACTTAAATGTATATCTGGTAAATTACATTTGAACTGTAAGAGATTGGTTTCATCTTCATTTAACGAGAGCAAATTGAAGTTGAACCACCTTCTCACACTGGTGATATCATGAACAATTTTCGAGTGGATGCTATTTATATCGGTCTCATGCCACAAAATGGTTGTGTCGTTTGCAAATATTGTGAAGCTACCACCAATCTTGAGATTGGCCAATTCGTTGAAATACAACAAACATAGGATGGGCCCCAGTAGAGAGCCCTGAGGCACACCATGTTTATCCGAGCTTGTTTTTGAGTTTGTGTTTGTTCTTACGAATTGATTACGCTCATTTGGGTAGGACTCAATCCAACTGAGGCTCTGATTCCGGAAGCCATTACATTGGAGCTTGCGCAAGAGCATTTATACAATTTATACAATCAAAGGATCTAGACAGATCACAAAATACGGCTGCAAACCTTCCTAAGATTGACTCTATTGAAAAACTCTGCGTCAACTGTACTTTTTTGTAGTTGTCAACCAAATTGTTGAGGATTCAGAACTTTGTGAGCGGATAGAAACTCCATCAATCTAGTTTCGACCAACTTCTCTATAATTTTTTCCAAAGTTGGAATAAGGAAAATAATTCGAGTGTTTGAAGGATCCGAACTATCTCCAATGCGCAAGGATTTTGAAAATTCCCATATGTTGCACACTTAAATGACCACACTGTATATCATAACGTCACTTTTTTTTAAATAATAATGATGAGATCAAACATTCCTGGAGGCTTTTTTCCCAGAAGGATTTTTGGGACATGCATTCATTTTGTTCAGCTCATGCACTTCAACGATAACGTTCCACTTCAGGCATTTTTCAGAAGTAGATTGCACCGAATATTTTTCTTACATAACATCAAGCGGCTCCTATCAGTATATTGCACTGGGACCAGGTTGAACATGTATCACCTCCGAAACGTGACGCACGCTGTGCACTTCCAAAATAAATCCCAGTCAGTGTCAGATACTTTGTTGAACAATTCAGAAACGGTGAAGCTAATAATAAAAAAGTTATACTAGAGGAGAATTGCAAATATTATCTGAAAATCAGTTCGGACTTTCCTATGTATTCGAAGTACAATTTATTGTTTGATCTAGGGAAGACTACGGTTTGGTGCTAATGGGGAAGAAAAATGATGTTGAGTCAATGGATTATTTCGTTCATCTCTAGTTCTTTTCGAATCTCATTGATTAATATTCTGGATTATTGAGTTTTCAGAAAAGACAAGTTGGAATTTTTCAAAAGATAACCATGTATGGAATTGGAAATGTCCCACATATGTCCACACTGGGTCGCTCTTGAATAAACTGGTATGGGCTTAACATTTACACTCCTCTCATCCTATTGGGATTTGCCGTTTTTCATTTCATACCGAGAAGATCAACACTCATAAATCCGCAAATATTTACGCAGGATCATCGAAGAACAAACATGCAGAGATATTACCCGAAAATATCGAAGGAGTTCCAAGAATGAACTATGTTTATATAGGTTCGGGCTATATGAGGAAATATTGGGAATGTGCAATGGAAAAATGTGGATATAGGACGGTATTTCACTCAATCTGCAATCGAACGATAATTCACGAATTATCTTCCATTGTAAGTGTGCTGGAATATTAATATAGCTGAGGATAACTGAGAACTCTTTTGTTTTGTATTATTGGATCCCATTATATCATCTGACATTCTAGACTAATTTAAACTCAAAGTCAACTATTATAGTGCTTTGAATTCCATCGTTGCAATCGTACTAAGCTCATTATTCTGCATGGACTCACGTTTAATCCTCTGGAAGTGGATTCTGGCATCCCTCAAGGGTCAATCTTAGGACTCCCTTCTCTTTCATTTATGATTCTCATTTTTATAGAACTTTCTGATATCTATCAACTCAATATTTCTTTCAATTGTCATAATACCAACACACCTGAGAGATGAAACTTATGTTATTTCAGTTATATTTATACAATTGAAGGGGTTTTTCGTAAAAAAATTGGATAGGCACCTGGTCAAAACTCTCCCATTATGATATGAATCTTGGAGTTCCACAACGATCTTCCAAACTGAATGAATATTGACTGCCTAGTATTATACGCAGATGATATATCACTTGCAGCATATGATAACTCGCATGAGCTACAAGAAAGGTTGAATTATTCTGCGGATAAATTTGCCGAATGGTCATTTGGTATGATACTCAATGCCTCAAAAAAAGTTTTACTCTACTTGAATGGCAAAAAAAAATCAGACGGTCTAATCAATGTTAATTAGGAACAAGTACGTTTTTTCGAAAGTTATTTGAATTCAGATATGTCCTTAAGAACTGCTATTGAAATTGTCAGGACAAAAATAAATGCAAGCTGCTATGGTATCCTTCAATTGAAAAATATTCTCGATGGTGAACAACAACTGAATGTGTGCTATGCACTTTTGTACTCTTGTATCAGTTATGACATCGTTGTTTGGGGATATACATTACTAGCTCGAAGACTATCGATTTCACAAAATCCGGTAATAAGACCTATATTTGGCATAAAACGAACACTACATTTATAAAGAAAATAGGTTATTAATGAATCCTTGTATATACATTTATAACTATAGAAACAAGAAATGAGTCAGTGAATACAGTAGCATAAAGTTTGTCAATACTCTTCCCGAAATTATAAGAGTGTAAAAAATTTAATAATTTAAAAAAATCAACAAAATCCTATTCAATTGAGAAATGCATTATATTATAAGTGAGTTTTTGGAAGTTTGTATTAACTGTGAAGTGCTGTAACGGAAGTGAAAAATGTTAATTAATATTTTTTACTTCCAGGAGGAGAAAAACCCAAAACATGGAAAACAACAATATTGATTTCAACTCACTTCCGAAAAAAATCACATATCCATGTACTGCAAATTCCCCTATTTCCTTCGAATGAGCTTAATTTCGGATTCAACCAATCCAAACTTCAGAACCAAATAACTTTTCGTTATTGTATGATTCAAATGGATATTTATGATTCCAGGAAAAATTGATTGGGTTGTATTGAGCTTTATAAAATAAATATTTGGAATTATTAAAAAATTCCATGAGTGTTATATCGATTGAATCAAAATAATTCTGTTTCATAATAATAAATATTTATTTTAAAGTCTTTATCTCGAATAATAGTTTGGTTCCACTATACAAATCTGTTTGACAGAAATAAAATGAAAATCGTAAACTGAATCATTCATGAGATGATATAGGCATGGAATGAACATGAATAATAACATTGATGACTTATGTTAGTCGTTTCCATTCCAAATTCCAACATTCCCACGCCAAAATCCAACTCTTGTGTCTGTCTACCTTAAACTCCGAATCCAAGCGTTGGAGTGCAGCACATTTGAGAAGATAGGCAGCCATTCTTGAAGTTAAATCCCTTCCAGTATCTGGTTGTCAGACCGTGATTTAGGCCTGCATTTATAGAGGTTGTTCGTTACAATGCACCGTCTGATTTATGGTTAGGTTGTTTGAGCCCTCTTCGTGGCTATAATTTCAGTTTTCACTCTCACATATATCGCACACGCCTTTTATTTTCGAATCATCTTTGTTTGGGAAACTACAGCCTCTAATGGGGTTAAACCACGGTGAAATGATAACGATAATGATCTCTCCATTTCAAAGTTGAAGATAGAATGAAGTGCGGAACTGAAAAAAACTTGAGAGGTGTCAAGGGACACCCGGATGGAACAAAGTTCCTTTCGATTAATTAGTGAAGGAATTGTAATAATTTTTTTTTTCAAGTTATAATAATATTTTTTATATATATATATATATATATATATATAATATATATATATATATATATATATATATATATATATATATATATCACTCTATCTATTCTTTCTACATATAGATGCGACTTTATAACTACAACAATGTATATATATATCTCTTCGACTTGTAAACACAACAGCGTATAGGTTAGAACACGCACGGCTTGCTAAATACATACGCATTGATATTGTAATATTAAAATATAATTTCTTTTAAATTATTAAAGTTATGACGCGTACACTTGCTAACACACAATAATGGAGAGATTATAACGCGTATGACTTGGTTAGCACAATAGTAAAGAGAGGTTATAATGCGTACTTGCTGAAAATACATAAGCATTTATTATTGTCTGTATAAAATCTCTACTTACCTAACTCCATCAGCAATATCCGGAACTTGTGCAGAAATACTGTCAGGATTCATTATTGTTATTATTTATCATGTACAAAAAACCTGTATACACTCAACAAAAATAATCGTCGCGACACCACACTGTTCAATGTGAAATAGAAAGACGAAACGAAAATAACTGGCTTGCTTTCTTTGAGAGAGAGAGAGAGAGACAGACAGAGAAACACGCGCACGCCGCACAGCTTAAAACCATAGCGAAAGTCTCGTTACAACTTTTGGTCTTAATTTATTTCGTCTAGCCCTCTTTCGCAACGCACGATAAGGAACTACGTTCCAAAATTAAGTACTTTGAAAGTCACAAGACAATAAAGCACGTTGACACTAAAATAATAACAATGCCGCGAGACACTTACTTCGAATGATTCACCTCAATAAAATCAATGGATGAACTTTTCTACTGAATGGATCACTTGCGTACGCCTGATCTTATACCGAGTGACCATGGGACTAGGGCCATGCCTAAATCTCCTTCACTTATCGACAGATTCGAATGACATTTTGTACATAGATATGAGACACAATTTCGGATTGACAAACATATAGAAACAAAATGACGGACTTCCGGTCTGACTGTATGTTTGATGTTCGTTCGATGCTACGGCTCAAATTACATACGACAGTGTTGCCAAATTTTTATTTTACAATTGGAAAAAAAATTTTTTTTCCAGGAGGACTTGATCAAAATTAAATCTATACTTTTTTTACATCAGTAACTCAAAGTAATGGTCATTCATCGATGAGATGAATGACAAATCCTACTGCAGGAATTGAAATTTTCTGAACGCATTTTTAACGAAAAACTCGTTTTTTTCAAATGGTACATACCGAGGGCCATCTTGCAATTCCATAAAGAATTTGATTACCCATACAACGATATACATTATGCACCACTTTCTTTTTGTTCAAAACTGGAAACGATCAATATGAATTTGTACAATATTTTATACGATGCCTACAAATTCCAATGAGTTATCCGTTTAGGTTTGATTAGCCGTCGAATCATGGAAAACAGTAGGTGATTAATGTCATGTAAAAAGTGAAATACCAATTTTACTTGTCATCTCGTTTCGTTTGTAAAAAGTTTTTTTGAAAAGGAAAATGGTTTCGTCTCGTTGATAATGTTTACAGATGAGTCTAGGTTCACGTATAATGGTATGTTCAATAAAAATAATACAAGGTATTGGGCTCAAGAAAATCCTAGGTTGCTGAGAGAAGGTAATTTTCAAGAAAGATTTGGATTCAACGTATGGGTGGGAATCATAGGGACAAGAATCATTGGACCAATTCTTTTTGACGGACCTTCGACGGGCCAAAGAAATCTACAATTCTTAGAGAACGATTTTCAAAATAATATCAACGATTCACCTGAGAACATCAGGAAAAATATATTCTTTCCAGCAGGATGGTGCAGGACCACATAATGCTAATATTGTTCGGCAATATCTCAGTGATACCTATGGGCAGAGATGGATTGAAACAAATGGTCCAATAAGATGGCCAGCCAGATCACCCGATTTAACCCTTATTGATTCATGGAGTCATATGAAATCCGAAGTAAACTCGAGGAGACCGACTTCTTTGGAGGAGTTGAGAGATAGAGTTGAGCGCGCATTTCAGGAAATTCCTGCTCACGAACTGATAAATGTGATGAGGTGTACAATAAATAGAATAAGTCTATGTAATAGGGGAAACGGGCAACACTCAGAACATATCATCGGTCATTAATAAATGAAATTACTTTTCGATGGTTCTGAAACTCTTCTATTGACAACAGGATAATGGTATTGTCAGTAATAATTTACACGTTGAATGTTCCACTATTTCAGTCGTTAGATTTATTCGAACAGTTTATTAAAAATTTCTTTTCTGTAATGGATTTATGATCATGACATGTTGTCATCAATTATTTCTGGTAATTTATTGTTACCATTCTAAGTAAAGTTTGAAAGAATGAATAGATGTCATGTTACCTACCAATTTTTTCAGATTGATTTCATTTTATTAGATGGCTCTCTACGTTTAGAACAAAAAGAAAGTGGTACATAATCTATATCGTTATATTGGTAATTGATTATCTATTGAATGGCAAGATGGCCCTCGGTAGGTACCATTTCAAAAAAACGATTTTTTCGTTATAAATGCATTCAGAAAATTTCAATTCCTGCTGTAGGATCTGTTATTGATCTTATCAATGGTGTATTATGCACAAGTGGAGTGTCATCTTCGATGTGAAATTTCGTTTCTGGGGTTGGCTCATTATGACTGATGATGTATGTATAGCACAGAAGAAAGTAATGAGATGTATTGCCAATGTGTCAGTACCAACAGTTGTAAAAATCTATTTATTAGCAATAAAACATTGGAACTTCTTTCCTTGCACATATTCGAACTATGTCTACATATTCATGAATAAAATAACATTTATTGAGAACTCTGATGTTCATCAAATGAACACTCTTAATCAAGAACATTTTCATGTACCATTTAGCAAAAGTATTATTGAATTTTATTCTCCAGATAAAAATGGCTTACGGGTTCTCAAGAAGCTACCACCGGAGTTCAAAGGATGCTCCTCATTGCCTTTTTTCAGAAGGAAACTTGAGGAATTTCTAGTTGGGAAATGCTTTTATGCAACGAAGGAATATTTTACTACTAACTAGGGAAAGGACTGACTTCAACGCCAAATGTTTATGTTCTGTTGTGTGTGTCACATATTTTGGTTGTCTGTGATTTTCCTATTCTGTGTATATGTATGTAATTTATTTCTGTGAATATATATTTATTGTATTGACTATTCCAATTCAATTCCATGTCACATGGAAAAATGAATTAATATTATTATTATAGTTTTGCTCCTTGGGATACAAATTTAATTATGTCATTACCCATATTATCTGAGATATAACCTGTTTTGTAATGGGAATAGTTTTTTCCTGGTGAGGTGAAAAATTCAGACATAGAAAAAAATATATTTTAAAAGATAGAATTTAAATGAAGTATTCTGTGATTTTTGTTTCCTGTTGAATAAATTAACAATTTCATAGATTAGAATGATTTAGAGAGAAGTTTCGAATTATGTCACCCTCAATAAGCATTCATATTATGGAATGAATCTACCGCCCAGAGTTCAAATGAATTTAATTGTGAACTTTATAACCTTCATTATGATTGAGTGATTTCAGAATGGAGGTATATAATGTGCTGATATTGTCGAAATAAAACTTCTATCGTTTTTGTAGGAGGAATGATAGTTCCTCACAGTACAGAGTGCTCATTTTCTAACAGCTCATCTTAGTTACGCAGAAGTTTTATTTGAAATTAAAAACGCTTATCAAGAAAAAATATTTCTTCTGAGGCTAGTTGACATATGAAGATGGTAATGAAGATCATGAGCGATAGTAATTGTTTTTTCACCAAAATGCATAGGGATTCACTTCCTGGATTTTCTTCACGTACTTTCACCCTTTAAATTCGTTGCCGACGAGGATATGAACTAGAGATTCAAGTCATCCCAAAACCAAACATAATATATCAATTTATTAAACATAATACGGCTATTCCAGTGGAAGTGTTGACTTGCAGTAATTAATAACCGCTTTAGACTTCAGTTGGCAAGCCTGCGAGAACGAACTGCTAGCGAAACATTCTTTTTCCTCCGATCTCCGTGTCTGAAAGGGGAGCGCCGCTTCCCCCACTCCTTGTTTATATTTACGCTGCCTGCAATACACCACATGAGTCGGGGCAACAAAGTTTCGGCGTCTTCCAGCGTCGTTACGCGGACACAAGCGGCGCTTCTTAGATTTCACTTGTTCTCTCGATTTCAATTATTAATTTTGATATTGTTGGAGGTTAAGGGGCAGTCCGACGCATTCCTTGATATCGACGTCACTAGAGGCGTCGTCTAGCGCCCAATAACGCTGTCGAGGGAGTGGCACTAGGTGATTTTAATCTTTTTATGCCATTCAAATCCAGGGGGTGGGTACCCAGAATCCTGCGCCAAATACTTAGATTTATCAGTAGATAGATCCACATCTCCATTTGTTCCATTAATTATTTATTGTCGGTTGAATGCTGCGAACTATTTTTCCATGTAGTCATGGACTAGTGGACGTTGATTTTTAACATGTTTTTTCAAATACACAGAGTGAATCTCAATAAGAACGCCAAAATCTGTATGTAAATTCATGCCTGTATCGGATCTGCCTGATACTTTCAAGGGGGCAAATACCCCTATCTAAAAATTGCACAACAATCAGATCCAGCCAATTCCGTGAGTTTCGACTCAAAAATATTCCCAGTTCAACTCCGTGGATCAAAATTATTTTTAGGCCAGTTTTGGGGCCATATTTTCATCCAGAAAACCGATAACTACGAAACACAATGTGGATTTGGAAAAAAATCCATATCTGACAAAAAAAAATCTATTCACAGTCTCTACACTCGAATTTAATGATTGTTGCCTTCTAAATACGGATTCGCAATCAGAACTCTGTTTAATGGAATATTTTCAGAGTAGTAGCCATACAAATGTTGATAAGCGTGATTTTTTCCATTTCATTCGCAATGAAAATGAAGATATTCAACCACATTTTCCGAGGGTAATATCATAAGTGCTAAAGATTTCATCGAAGGTAATATCATTGTAGAAAACATCATGGAGATTCCAAAAATATGTACTTCAGTAGTGATTGGATCGTTCATTTCAAATTAAGATAATATATGGATCTTTCTTTTCAAATATAGGTAGTGTATGGATCCTTTATTCTAGTTTGAGTTGGAAGTGGGTCGAATCTCAAGAACAAAAAGAGTTAGAGTAATTTCGCGAATGGCATTCGATGCACAATGGTTGATTTAGTATATGTTCAAAATTACAAGACGATTCTCAGAAAAAAAATATTTCTCGAAAAAATCGCACATGGAATTCACCAATAAAACGAAATCGTCATATTGCCTTCAGATTGAAGCAGAATGTGGAAAACATCATGGAGATTCCAAAAATATGTACTTCTGTAGTGTATGACCCTTCATTTCGAATTTAAATAATTTATGGATCTTTCATTTCAAATATAGGTAGTGTATGGATCCTTTATTTTAGTTTTGGTTGAAAGTGGTTCGTATCTCAAGAACAAAGAGAGTTAGTGTAATTTCGCGAACAGCATTCGATTCAGAATGGTTGATTTGGTATATGCTCATAATTTCAAGACCATTCTCAGATAAAGAAATATTTCTCAAAAAAATCGCACACGGGGTATACCCATGAGATTCACTAAAATAACGAAATCGTCCTATTGCCTCCAGATTGAAGCAGAATGTAAAAAACATCATGGAGATTCCAAAAATATGTACTTCAGTAGTGTATGACCCTTCATTTCGATTTTAAATAATATATGATCTTTCATTCCAAATAAGGTAGTGTATGGATCCTCCATTTGAGTTTCAGTTGGCAGTGGAACGTATCTCAAGAACAAAAAGGTTAGAGTAATTTCGCGAACGGCATTCGATTCAGAATGGTTGATTAAGTATATGCTCATAATTTCAAGACGATTCTCAGAAAAACAATTTTTTCGAAAAAATTGCACAAGGGACCCATGAGATTCACCAAAACAACGGAATCGACCTATTGCCTTCAAATTAAAGCAGAATGTAGCATGGAGGTTCCAAAAATATGTACTTCAGTAGTGTATGACCCTTCATTTCGAATTTAAATAATGTATTGATTATTCATTTCAAATAAAGGTAGTGTAAAGGAAGTGGGTCGTATCTCAAGAACAAAAAGAGTAAGAGTAATTTCGCGAACATCATTCGATTCAGAATGGTTGATTTAGTATATGCTCATGATTTCAAGACGATTCTCAGAAAAAAAATATTTCTCGAAAAAATTGCACAAGGGGTATATAAAATTAACCAAAACAACGAAATCGTCCTATTGCCTTCAGATTAAAGCAGAATGTAGAAAATATCATGGAGATTCCAAAAATATGTACTTCAGTAGTGTATGACTCTTCATTTCGAATTTAAATAATATATGGATCTTTCATTTCAGATATGGGTAGTATATGGATCCTTCATTTTAGTATTAGTTGGAAGTGGGTCGTATCTCAAGAACAAAAAGAGTTCAAGTAATTTCGCGAACGGCATTCGATTCAGAATGGTTGATTCAGTATATGCTCATAATTTCAAGACGATTCTCGGAAAAAAAATATTTCTCGAAAAAATTGCACAGGGGTATCATAAAATTAACCAAAAGAACGAAATCGTCCTATTCCCTTCAGATTAAAGCAGAATGTAGGGAACATCATGGAGATTCCAAAAATATATACTTCTGTAGTGTATGACCCTTCATTTCGAATTTGAATAATTTATGGATCTTTCATTTCAAATATAGGTAGTGTATGGATCCTCTATTTTAGTTCGAGTTGAAAGTGGTTCGTATCTCAAGAACAAAGAGAGTTAGAGTAATTTCGCGAACGGCATTCGATTCAGAATGGTTGATATAGTATATGCTCATAATTTCAAGACGATTCTCAGATAAAAAAATATTTCTCAAAAAAATCGCACACGAGGTATACCCATGAGATTCACCAAAATAACGAAATCGTCCACTTGCCTTCAGATTAGAGCTGAATGTAGAAAACATCATGGAAATTCCAAAAATAAGTACTTCGGTAGTGTATGACCCTTCTTTTCGAATTTAAATAATATATGGATCTTTCATTCCAAATAAATGTAGTGTATGGATCCTCCATTTGAGTTTTAGTTGGCAGTGGGACGATCTCGAGAACAAAAAGATTAGAGTGATTTCGCGAACGGCATTCGATTCAGAATGGTTGATTAAGTATATGCTCATAATTTCAAAACGATTCTCAGAAAAAAAATATTTTTAAAAAAAATCGCACAAGGGGACCCATGAGATTCACCAAAACAACGGCATCTACCTATTGCCTTCAACTTAGAGCAGAATGTAGCATGGAGGTTCCAAAAATATGTACTTCAATAGTGTATGACCCTTCATTTCGAATTTAAATAATATATGGATTCTTCATTTCAAATAAAGGTAGTGTATGGATCCTTCATTTCAGTTTCAGTTGGGTATGGGTCGTATCTCAAGAACAAAACAAATGAGAGTAATTTCGCGAACGGGATTCGATTCAGAATGGTTGATTCAGCATATGCTCATAATTTCAAGACGATTCTCAATAAAAAATATTTCTCGAGAAATCGCACGAGGGGTATACCCATGAAATTCACCAAAAAAATGAAATCGTCCTATTGCCTTCAGATTAAAGCAGAATGTAGAAAAATCATGGAGATCCCAAAAATATGTACTTCAGAAGTTTATGACCCTATATTTCGAAATTAAATAATATATGGATCTTTCATTCCAAATATAGGTAGTGTATGGATCCTTCATTTTACTTTCAGTTGGAAGTGGGTCGTATCTCAAGAACAAAAAGAGTAATAGTAATTTCGCGAACGGCATTCGATTCAGAATGGTTGATTAAGTATATGCTCATGATTTCAAGACGATTCTCAGAAAAAAAATATTTTTCGAAAAACTCGCACAAGGGGTATACCCATAAAATTCACCAAAAAACGAAATCGTCCTATTGCCTTCAGATTAAAGCAGAATGTAGAAAATATCATGGAGATTCCAAAAATATGTACTTCAGTAGTGTATGACCCTTCATTTCGAATTTAAATAATATATGTATCTTTTATCTCAAATATAGGTAGTGTATGGATCCATTATTTCAGTTTTAGTTGAAAGGGGGTCGTATCTCAAGAACGAAAAGAGTGAGAGTAATTTCGCAAACGGCATTCGATTCAGAATGGTTGATTTGGTATATGCTCATACTTTCAAGATGATTCTCAGAAAAAAAAAACTCGAAAAAATCGCACAATGGGTAATTGAATAATATATGGATCTTTCATTTCAAGTATAGGTAGTGTATGGATCCTTTATTCTTGTTCAGTTGGAAGTGGGTCGTATCTCAAGAACTAAAAGAGTTAGAGTAATTTCGCGAACGGCATTCTATTCAGAATGGTTGATTTAGTATATGCTAGGGGTTTTTTGGTAATTTTTTTTTCAAATGTTCGAGAAAGAATTTTGCCTGAAAATTTTAATGAGTGCAATTTGCGGTCTTGTTATCTGATTCGACCACCAAAGTTGAAAACCACAGTTGTCGTTCTGCTCTGTTCAATATAGCTCATGATATTCAGAAAGCGAATGATTTGGGAAAGCTAACTCTTCTGGTTCTCTTAGACCACAGTGAGTCATTCGATATACTGAATCCAAATCTCATGTCGTCCATATTGAAACATGCGGTTCTCTCTCACAACGCCCTGTTGCTTGTAATTGATTATCTCAGGCACATATTACAGGCAGTGCAGTACAACTATGTTATATAACATTTTTTAATGACCTTCTCTGGAGTACCCCTGTGATCGATATCAGGTCTACTACTCTTTACGTTATACATCTCTTATTTTGGGAAATTATTTACATCATCCAAATCTCATTTCGATACAGATGACTCGCAAGTATACATCTCTATTTATCCAGAAGAAACTGAACAAGGCACATATACCCTTAACTTTGATTTAAACCAACAATATGAGCTTTATAAAAACCACTGCCTTCTTCTGAATTCGCTAAAATATGTTGCCATGCTATTGGAAAAAAGTATGATCGATTGCCAGCCACTGATCTCTATTGCAATGAATAACCTATTAGCATAAATATTCAAAATATTGAATTACAAGAGAGTGTTAAGAATCTGGGGTCATCTTCGATCAAGATCGGAAATTCACCAGTCACATTTGGAACTGTTTTCGGAAGGCCTATGCGGCACTCAAACTCATCTGTCAAAGGCGACACTTGCTATCTAGAGCAGTAAGAATTATCCTATACGAGGTATTAATATTACCACACATGAATTACTGTGATATTTGATATGACCGCTGTATCAGTAAAATGGATGCAAATCGGATTAGAAAAATTCAAAATGCATGTAGCAGAATGATCTTTGGGGTAAGAAAATACTGTCACATTAGTCACTTATTTAGAAGCATAAAATGGCTGAAAATGGAAAATAGAAAATACTTACACTCTGCATATTTTCATCAAGAAATCATAATGAATAAAAATCCATTATACTTACTTGAGATACTGAAATTTCAAACAGATACCATTATACTGCTCAGTTCCAGCGCTTATTTATCTACAGCATCACTTACTCAATGAACTTCAACCAAAAATTAAATGTCTGAATTCAAGTACTTTCAGATCAAAACTATCGAAATGGCTTCTGGATCGTCAAATAATCGCACATATTATTATCGGATATTATATTCTCTTCTTTTTTCTCACGTATCTATTTTCTCTCTCTGTTCGTTCAGGTTATAAAGATTTACTACCAATTTATATATGTTACATCTTTCTTTTTCTTGGGGTTAGGTGGGAGAACAGACATTCTGGACCCTATCTGGAATCCAGAATGAATTGAACCTTGCGCGACATTTCAAATTATTATGTCACTACCTATTATTTTCATGAATAATAAGGATCTCTATTATCATTATTGAAGCTTGAATGGCATCTTTGCGATAAAATAACCCTAGCACGAATGATATTTGATGAAAATATTTCCCGGATAAAGAATTCATGTTATATTTGAATCTTCAACGGAGATATTACAACAATTCTTCTCGTTCCACAGACGAAAGAATCGTGTCCAAATAATTACCCCTATAAGATTGATTTTCTATATGCTTCGTTTTGCAGATTCATCCATTTATAATGATCATTTAATGCCCTTGATCTCACTCAAAAACCTAGGATATATATCAATTTTTCACTGTGGAATAAAATATTTTTGTATATTAAATCAATTTAAACAAAATAACTTCAACAGAAATAAAATCGGAGCCTTCTGCCTGCTAGAATTATAACCTAACAGCTACACTTCTGGAAAATATATTATTTGTATGACTTTTTTCAATCTCAAATCAGCGAAATATTACGTTAATATTCCATAAAATATCTTTTATCGTTGATTATTCACAATCCAAAAGAAATACTTCTCAATATTCAATTTCTGGTAGCGAAAAAAAATAGTTAGAACTTTTTTCCAATATCTGGACGACAGAAAATTGGTCCAACGTGAAAAACTCATTACTAGCATTTTGGTTAATTTAACAAATAATCTAATCTCAGTTGTTGACGAGAGACTCAAATGAAACTTTTACCATCCAGATGTGCAATGTGAAATGATTCTACCTATCTACCCAATTCATCCACGTATCTACCAAAATTATCGGTAATCGAAGTGAATGTTGAGCATTCACCATTATATTTCACACAGACAAAATTGAGTAAGTTTATTTCTGTTTTTCATTTGTATCGATATTGGTTCAGATTCGCAAAAAACATGATAACCCTGTTTTCAGCTGAATATATTTGGAAAAAATTTACTTATGTAACTGTTCTTCTGAATTTTAACTATAAGAATAATTTGATGTTTACGTTTTATCACAGAAAATGGCGCATTCACCAATGGTGAATGCGCAACTGCGGTAAGCAGAGTATTCACCAAACTTTGTATTTGTATCATCCAGCGTATTCGCCAGATTTTAATATTACCGAATATACACTGCAATTCCGAAAAATTCCACTCCTGTACTGGACTTTTTACGTATGAAAACAGTAACGACAATAAAATTACACATTATGAATAATATGATATATCGAGGTTTGGGAGTATATTATTATGGCCTGAGCTTATATATTTTCTCAGCCATTTGGTTTTTTAGTGTTACAAGAAGTTGCTTGGAATCATATTCTTCATTGTTTTATTGGATTTTCACCCGATTGTTCTCAGAATTATTGAGATCCATGGGGTTATAGTTGTACGTTAAATGCTTGTTCATCATAACTACTTTACCATCAGAAAATGCAAATTCAAGTTAACTTTTCATAGGGTATTGGTTATAGAATATTTCCATTGCATTCGTGGATTTTTTTTCGGCATACAATTTTTCGAACTTTTCGAAAAAAGCTAATTGAAAAAATTACTTCGATTTTCCAACGATTTTTTATATACAATTTTACGAGGACACTCGTATCCACTTCAACGATTTTATTATCGGTGCCTTCTGATCAGACAATAAACAATCTATAACTTTCGCTCTCCCTATTTCCGAAAATATTTAACGGGTTATAGGTTATTTTCATTCTGGTATATTCGTGATTGTCTCTTCAGTTTGAAATATTTGGAATAATTAATTCAAGTAGAGGCGTTCTACACGGCTCAATATCAAGATCTACTTTTTATTTCGTACGTGAATCATTTGGATCATAGTATTGGCAAAGAGCATTACACTGCATAGGCACATGACTTGATCATTTTCGATGCGGATACAAAGATCTCCGAAGCAGAATGTAATGTTACCATTAATAAAGTACAGTACCAATGGGCTTGACAGTGTTGAAGAAATACATGAAATTTTGTGAATGAAATTAATCATTAACAATTGATGCATGGAATTACACGTGTAGAATTATTGAAAGTTCACGGATATGTCAAATTTTACGACAGCGGCCTACTGATTCCTTTTTTTTTCGAAAAAAATCTCCAGAATTTCTTATTTTGCAATAAAACTCGCAAACTTTACGAAGTGGACCCCACCAACTTCATATCGACAAAAAGCTCTTGGAAAATGCCATGCAATGATGCAATAAAATACAGGGTGTTGCCTTTCAAAAAGTCGAGTTGTTGGTATTTGTAATTTTCATTTCATATCAAGACATCGTGGTAGGTTAGTAAGTTATTACAAATTGTTCTGATGTCATGAATTTTTCTGTCTATCTATGTATGACGCTATTTTGCCACAAGTCAGAAAAAATTAAAAAAAACAGAACTTAGTTGTGTATCTTAATTTGGGACATCCTGTATATAATAGAAAATAAATTCAGAATGTGCCACTTTATCTAACCTATAGTTGAAAAAATCAATTCGATAGCTTGCATAGAAAAAACTTGTGGACCTTGCACACACCCCCGGGTCACCCTGTATATATATTTGGGATATGTTCATACGGTTTCCAGAACAAACATGAAGCCCTCCTCAATATGAATATAAACGAACATAATACACGGCATAAAAGTAACATTCGAATAGAAAAGACGAAGCTGAATATAACTTAATATACTCCTAATATCTTTGGCCCAAAAATATTGAACAATCTTCCGAAGGAAATGAAATCTTGTGGCTCCTTATTACTTTTCAGGAGAAGATTTAAATTGTTTCTAGCTAAATTATTTTTATAAGTGATTTTTTTAATATTTGATTATGTGAAATAGCACAGATACCAACTGTACTGTATTTTAGATTTAATGAACATTTTATAGTAGGTTTTTTATTTTTATCTTTGGTTTGATTATTTCGTTATATCCTAAATTTGCACTTTTAACAGAAATGTCTATACATGTAAATGGCACAAGGAAAAAATTATCTCATTGATTCCGTTTCCATTTCATCAAAGAAAATGGTGAATTCTCCCAATCTTTTTTATTATAGCTACAGTGTTCACCAAAATCAATGAGACTTTATAATGATTCCACCTCACAAGTTTGCAAAAAATCCACTGCTGCAGTAAATGTTCAACGAGTGTTAACCTCTTTTCGTTAAATACCCCGGTGGTGTTCAAAAACAGCAGAGATACTGGAAATATGAATAATAATACTAATGGTAAATATACATCTAGGTTGGTGATTTTAATGGTTTGCTAGAGATACGATACCTAAACGTGAAAAATGTACTTTTCCTGGAATTAATATTTCTGAGGATGACCGAATAGTGAACCGTGAAAACAGTTAATTTGGACGATCAAGAGTGTGCTACCCTGTATGTCTAGCCAGGAAACTCACACCATCTAACGCAATTCACATAGCAGGGAGCCAAACCAACAATAGCAGTGCTCCCGAGAAAGATTCCTGACATGGATCTGGCCTTTATATTGATTATGTAATTCCCACCTCAACGAGTTCGTTGTCTTTCCACAGTATGGCAGTGCTGGGATGGTTTGAATAGATTTGAAGTGGGGAAGTTTGACTTGGAAAAAGGCATTAATATGTAAGTCTTGTAACTATCGTAAATTTGTCAGAAACGTAATTGATTTTCCGATGTAATTAACTTTTCACTGTTTGAAAAATAACAAACGTTTTTCGGTTATTGGACGCGAAATTATTCGATCTTTGAAAAGACCGGGAGGGTGGATAAACTTTGGGGTTATAAATTACGTCCCTGCATTTATATTCCTTTAGCTTTCATCAACGAAAATCTCATGCGTGCCTTATATGATGAAAAAAATTGTTATGTTGTTGGATTTTTCTATTATATAATTTGGATCACGTATTGATTACATGATTACACGATCATAGCAAATACTCCAAACTGACTGTTGGAATACTTGATTTTTCAATTCAAATCATATAAGTGCGATTTAAATGTAATAAATAGGATTTGAGAAATAAATCACGTGTCATGTAATATTCAATTTGGGGATAAAAAACTGCAGAAATAATATTACCTACAAAGTAAAATGACCCTTAGAGTGGAATATTTTCAAAATTGAGTGTATGTATCTATGCATTTATATTTATTATACTTGTCTGTACTTTTTTGTGTGTTACCTGATGTCTATTATTCATTATAAATATTATAATATTTTGATCTACTATGCCAGGTGTCAATGAATTCTTCAGACAAGTCATGGGTTCCAGAGTTCCAAGGGTATAAGATCCATTATATAATACATAAAAATACAAAAACATCCAAGAAAACTCTGAAATTGTTGAACAAAATTTTTTCAAAAGATATGTCAATCTATCTAAATAAATTTCCTTCCAAGAAAAACTCTTATTTAAAAGCGTTTAATAAATTCAAACCAAATAAAAACACTTAGAACTAGATCTTCTTGGTTAAAAAATTGGAAATTTTCCAATTCAAATATCAATACACATCACAGCTAACATATTGAAATAAAAACCTAATATTGAACATAATAGAGAAATTTCAACAGCCAAAACAATTGAAACAAAATCCATTGAAATAAAGTTCTTTTCACAAGGGCAGATAAAGGAAAAATGGTGATTATTTATAAAAAACTTGAGTTTTTGAATTCGTTTTTTTTTATAACCTGAAAGAAGATCATACATGTTTTCACCAAAAAGAAGTCAAAGAAATACTGGAATCAATTCAATATGTTCTCAAAGACTATGAGAAAATAAGAAACACTATTATAAATCCTAAAATTCCAAAACTCTATTCATTTATGAAACTTCATGAAGAAACTTACCCTATCCGGCCAGTAGTATCTTTCATTACAGCACCGTCAGTGGAAATCCCTGAAAAAATAATAGGTGTCAATCAAGAGTAATTGTATATTTGTTCCTAGATTTAGTTTGAAAAATTCATATGAATTAATTGAAAAAAATTAAGAACGTGCATCTTCCTAAAAATTCCAAACTCATTTCTTTCGACGTTCAGATGGAAAATGTTTTCAACATGTTGCCAATCCGTCGATTAAAAATGCTGAAGGACTCTATGAAAAATTTAATGGTATCTTTATGTGCCAAATTTATGATTACTCCTGTACGAACTCGTCTTCGGAACGTCGATTTCAAATCTTTCCAAATGACTCGGCTTTTTGGATTTTTGCTAGCAGCCAACCCTGACCCTTCACCCCTAAATTTTTAATGAAATTACGGCAAGTTTTCAAATGTCGCAAATTTGTTTCCAATTTTCTCAATATTCCAATGGAACTGTTGGAGAAATTTTGATGCCCTTCGTACAAAGCCGGATACTATTTGTTGAAGGTTCTAGCCAAGTTTCACGTTCCATTGAACTGGATTTCTGTTCAAGTAGTTTTTGAGCCTCCCTGTATTTAACAATTATTTCATCGCTGAGATGAAACACCAGATGGAACAATCATTCTAGGTATCCTACTGGATAGGAACCATGTTTATCCGATCATCAAAAATTGAGATATTGGATTCACACAAAATAATATCCAATTCAATAATAATTTGTATTCTTCTAGTAAAGGGTTAATAATGGGTAATCCTTTAAGTCCGTTACCAGCGGAAATTTTCATGGATAATCTCGAAAGTAGAATTCATAACAACCCGTTGATAAAAAACTTCTTATACTGGTATAGATATGTAGACGATATTTTATGTTGCTTTGTAGGTAAACTCCTTAGATTTGACCATAACGAAAATAAACAATAAACACGATTTTTCAATTTTCTGCAAACCTTCGTATACAGATATTACAATACATAGTACTTTCGCTCATCCCTACCAACACAAATAACCGCATACAGTGCTTCTCAAAAGTCTCCTCCCCCTCTTATCTTGGAACGATTATACATAAACAAGTGAAATTTGGAAACTGAATATTAAAGGTTGTAAACTTCCCTACTAGTGATGATAGATGACGAAATCGTCAAAGATGACGTCACAAGGCCATTGTGACCAATAATTTTAAATGGAACCCTACGGCAAGCGACACCTCTTTTAAAAGGTATCGAAAAAACCTATTCAATGATACTAATTTTGTTTGTGTTTATGGCAGTTTTAATGACTCATTAGTAAACATTAAAATTCAAATTCCATCCAGTATGATATTAATTACAGATTTTAGAATCAGTATCTACTTGAAGAAATTGATCGGAGTGACCTCCATTTACTTCCTGACAGTGAAATATCCTATTTTTAAACTCTTCTCGTACTTTTGCAAATGTGTCTGCGGAAACAGCCTCACATTCTGCAACAATACGTTGTTTCAAAACGTCAATATTCTCAGGTTCAGTGGCGTAAACCTTCGATTTAAGGTACCCCCACAGAAAGGTGTGAGGTCCGGTGATCGAGCTGGTCATTCCGTTGAACCTCGTCGTCCAATCCATCTACCACGATACTCCTCATCCAAATACCGTCTTACTGCACCGTAATAGTGTGGAGGAGCACCATCCTGTTGGAATGTTATTCTCAAATTGCCAAATTCATCTGGATTATCTTCCAAAATTTCAAGGATTAACGGTTCTATTGCGTTTTGCAACAGCCTCAGATGAACCTCACCAGTTTAATTAGTATTTGAAAAGAGAGGCCCAACGATGTGGTTTCCCAGGATACCTGCCCAAACATTCACCTTCTGGGGAAATTGGGTATGTGTTTCACGAAACAGGTGAGGATTTGCGTCACTCCAATACCTCGCATTCTGTGTATTTACATTTCCATTCAGATAGAAAGTACTTTCGTCACTGAAACAAATTGTTTTGACATAGTCTGGCTCTTGGTTAATTTTAGTTTCCATATTTTCACAAAATTCTAGTCTTCGGTCTGGGTCGTCGTCGGAGAGTTGATGAACCATTTTTAATTTGTATGGATGAAATTTGTTTTTTTTTCAATACCCTATGTACTGTACTTCGACTGACTTCACAGGTAGATGCAACGTGAGTTGTTTAAGAAGTAGGATTAACTATTACTTCTGCCAGTATATCAATTATTTTCTCATCAGAAATTTGTGGTCTACCAGATCGTTTCGCATCATTGATACTACCCGTTGTTTCAAACTCACGAAGAAGCTTCCTTAAATAAGTCCTCGAAACGGGGCGATCGGGAAACCTCTCATCAAAAATGCGTTCTGCTGCATGAATATTTTGTCCAGTTTCACCAAGAATTAGGATCGCTGCTACTTTATCACCTAAAGCACGTACCATATCGCTTCTCGAAGCACTTAAACGTTCGGCTCACAATAGTTTAACAAATTATTAAAATGTACAAAAATATTAAAAGTACCAAAAGCTGCTAAAACAGTTAAACGTTCGATCAACAATACACAAATTATTAAATGTACAAAAACTTGGACAATTACAAAAACGTCGAATTAGGGAGACTAACAAAAACGTCAGCTTATTTGACAACTATCCAGAGGCGGAACTTGAATTTGGAATTTTAGTATTAACTGATTTAATTCATCACAGCTTTGCGTTTTTTAAAAGCGAGTTGCCAAAACTGCCATAAACACAAACAAAATTAGTATCATTGGATAGGTTTTTTCGATACCTTTTAAAAGAGGTGTCGCTTGCCGTAGGGTTCCATTTGAAATCATTGGTCACAATGGCCTTGTGACGTCATATTTGATGATTTTGTCATCTATCATTACTAGTAGGGAAGTTTACAACCTTTAATATTCAGTTGCCAAATTTCACTTGTTTATGTATAATCGTGCCAAAAATAAGATGGGGGGAGGGGACTTTTGAGAAACACTGTATAATAGTATGATCCACAGACTAGTGAATGTTCCACTGTCAGGAAGAGAATCTCAATGAAGAATTGAATATAATTGAACAAATTGCAGCCAATAAAGGATATAACTCACGTTTACTCGACAACATTTTATCGAAAAAACTTTAAAAAAAGACAATTTGGGAAGTTTATCGAACCGATTCAATTATAAAGTCAAACTCCAGGGTAATTAGTTATTTGGTGAACCTTCAGAGAAAATTTCTAATTATTCAAAATGCTTATAGAACAAATAATACTTTGAGAAAATGTATTGAAAACAACAAAGAGCGTATTGAGAAGTCTGACAAATCTGGGGTATATAAACTAACATGTGGTACTTGTCCAAGTTTTTACATAGGACAAACAGATAGAACTTTCAAGCAACGCGTATCTGAGCATAGAAACAGTTTCATCAAGGGCAACTCAAATTCAACTTTCGCTAACCATCTCCTGACTGAAAAGCAATGCTTGCTAATAACTTGAACTTTTGCATGTAGAAAAGAAAGGTCAGAAACTCGATCTCCTAGAGAGAAGGAGAATTCATAATACTTATTGGATGACCAGATCAATTCGAATAATTTGACCCTTTTAAATCTGTTTACTAGAAATTGAATAATCTTTCGTCCAATAATCACTCAATTACCTAATATCCTACTGACTACCTGCTTCTATTAACTATAGCAAACCACAGTAATTGTAATTGAGTTTCCACTTGAAAAAGCTAGAGTATAGCGAAATACGTGTCGAGGGTTTTGTAAACCAAGTTTTAAGAAAATCGTAGTGAAGTGATATTATTCTTGTACACACTGTTTATTGTATCACCCTGTATGCTGGTTCAGCTCTATCTAGCCTCCATAACATTCTTCTAGAACTGAGCTGATGATGATTTCGCCGAATGAACTGAAAGATAACCCCATTTGAATTTTATGTCGGGTAAAAAAGAAAGATCGCCACCTTTCCAGTGAGAAGCGCGAGAAAGACTTAATCGGCGACATGGGAGAAATCTAAACCTTTTCCGGAAAAACCATGTCATTTCCAAAATTGCACGTGTCAGCTTCACAGCAATGTTTTCACCTCCATGCAAAGCGCACATTTCTTTGAACTGAAATATAGTTAACGTAATGGGGAGTTCGGATCCAAAACAGACGTGAGATTTCGGCGAGGATGGCTTTTTAAATTCCGCATAGGAAGAGTCGCGAACGATTTACGTGAGTATCGCATACATATCATGCTATGTTTGTTCAAGGTGCAACCCTGCTCCGTGGAATTGAATTGGAGTTTGGAATAAACACTGGGAAATGGTACGCTCAGTCTGGAAAATCTTGTGAAAATCTAGTCAGAATTGACAAAGATAATGTTTATAATTTCCAGTAGAATTATTCTGCCTCATAACTAGTCCATTGAATGGAAAAATGGGAAAACTATACATGATTTTCCGATTTCTAGTTTTCAATGTTTTTTTTTCAGTATCTGAAGAAGCGATGTTTGGAATGATTGGTATTCTACCCTGCTAATCTCAGGTGTTAAATCTAGATAGTCGTAATGGGTCTTGTACCGTGCGACACAGACTCATGGTACGTCCCCCTCCTTCTTTCCTTTGTTTCTCTAGCTATATTTCTGAAATTTGGAACATTGAACTTGCTCAATAGGAGGCACTTTATGTGGAAAAATAAACACCTTCCGTTTTTCCGGACAAATGGGACATCCTGTATATTATAACACTTTTGAAATGTTCTGTAATTATTTGAAATAAATGCCAAAAAAGTAAAACAAAACGTTATTTCACTCGAATCTCCATTTTTTCAAATGGTACCATAATGGTACTCTGACGTCATTCGAAAGTACCATCGATGGGATATACATACATGTATCTTTTTATGTATAACCAATACGAACACAATAATGCAGTTGAAGAAAGTTTAAGTATCTTCTCGGTTCAATAACAATAATTTATCAAAGTGGCTATGGAACACAAATCACATTTTGACGTTTCGATAATCTGTAATTGTCAGTTAGTCACTGAATACATTATTGAATTGATCGGATTGATAATAGAAATGGGTTACTTTATGAAGATCTGGTAAATTGATTCAAAATAGATTCTTAAGAAACTGTGCATACCACTTGGGAAAAATAGAGACGGATATAGCTATCCTCAAGTATTAGATAGTTCGAATATGAATTCCCTGACACATAGAAGAATTGAAATTGATCTGGTATTTCTTCATGAAATCTAAGATGGCCACATCGATTCCCCTGAAATTTTGGAGCTTACTCTACTTTCTGCAAACTCGAGGATGGTATCTTCAAGATACCATTTTGTAGGACAAATTATGGCCAAAATGAGTCACTCAATAGAATTATGAAAACAGCGAATACTCACAAACATAAAATTAAACCTTTCATTATGGTCTTTTAGGAAAGGAATGAAAACAAATTAATTCAACGATTTATTATCATATTATTTAGTCCTCATGTTCAGCCATCTATAGGCATATATGTATATACCCTCTCTTTTTAAAATTGCATTGTATCATTGTATAATTGGCTTGTCCGTTAATGAATAAATGAATAAATATTTCATCCAACCGATAGAGCTCCTGAAGCTCGAAGGCTCAAAGCCCAGGTTCAAATGGCAATGTAATTAAAGGAATAAGGTATTTTCCAACAATATAGTTATTAACGAAACAAAATGAAAAATAAAAATATTATAATAGCTGTTCGAAATATCCACCACCAATATCCATACATTTTCGAGCTCGTTTCGCGGTATTTCGAGAAGCATTGTTCAATTAATGTTGGCGAAACTGCCATAAACACAAACGAAATTAGTATCATTGGATAGGTTTTTTCGATACTTTTTAAAAGAGGTGTCGCTTGCCGTAGGGTTCCTTTAAAATTATTGGTCACAATAGCCTTGTGACGTCATCTGTGACGATTTTGTCATCTATCATCACTAGTAGGGAAGTATACAACCTTTAATATTCAGTTTCCAAAAATTCACTTGTTTATGTATAATCGTTCCAAAAATAAGAGGGGGGGGGGCTGACTCGCATTTTTCTCGTTACTTCAAATTCCCATTACCACCTTGTCTCTTTTACTTTCCAGTTATCCTTCCAGAAAACAAAATATCGATATTGGAAAAACAAGAGTCATTCCAAACAACATATATATATATATATATATATATATATATATATATATATATATATATATATATGATATCAGTCGAAACGAACTTTGGTCTATTGAGGAAGCGAATGATTTATAAAACTACATAAAGCTAGAAATACAATTGCATAATGTAAAAAAAAATTAAGAAAACTTCTGGGTTTCTACTTTCCCATCACATTTTGAAAAATTAAAACCTCAATGAAAAAATATTTTAGATATGGAAATTTCATATGAAGTATGATTTCAAATACAAAAGGATTTCATATTATTTGGTTTTCGTTTATATATGTATCTTTGAATGGCATCGTTTCAATATGAGGAATATTGCAATGGAGTATACACATGAATGAAAACAAAATGTGATAAAAAAATAGGTAGTCCATAGGTATGTGAATTAACAATTGACACAATGTGGCAAAATCACTTTCAACACTAGTGTTGAACATATATTCAACAATAGTCTCGCTTATGACAAACAACGCAGGGGCGTATTCTACTTATTTCAGTAACAATACTAATGAAGTTCACATCAGCCATGTGAATCACTGTCAATTCATAGTACCTACTTGGAACTAGTTGAACTTATGTAAATTGTATAATTGAAGCGTTCCAAACGATGAAAACATAAAAACAAAAGGATTGTATCACGGCCAGAGTTGATTGCGAATACAACGATGTTTAAACTAGAGTTAAATGAAGATTCCAATACAATTTTAATTGGAATTTAAATTAGTATAACTACATTTGTGCTAAATTGAAAACTCTGTTTTCGTACCCACAGCACATCCACTCAGCTGTTTTGTTCATAAACATTACATAATTAGTTCGCGTTAACCTTCCTGAATCCATGAAACCAATCAACGTTACTTGGTTATCATAAGGGAAATGGAGTTCCTAACGAAACAACCACCACAAAATGATAATATATTCAACGGGAAAAATTACTCAAAATATTGCTTGAATTTGAGGAGAGATTGTTTCCCTTTTTATTTGGATTTAGGAAAAAAAACATATTTCCATTCATGAGAAAAAGGTTGTATATAGGTCCATCATCAGTTGAATGAATAGAGGGTGACATTCTGAAAAAAATCCCAATTTAATCATCAACAATAAAATAGATCCAATCATCGAGCTGAAAACAAAACAACAATTAGTATATGAATAACAACCATGGAAGTCACCCATACCACGAAAGAGAAGAATTTTCCAGATATTGGAAGAGGAGAGCCCATAGGCACAACACAACAAATCTAATATTAGAAATTCTAATCAAAAAATATATTTTCCTTACGTGCCGGAAATCACCTCTGTTCCCTTTCTCAAATCATGATATCTCTCCAATATAAGTTTTGAGTTTTGTTGTGAGATATTTTAGGCAAATCATCTTCAAACGGTACCGCACTGACAAATTTAAAATTTTCCTAGTTTATTTTTATCCGGAATACCAAAAACGCTGTAATTAATGTATCGAAGCAAATTTGGTAAGTTTCCTTCTTAGAAGAGATAATTGATATTTTTCACTTCCAGGGCGAGAGAAAACCCAAAATATGGAAAACAATATTGCGATAGGTGGCTCCCCCCAAAAAAATGAGACGTTATTGCCTATTTTTCTGAAGTTTCAGATGTAAGTAGGTATAGTCATTCTCAGTAGCTATTATTGTCAAAGTGTTTGGATATCTAGGTAGGTAGTTCATTCATGGCTCAATTTAAGATATTTGCAATTTTTCGCTTATTGGTATACTACTGGTGATGGTAATCCATTGTGGATTTTGATCGATGCGTTCAGCATTTTCAGTAGCTACGATTCTGGAAAACTTTGAGGTGTTTGACTACAACCACTGCCACGTAATACACACGGTTCTATCACGTCGCGCATACCCGAATGAGGAACATTTTTTTGGTGGCCGATCCTATCTACGTTCCTGGTTCTCAGATAGCCACATTCCAACCACGTTGTGGTCACCTGGAAAAAACGTGGATAAGTGGTGGCCGACACTAGACACCTAAAACAACTGACTGCGCTTGTGTAACTGTAACTGATATGTAACTCGATCTGTCCTGACCATATTTTTATAATGAGTGTACCTCATTCTTCCATTTTGCCTGACTCATTTCTAACACTCGATCGACAATTAGCATGAGAATATATAACATACCAACTCGTAAGTAGGTATATTGAATTCAGATACTTCTGATCGGGTTTAAATAAAAACGATTGAAAGTTTACTGTGAAATATGGGTGTATTGATTGTGAGCACGCGTCATCTGATTGTTCTTTATTTAAGGAAAACATTATACTTTTTAGAATAACTGTACTGAAATCTCCTGAAAAATTGAAAATATCGAAAATTCGACTCAATTTTCCTGTTTTCCTTTCCTGTTCACCCATACACCCTGAAAATTTTCTCAGGAAAATTTTTGATAAGTTCGTACTGGTCGTTTTCCTGGACCTCTGCAAAACCCGCCCATAAATATAAAATTTTTACTTTGTTTTCATCATTGCATGGAAATATACATCATGGAGTCTGATGAACAATAAATTTTTGGAACCTCCATCCAATTTCCTACATTTTGGTTATAGTCGATACAAATATTTTCGATATTAATCGATTTTTAGGGGTATTGGCATTGCGTGATTTTTTCACAACAGAAAAAATATTTCGACTTTCTCCTGGACCTACTAAATTGGCCTTTATGAATCGACTGGCGTTCGCAAAATCTCTCTATCTTTCAGCATTCTCGAGATACGGCCTACTTTTTACTTCAGAGTACTAAAACTCTTGAAAAATTGGAAATATCCACAATTCGACTTTATCTTCCTGTTTTCCTTTCCTGTTTTCCTATACATCCTGAAAATTTTCTCAGGAAAATTTTTGATAAGTTCGTACTGGTCGTTTTCCTGGACCTCTGCAAAACCCGCCCCTAAATATAAAATTTTTACTTTGTTTTCATCATTGCATGGAAATATACATCACGGAGTCTGATAAACAATAAATTTTTGGAACCTCCATCCGATTTCCTACATTTTGGTTATAGTCGATACGAATATTTTCGATATTAATCGATTTTTAGGGGTATTGGCATTGCGTGATTTTTTCACAACAAAAAAAATATTTCGACTTTCTCCTGGACCTACTAAATTGGCCTTTATGAATCGACTGGCGTTCGAAAAATCTCTCTATCTTTCGGCATTCTCGAGATACGGCCTACTTTTTACTTCAGAGTACTAAAAACTCTTGAAAAATTGGAAATATCCACAATTCGACTTTATCTTCCTGTTTTCCTTTCCTGTTTTCCTATACCTCCTGAAAATTTTCTCAGGAAAATTTTTGATAAGTTCGTACTGGTCGTTTTCCTGGACCTCTGCAAAACCCGCCCCTAAATATAAAATTTTTACTTTGTTTTCATCATTGCATGGAAATATACATCACGGAGTCTGATAAACAATAAATTTTTGGAACCTCCATCCGATTTCCTACATTTTGGTTATAGTCGATACGAATATTTTCGATATTAATCGATTTTTAGGGGTATTGGCATTGCGTGATTTTTCACAACAAAAAAATATTTCGACTTTCTCCTGGACCCACTAAATTGGCCTTTCTGAATCGACTGGCGTTCGCAAAATTTCTCTATCTTTTAGCATTCTCGAAATACGGCCTACTTTTTACTTCAGAGTACTGAAAACTCTTGAAAAATTGGAAATATCCACAATTCGACTTCATTTTTCTGTTTTGATTTCCTGTTTACCTATACATCCTGAAAATTTTCTCAGGAAGTTCGTACTGGTAGTTTTCCTGGACCTCTGCAAAACCCGCCCCTAAATATAAATTTTTTACTTTGTTTTCATCATTGCATGGAAATATACATAATGGAGTCTGATAAACAATACATTTTTGGAACCTCCATCCAATTTCCTACATTTTGGTTATAGTCGATACGAATATTTTCGATATTAATCGATTTTTAGGGGTATTGGCATTGCGTGATTTTTTCACAACGCAAAAAATATTTCGACTTCCTCCTGGACCTACAGAATTGGCCCTTCTGAATCGACTGGCGTTCGCAAAATTTCTCTATCTTTCAGCATTCTCGAGATACGGCCTACTTTTTACTTCAGAGTACTGAAAACTCTTGAAAAATTGGAAATATCCACAATTCGACTTTATTTTCCAGTTTTCCTTTCCTGTTTTCCTATACATCCTGAAAATTTTCTCAGGAAAATTCTTGATAAGTTCGTACTTATCATTGCGTGATTTTTTTCACAACAAAAAAAATATTTCGACTTTCTCCTGGACACCCTCTATACCTACTGAATCGGCCATTCTGAATCGACTGTCGTTCGCGAAATTTATCTATCTCTCAGCATTTTCAAGATACAGCCCACTTTTTATTTATTTCAGAGTACTGAAAACTCCTGAAAAATTTAAAATATCCAAAATTCGACTCCATTTTCCTGTTTTCTTTTCCAGTTTACCTATACACCCCGAAAATTTTCTACGGAAATTTTTTAATAAGTTCGCAGTGGTGTTTTCCCGGATCTCTGCCAAACTCACCCTCTAAATATAAAATTTTCACTTTGTTTTCATCATTGCATGGAAATATGAATTTTATATGAAGATGGCCGCGAATGAGGACGCGAGTGAATCTGTCCTGAACCAAAACTGTCATTACTGTGGTAAAAAAGCGGTTAACAAAGTAAAATGTGCAACATGTGAAGCATTCTACCAAAACAGTTGCTAATCAAGAAAAAACTGCTGTGGAAAACTAAATCAAATCGTAGAAAAAAAATGACGTCATTGAAAACATAACCAACGTGTTCCAGCAAAGTAAGAATACTGCAACACCTAGTGATGAAGTAGATATACAAAAACTGCAGCTTGAGAATAGTTTTTTACATACATTGTTACAAGCGGCAGAAAGTAAAAACCAAATCTTAGAATCCAATATCGATATATTACAAGAAAACAAAGCATTGCTAGAAGATAAACTTTTTATGATGCAAAAACTATACGACCAACGACCTTCATGTGGTAAAAACATCGCAGACATGGTGATGATGAAAAATAATGAAGAAGAAAGAATTGATAAACAAACAGTATGTACATCAAGACAAGCGTATACAGGGATGAACAAAAATATTGCAGGAAAGAAAAATACCGAAGAAAATATTACAGATCTAATAATAACCCAAACAGAAATTATGAAGTCTATAATCAATCTAGAAGAAGTTACAGACGGAGAACAAAGAAAACTGAAACCCACACCACAGGAACAGAAAAAGAATGAGAATTCAGAAATCTGGCAGACTGTACAGAGAAGTAGGAAAAGAAGTACCAGAAAAAATGCAGAACAGACTGAAGAAAATGGTGCGAAATTCAAGGATGAGAAACGACGTTTTGCAAAAAGAAGAGCAGACGATGCTTTTCATGAGGGTGAGCAAAAACAGCGGAAAATATGGCTATTCATCTCACGAGTACCAAACGACGTAGATGAAAAAGCTGTGAAAAAGTATGTGGAGAAAAAGACCAGGGACGAGGATACCCACGTGAAAAAGTTGAATACTATGAATCCAAAAGGCGACACGCAATCATTCATGGTAGGAGTTCAACCACACTTGCAAGAAGCCTTCTACAAACCAGCCTCCTGGCCCAGGAAAATTATCTTCGAAAGATTTGATTTTAGAAGAGGAAGCAGATTTCTAACTAATCACGACTGCAATGAAGCTAGGACCGAGTCTTTTTTAGGCTAAACACAATGACTAACTACTCTAACCCCACACCTATTCAACACCTAGCCAAATGTAAAACGGATTTGAATATCAATACTACTGACAAACCCAGTAATGAATTAGAAAAGGGAAAGAATTCCGACGATTCTCTGGCTGTTATGCATCTTAATATACAGGGCATGACAGCAAAGAAGATACCACAACTGGAGATTTTATTGGACCAGCATCAACCAGACGTTTTGTGCCTCTCTTATATATAAGAACTGTTTACAGAACACCAAATAGCAATTTGGAGAAATTCTTAGAAGAGGTATATGATCTGCAATATTTACAAAAAAAATAACTTGTATGTACTTTGTGGGGACATAAATGTAGAGTTGCTAACAGACAACGCAGATACAAAAAAATTAAAAAATATTTTATACGAATTTGACATGGTAAATCAGATTACCACTCCTACTCGCCTCAATAGAGGCATTGATGGAATAATTGCAAATTTCCCCGCTACAAATGTCGTTGTTGAGGACACCCATCTATCAGATCACAGATTTCGAATTTGTCAGTTCATCATTGGGTCAGCTGAGAGAAATGATTCTAGTTTTTTTTACAGACGTAGTTTATCAGATGGCAACTTGATAGCTTTCAGAGACATGCTGGCAAATGAAACTTGGGATGAAGTTTACATATCAACTGATTTGAATGAATGTTTCAATGCGTTCTATACAACATATCAGTATCATTACCGCAATGCGTTCCCACTAAGGAGAGACTGAAACAGTTATAACCGTAATAGGGACAAACCCTGGGTATCAAAAGGAATCAAAGAACTGCATCAAATGGTATGTGACATGTGCAAATTAGCTAAATCTTCTAACATAGCAATTACCAAGCAAAAATATAAACAATTGAAAAATCTATATAAAGATGTAGTAAAGCGGGCAAAATTAGGATATAACAACAACAGAATTATAAATGCAGAAAATATTAATAAAAAAAGTTGGAGGATTATCAATGAAAATAGGAATAAAATAAAAAAAAACTTTAGAAAAATATTACAGACAGAACAACAATAAGTAACCACTAAAACTTCAGCCTCTGGAATAGATGATATACACGGTAAATCTCTTGAAAGTGTCAGTGACATAATCTGCCAACCTCTATCATTTATTATAAATAAATCTTTATGTGACGGCATATACCCGGAATCACTGAAAACATCAAAGTCCATACCCATATATAAAAATAAGGGCTCCAAAAATGATGTAACCATTTGAAGAAACATCTGTGTGCAGTCACAAATTGCCAAAGTTATCGACTATGCCTATTATTTGCGACTAAGTTAATTTGTCGAACACTATAAACTCATACCAGAATGTCAACATGGTTTTATACAGCAAAAATAAACATCATCGGCCATATTTGAGATGTGTGATAACATCTACAAAAACCTCAATGATAAGAAATTTCTAATTGGTCTATTCTTTGATTTATCCCGGGCATTCGATACAGTTGACCGCAGTTTATTACTTGAGAAACTGTATAGAATGGGAATAAGAGGAGTAGCCAATGAATGGGTAGCATCATATTTACGTCAAAGGTCGCAATTAGTGGTAATAGACGAGATAAAATCAAAACCAGCTTCTGTCTCACTAGGAGTTCCACAAGGCTCAACATTGGCTCCGCTTCTCTTTATAATATTAATGAGTGATATTTATCACCACAAAAAACAATAATATATGCTGATGATACCTATCAAATAGTAGCAGAAAATGAACTTCTCCTCTCTGTTCAAGCTGCAAATAAAACTACTGGTGAATTTTCACAATGGTGCACAAATAATGGTCTACTTGTTAATGTAAAAAAAACTGTCATGAATTATCAACAAAAAAATCTTACTAATGATCTCTGTTCACTGATAAAAATAGATCACAGATCTATAGAGCAGGTGAATCAATATAAGTATCTAGGATTAACGATTGATCAGAAGTTAACCTGGCGAAACCACACAGATTATCTAATCTCAAAACTGAGTAGTCTTTGCTTCGTAATAAGACAACTACATGGAACAGTATAATAATAATAAATAATAATATAACTTTATTCAAGAAACATATGGGTTTACAGGGATAATATTTAGAATGAATAAAGTATTTTTACACTTGTTTCGCAGAAAAAAATACAATCGAATCATATACATTGGAGTCATTTACAATAAAATTAGTTATAGACTATTTGAATTCAATATAAAATAAAAGCACTATATATCATATGTATAGAATTTGAATCATCGACACAAAAATTTTTAGATTCAATTTGGCCTAAATACAGTAGAAACTAAGCATATAATCTATTTGAATGAAGTGTATACAATAATGTTATAAACTCCAAAAAACAATGTGAATGAACTACAGTATTTTTATAAAATATAATGTTGTAAAAATAATATTTATTCACTATTTTAAGACACTTTATACAATATTTTAGGACATTTACTACAATTAGTATGACTACAAGTACTTAAACTGGCCTATTTCGGACTGGTGCAATCTAATATCTCAAATGGGTTGATGTTCTGGGAAATTCGCATACTTAACAAAAGTGTTTATAAAAAAAAAAAAATTAATGTATCGCTGGGATACATTGTAGACAATCATGCAAGACCGCTTTTTAACACTACCGTCTTTATATATTTTACTTATAACTCTGAAATTAAAAGAAACGAATCACACCTAACGAAAAATAGTGTGATACATGACCACAATACTCGCAAAGGAAATGAACTGAGACTATCTTATTCAAGATTAGCCCTTGGGCAAGACTCAGCAAGCTATCAAGGAGTCATATGTTATAACAAAGCAATTAGATTACTAGGAAATATTGAGAACTACAATAAATTCAAAAAATCCTTAATGGACCTTCTCTTGGAAAATGCCTTTTACACTGTCAAAGAATTTTTAGAGATTTGAATGTATATACGTAGAGATTTGAATGTGTATATTTTTATTTCTTCTGTTTGTGGACTAGTCTGATGAATGTTGTACCATTAATGTATATGTTATATGTGTATTATATTTTAATGATGAATAAATTCTATTCCGTTCCGTTCCGTTCCGTTCCGTTCCGTTCCGTTCCGTTCCGTTCCGTTCCGTTCCGTTCCGTTCCGTTCCGTTCCGTTCCGTTCCGTTCCGTTCCGTTCCGTTCCGTTCCGTTCCGTTCCGTTCCGTTCCGTTCCGTTCCGTTCCGTTCCGTTCCGTTCCGTTCCGTTCCGTTCGTTCCGTTCCGTTCCGTTCCGTTCCGTTCCGTTCCGTTCCGTTCCGTTCCGTTCCGTTCCGTTCCGTTCCGTTCCGTTCCGTTCCGTTCCGTTCCGTTCCGTTCCGTTCCGTTCCGTTCCCTTTCCATTCCATTCCTTCTATTCTATTCTATTCTATTCATTCTATTCTATTCTATTCTATTCTATTCTATTCTATACATCATGGAAGCTAATAAATAATACATTTTCAAAACCTCTATCAAATTCCCTACATTTTGGTTATAGTTTAGAGTCGATTTTTTCACAACACAAAAACTATTTCGACTTTCTCCTGGACCTACTAAATTGGCCATTTTGAATCGACTGGCGTTCGCAAAATTTCTCTATCTTTCAGCGTTCTCGAGATACAGCCTACTTTTTACTTCAGAGTACTGAAAACTCCTGAAAAATAAAAAATATCCAAAATATGACTCCATTTTTCTGTTTTCCTCTCCTGTGTTCCTAACAACTGAAATTTTCTCAATTTTTTTTTTATAAGTTTGTACTGGTCGTTTTTCCGGACTCTGCAAAACGCACCCCTAAATATCAAATTTTTACTTTGATTTCATCATTGCATAGAAATATACATCATGGAGTCTAATAGACGATACATTTTTGGAATCTCCATCAAATTTCCTACATTTTGGTTATAATGTGAAGCCGATACGAATATTTTCGATATTCGTCAATTTTTAGGGGTATTGGTATTGCGTGATTTTTTCACAACAGAAAAAATATCTCGACTTTCTCCTAAACCTACTGATTCGCCCATTCTGGATCGACTGGCGTTCGCAAAATTTCTCTATCTTTCAGCGTTTTCGAAATACAGCCTACTTTTTACTTCAGAGTACTGAAAACTCCTGAAAAATTGAAAATATCCAAAATTCTACTTCATTTTCCTGTTTTCCTTTCATGTTTACCTACACACCCTGAAAATTTTCTCAGGACATTTTTTGGAAGGTTCGTACTGGTTGTTTTCAAGGACCTCTGCAGAACTCGCCCCTTAATATCAAGTTTTCACTTTGTTTTATCAGTGCATGGAAATATACTTCATGGAGTCTAATAAACAATACATTTTTGGAACCTCCATCAAATTTCCATCATTTTGGTTATAGTGTGAAGTCGATACGAATATTTTCGATATTCGTCGATTTTTAGGGGTATTGGTATTGCGTGATTTTTTCACAACAGAAAAAATATTTCGACTTCCTCCTAAACCTACTGAATCGCCCATTCTGAATCGACTGGCGTTCGCAAAATTTCTCTATCTTTCAGCGTTTTCGAGATACAGCCTACTTTTTACTTCAGAGTACTGAAAACTCCTGAAAAATCAAAAATATCCAAAATTCTACTCCATTTTCTTGTTTTCCTTTCCTGTTCAACTATACATCCTGAAAATTTTCTCAGGAAATTTTTTGGAAGGTTCGTACTGGTTGTTTTCAAGGACCTCTGCGAAACTCGCCCCTTAATATCAAATCTTTACTTTATTTCCATCATTGCATGGAAATATACGTCATGGAGTCTAATAGACAATAAATTTTTGGAACCTCCATCAAATTTCCTACATTTTGGTTATAGTGTGAAGTCGATACGAATATTTTCGATATTCGTCGATTTTTAGGGGTATTGGTATTGCGTGATTTTTTCACAACAGAAAAAATATTTCGACTTTCTCCTAAACCTACTGAATCGCCCATTCTGAATCGACTGGCGTTCGCAAAATTTCTCTATCTTTTAGCGTTTTCGAGATACAGCCTACTTTTCACTTCAGAGTACTGAAAACTCCTGAAAAATTGAAAATATCCAAAATTCTACTCCATTTTCCTGTTTTCCTTTTCTGTTCACCTATACACCATGAAATTTTCTCAGGAAATTTTTTGGAAGGTTCGTACTGGTTGTTTTCAAGGACCTCTGCAAAACTCGCCCCTTAATATCAAATCTTTACTTTATTTCCATCATTGCATGGAAATATACATCATGGAGTCTAATAGACAATAAATTTTTGGAACCTCCATCAAATTTCCATCATTTTGGTTATAGTGTGAAGTCGATACGAATATTTTCGATATTCGTCGATTTTTAGGGGTATTGGTATTGCGTGATTTTTTCACAACAGCAAAAATATTTCGACTTTCTCCTAAACCTACTGAATCGCCCATTCTGAATCGACTCGCGTTCGCAAACTTTCTCTATCTTTTAGCGTTTTCGAGATACAGCCTACTTTTTACTTCAGAGTACTGAAAACACCTGAAAAATCGAAAGTATCCAAAATTCTACTCCATTTTCCTGTTTTCCTTTCATGTTTACCTATACACCCTGAAAATTTTCTCAGGACATTTTTTGGAAGGTTCGTACTGGTTGTTTTCAAGAACCTCTGCAAAACTCGCCCCTTAATATCAAATCTTTACTTTATTTCCATCATTGCATGGAAATATACATCATGGAGTCTAATAGACAATAAATTTTTGGAACCTCCATCAAATTTCCATCATTTTGGTTATAGTGTGAAGTCGATACGAATATTTTCGATATTCGTCGATTTTTAGGGGTATTGGTATTGCGTGATTTTTTCACAACAGAAAAAATATTTCCACTTTCTCCTAAACCTACTAAATCGGCCATTCTGAATCGACTGGCGTTCGCAAAATTCCTCTATCTTTAAGCGTTTTCGAGATACAGCTTCCTTTTTACTTCAGAGTACAGAAAACTCCTGAAAAATTGAAAATACCCAAAATTCGACTCCATTTTCCTATTTTCCTAATGTTCTGCATTGTAACATAGTTTGCAAATTATTATACTGCAACGAACCTAGGCCGGACCTGTCGCCTCACATGTTGCCGTCGACAGCGATGAGATCATCCCCGGAGATGTTCGAGAACCATCCAGTGCGCTCTGCCGCGGAAGACAACGGTCAATATTGGAAACAATTGGAACACGCCGGTCGCCAACGGAAAGAATTCGAAACATCGAGAATGCTGTATCGGAGATAAATAGGCAACCCTCAAGTCTCAGAGACACAGTCTGAACGAGCCCATACCATCGAGCTATACAGTGGCGTAGTAATATAAACTAAGTTGTAGATTCAGTGTGAAATAAATTATTTAAACCAAGTTAAGTTTATTTACGTTACAATACTGCCACCAATTGGTAAAATGAGTTGTCTGCCCGATTCGCAAAACTTTTGCTTTTATTGGTAGAGTACAAATAAAAAATATTTTTCTTTTCATTTTACCCTCATTTCCGAAAATTATTTGAAACTTTTGTATTAATTCCGATATTTATTCCAATTAAAAAATCAATTTAATGCAAATAATATATTTTCCGTTTGACGCAAAAGGTTGCAAATTGAAACTGTTGTCAAGAATATTGTTTTAGTTATTTCTTCGAGTTTGCAGAAATTTTCGAATTTTCATCGAAAAATTAGGACTAACAACAATTGTTTCTCGATAAAACAGACATTTGCATTGTGTATGAGTGGTCGCAAATTCATCAGAGGATGTAAATTGCTATTTTTCAAAACTTCGAAAGTTTGCAGAACTTTTGCAAATTTTTCCGCGCTAATAATGTGAAAATTCATTAAATCCTGATTTTCAACATTCTCCGTTTAGAAAAAAAGGGTTGCAAAATCAGACTACATATCATTCGAAAGTCCTCTTCACTCTACTGAAGTTTTGAAACTTCTGTAATTATCATTAAATTTTGGGAAAATCATGTCTATCCCTAATGGCCTATCAGTCTTAGAGAACGGCATGTCAGGATATCTGAATACGCCTAAAACGGTATATCAGATAATCTGAATATGTCAAATATATTCCTTCCTCAGCATTGCAGTGAACAGTGTACATGCTGTTAAGATCCGAAAAAACGAAAACATAAGATTGTGTCAAAGTTGCTATATTTCACTTGTGCTGAGTGTTTATTCGCAGGTTGTATTGAATATTTAATAAGCCCGAGTCGAGCTGGAAAATGAAGCTCTGCGAGTAGCTCTGAGACCTTGCTTCACCCCGGTTACATTAACTAACCCCTCCTTTTCGTTACACCTCCACCCTGCATTCATTAACGCGCCGCTCTGTCATGTCATAATTGATTAAAATATACTGTTGCTCCTACACTCGAACTAACGTACATCTGTAATTCAACACCCATGTACTCATGATGTTCTGGCAGACCAAAATGGGAAAGTTCAAATTGGCGGATTACTTCTACGAAAAATACAGGGGGAACGGTTTTTACTATTATAATTTATTTGTCCTGGATGTCCAACTTTTATCCGATTTCGAACTCTCGTGTTCCTCCAGTCACGATAGCAATTTTTTTCCACCTTCAAAACATCAATTTTTCCGAATCTGCAATTCATAAGACTGTTTTTCCTTATTATTTTTGAGCAAATCAAATGGTCGAAATTTCGAACAGAGATCCAATCAAATCAGATTTTATAGTGATAAAACGTATTCTCGCTATGTTATACTGATAAAACTACCGGCAGACCCGAGATTGTTTTGCGATAAAACCACAATTATATGTCAGCGCATTCAATTCCCATATTATATATAATTCAATTCCTATAAGGAAACAAGAAATGCAAAATCGATTGAATAAGGGATTTTGAGCTAACTATATTCAGTGATTTGATATTGGAATTCAACTCTATATCTTTTTCAACCTGGTTAATGAACCAAGTAAGGCAGAGAATGATTCAACTCCCATTTTGTCAGTCAATCAATAAATTCTGTGGAGTAGTGGTTAGGTAACCAGACTGTCACGCGAAGTCAAGCAACATCGTCGTTGCCTTTTTGCCATGTTTTTGATGATCATAGATCAATTTTTATCTATTCAATATTTCGATAATCAATGGCCACTTTTAGACATACCTTCTCACTGTTTCATACTGATAAAACCAACAGTAGATTAATATTGTTTTGCGATAAAACTACACTTGGCCCCGTCAGGATTAACAACGCATTCAATTCCTATATGGGGAAATAGAAAATGCAAAATTGATGGAATGAAGGAATTTTGAACTCACTACATACAATGGATTTGATATTTGAATTCAAATATTCCTTTTTCAGCATGTAAGAAAGCCTCACTTTTTTAAGTAAGGCAATGAATAATTTAATTGTGTTATTTTCAGTATATCAATAAAAGTCCTCATAGAGCAGTGGTTAGCGTGTTCGTCCATCACGCGGTAGGCTCGGGTTCGATACCAATACCAAGTAACTTTTTTTAAATCGGTTCTGGATACAAACAAATTTGATCTGATAGTGAAAAATGTTATATATATTTCAGGTTCTTGGGTGAGTTCAAGAGCAGTGAATGATCATTGTGAATTAATGAATCTGTAAAACGAAGCATTTAGAAATGGTTCCTTCTATTTTGGATCGAAAAGAATTGTTGTAACTTTTCCCTGTTGAAAATTATAATATAATATGAATTCTGGTAATTTTATCCAGTTTCAAATGTGATTCGAGAAATAATCTCATCAAATATCATTCGTGTTTGAGGATTTCATTGATTTTTTTTTAATTTTCCCCCCGAGCATTTCGTTTCTAGGAAATTCAACTCGTGAAATTCGCGGCCTTGTAATCAATACAGACAATAAGACTGGAAATCGCACTTGGTAAAGTTTCCAGACAAAATGCTTACTCGAACATTTCAAAAACCCCTAGCACTTATATTCCCTTCGATAGAACCCCTAGCACTTACCCTCGATAATGATGCAAGTTGAGCCGTTAGAGAGATTTCTGGATTCAAATGTTTCATCTTTCATGTATTTCTCCGTGTTGTTCCATTTAGCTACTACAAGCGACTTTGTCCGTATGATTTTCAAAAATTCAGATTCAATGAGAGGATTTCAAACGAAAAGAAAACCCCAAGCAGAAGGACTGAATGAAAATGACGTGCTTTGCCATTTTCTTCTGATTATATCCTGAATTTGCGTTCAAGATCTACCCTCAGAAATCCCAAAGACCGTATACCACTGGTGCCAAGGAGTCTATGAAGTACTATATGGAAATTGTGAAAAGACGTACATATAAAAAACAACCAGAAGAATCAACATCTGCAAAAAGAACCAAAATTTATATATGAAATAAGGAGACCACATCGTCTCTAATTCAACATGTACTAACAACTGGACACAGCATAAACCTTAGTGACACTCGGACATTGGCAAGTGATGAGAGAAACAATCGGAATCGAAAAACGACCGTATAATATGAACAAAAGGGATGACAGTCAAAGACCACCAACCATAAGGAGATGGAACATCAACGCTTCCAGCAGAGAGTTCACCCAGCAACACCTAGGGCAACCTGGCAACGGCGCATCCGAGGGAAGCCGATCGTGATGATCGTGCACAATCGAGTAATACCTGTGGCGATCCGGCAACAACGCATCGAACAACGACCTCTCGGGACCCACACAAAACACGAACACGAACGAAGAAAAACCATTGTGACAATCGTACGCAATTGACTGATCACCATTACAAATTGAGAAGCACAACACGAAAAGATCAGTTGAGTTAGGGACAATCGAATTTCTAGACATCACCTGAAGATGGCAAATGTGGATTTGCCGAAACGTCGTGGAGTCGAACCTTCTGAGGAATACCCACCCCACTTTTTATCTTTCTGTACCAAAAAATACCTTACACCCTAGTTTGTAAATAATGAATGAAAAATTACTGAAGAAGCCCCTAGCCAGGAGCGAGACGTCTTATTTCCGAAGTTGATTTAATTTTATGAATCCAAAACCTAGAACCTCAATATGAACCAGGATTCAAGAACTCCAAAGAAACTACATATAATGATGCTTTTCACATATAATATATATATATATATATATATATATATATACATATAAATATGTGAAAAGCATCAAATTATAGATAGTGACACCTATAATCTGTGCGGTGAAGCTTAGACCTGTTATCGTGGAATTTTAATGACACGAAATTTCGTGCACATTAATAGGTCACCAACAGATGTCGGCATAGGCCAATCCACGACACCAATAGTCGTACTCCCAGTGCGTTCTGAGTAACGCAAAACAAATAACGAGAATAAGAGGAATTTGTTACGAATCCAAGAGAGCCCACCATCCGCCTACAGCCTGTTTCATGGTTTCCCAATCATCAGGACGGCTTGTGGTCTCTTTCAAAACAGGTCTATGCTTTACCGCACAGATTATAGGTATCACTATCTATAATTTGATGCTTTTCACATTTTTTACCACTACGAGATATTTGATACGAATTTGAAAGAGACCACAAGACGTCCTGATGATTGGGAAACCATGAAACAGGCTGTTGGCGGATGGTGGGCTCTCTTGTATTTGTAACAAATTTCTCTTATTCTATATATTTTGGAATGTTATAAATGATGGATTGTATAAAATGAATTTTATAATTGAATTTTGTTATTATTATTATTATTAATATATTTTTACACCGCGTTGGGCGCCATTTGTAATGTAAATGAATTATTAATTTAATTTTGCCCTGTTTTGGAAATAAATTGATATATAAATTGATAAAGATAATTATTTTCGCCCTGTATAATATTGCAATGATGTAATAATAATTGCTAGCTAACGTCACTGTTCTCTCGTCACGTTACTGCCAATTGTTATCACTTTCCTTACCACAGCTAAACTCAGTTGGTACGCCTCTTGTCTCAGATAGCCGGTTCAGGCAATTGAGCCACTGCTCAATGTCAAATTTCAATCTATTCAATGATCATAAATATGATTGTTGATCATTGTAGAAAATAAGCAACAAAGTATCAAAAAGCAATTATTTCCTTTATTCAGAAAAACTTAAATTTACCTGGCCTACGATAGATACATTATTCTATGGTGAATCTACAAATATTCATGGATAATCATGAGAAAAGTTCATGGGTAAAATATACACAACCTCACTTTTACCTTGAAAGTGAAAATTTCTTTAATAGTTCGAAATCAAATGAAATAAAGTTTTTCTGATGGAATATGAGTTATTAGTTGTTGTTCGTGATGTGCACTAGGAAAGTTTATACCTGTCGCTGGAACGGTCGCTGTTCAATATACACCCAGATTTGGATTCTCTTTCACTCCAATGCTCTCAGGAACTCCAATACCAAAACGAAGGAACCATACAAATTCAGGAATCAGCTTTGGAATATTTGTATATGGTGTACAAATAAGGGAATGTTGGTTTTCTGCTTATAATGTTGAAATTATTGAATTTTTCTTTCTTCCCCAACAAAACGTGGCATTCGTTTTCAAATTATTTTCGATTTTGTGGCTTTGTTTTTCTGTCTCCTGGATACCAATTTTCGTCATTCCTTCTGATTTGAATTTTTGAATTCGCGCACTATATTGTCACATTTTCACTGTTTGGGGTTATTTGTCAAAACTTATGAATAAACTATTTTTACTTTCTTATAAACTATATACAATTTCAGTGATAATTGTCTCTGACACTTTCTCGTTCTTATTTTCTCAAATTTCAAATCTTACATTTGACCATACTGTTCCCTGATTGGCTATTGTCATCAAGAAGTTTGCTGTTCTCCCATTGGCTACTTTTAGTTAGATACAATTTCATATACTGTATGTTCAAAGCTTATAATTTTGTGGATCACATTTTATTCAGGATGATTTTGTAAATCTAGACTTTTTGTTGTCTTTTGAACAATTATGGGTTGTAATCATTATGACAGTGTATGAAATTGATTGTATTGTATTTGGATATTTTATCTATTCATATTATACAGGGCTTAATAAAGGAAATAGAACTTCAAAAATTATGTAAAAACAATCTCTTGAAACTAATAGCTGTTTAGTAATTATTTTTTTGTGGGTTTTTTCCTTTTTAAAATATATAACTGGTTTTTCATAACATAACAATATATATATATATATATATATATATATACCAAATGATGTTATATAATGAATAACCAATCATCTCTGTGACTCATTCCGAAAACTCACACTCGTCAGGATAACAAATATGTTGAGTGTTTTTGTGAAATCAGAGGGGCCGTCAATAAAACATCATAAGGATAAAAATTTGAGATATGGAAAACGGAAGTTTCTTGAATGGCTCATTGAACACCTGGAACACCTTGTTGATCGTAAACAAAGAATACCTTCCAATGGATGTGTGTCCCCAGGAATTGGTAATGTTTGTTGCATTGTACTGTGAATCAATGCCAAATTATTGTGGCAAGTATCAGAGTTGTGTTAACGAAAATAAAACATGTGTTCTCGAATATCTCTAAGACACACTCCTAAAAATATAAAAATGTCATTTCAGCAGCACAGTACTTGAAGACTACACGTCAATGGACTCAAATTTGCTTATTTAGAAAAACTGTTTTTCCAAATGAAAATGGGGTGGAAGAAGTTCAACAATTTTTTTTTAATATCTCCAAGATTTTTTTAAAACCCCACATGGTTGGTTTATCATATGATAAACAATACATCAAGATCAGTGTGATTAGTGCTACGGTGTTCCAAAGCGAAAATCATTTGGTGAAGTGAGTTTCCTTTGTTTGCTTCAATCAATCAATCAATAATCAATCAATCAAAACTGTGCTTTATTGTCTAAGAATTATTATTCCTATTGACAAAGTTGAGTCCACATTTTTCCTCCATAAGATGGGGTCTGCAAATACTGTGAATTTTATGTGATTGATAAATGTGTCAGATCATTGAGGAACAATAAAAAAAAATTGGGCCGAGTACCGAACCCTGAGGAACTCCTGATTTGGCAAGGGAATAACCCGAACATTCACCGGAGATTATAACAGTATGTTTCCTCTCAAGAAGATATGATTAAAACCATTCGAGACAACCCCTCTAAATCAATAATGGTATAGTTTTCCCAGCAGTACTCTGTGATCCACAGAACACTGCCGCAACCACCTTGCCCTCATTCAGACTGAGAAAAATATTTTCAAGAAATGAGAAAATTGCGTCAGTTGTGGTTTTTGAATTTTGAAAACCGAATTGATACTGTGACAATATGTTGTATTTTTGTAGGAACTTCATGATTATCTTTTTAACGAGTTTCTCTATAATTTTCGAAAGTGTACATAGGAAGGATATTGGACGGTAATTTGGAGGATCGTCAGTTTTACCACCTTCGTGAAGTGGCATCACAATGGCTTCTTCAATATGGATTTTCAACAACTATCGTCAGCATCAATTGAAAAACAATGCCACAGAAACTGAGCTATGCTGGTCGAGTATCAAATTCTGATTGCTCTCCTCCACAGGAACATAGCTACACGTTCGAATGATTAGATACGTAAGGTGAAATTAACCATGGAGATACATTACAGATACAGCTGGAGTAAAACTGAGTTATGTGCACTCTGCCTTCAGTTAGATACTTCCTAATGGATCATGAACTTAAAACATACATATTCATCTGTGTGTTGCCTATACACAGTTTCCAACTGGGTTTATGGAGTTATGTCTGCCCAATTAGGTAATGCTAATAATTCATCTGCTACGGTGTTCCAAAGTATTTTGGAACCAGAACGGATGAATAATTGAATGTGTTGAGTTGGAGTATATATACAGTGTCGCCATAGAGTTGGATAATATGGAAAAATTTATCATTTCCAGAAAATGAGGGCTGCTAAAAGTTGGTGCATCGTTGAAATGTACAATGATTTCCAGAAGTTACCAGTGCGTAGCAATAAGTAAAAAATTGCAAATATCTGGAAATAAGCCTCTATTTTCAAGATAACGAACAATTTTGCGAATTTCTCAAGTTTCCTTTCTTGAGAATCGGGAAAACTTGCATTGATTTGGAATCATCACACCAAAATTTATAAGAAGATATGGAATTCATATTAAAAATATATGCTCCCGCTTAAAATTTATCCCGCCGTTTGGAGATGCATGTATTTTGAACATTGTGTGTACTGTATTGTGATAAAGTCCAGTACAGTATATATTTCTGTAATTCTCATGATATTCTCTACATTCTGCTTCCAGTCCGAAGTCAATAGGATGATTACGTTTCTCGGTCAATTTTGGAGGGTCTCGAAGTAACAAATATATACTGAATCGACCATTCTGAATCGATTGGCGTTCACAGAATTGCTCTAGCTTTCCTCGTTTTCGAGATACGACCTACTTTTCAGTCTAGGGAACTGAAAAACTGAAAAAATGGAAATTTGACTTCGGATTCTTGTTTCTCGACCTTTTTTACATAGGTAGCCGAGAAAGTTCTGTAAAGGCCTCCTTGATTAATTCCCTCTGCAAAAATCCCTCCCCAAATAGAAAATTCTGATTTTTGTTCTATATTATAATATATATATATATATATATAAATATATATATATATATATATATATATATATATATATATATATATATATATATATATATATATATATATATATATATATATATATATATATATATATATATATATATATATATGAATTGCATTGCAGAAAATTGTTGAGCTTTATGTTACTATTGAATAATAACACAATGGCTACTATCAATACTACCTCCGGTATTACACCTCTTTACCATACATGAGAGAAATTTCACCCAAACAAGCAAGACTTTTCAATTCATAGATAATATCAAAATAGCCAACAAAACAGTTCTTATATTTAAGTCATTATATTCAAAAGTGAAAGACAAAATTATTTATAGTATACCGTGCCAAAATTTCAACAAATATCATTGGCCAAACATCAAGTTCATTAAACAGATTAATCGCACAAGAGTGATTGCAGGCACCACCCAGAAAATGTGCTCTGCAGATCATGTCAATAAATATGACCATCATATGAACTATGATGTAATAATACTAACTAAGAACCTCACACTGATAAGAAAACCTTTCTAGGAATGGCTTTTTACCTAAGTGAAATTCATTCTTTTTTACTAGCTCTTGAAAATACAGAATTTCGTTCGAATCAAGTTGACCTCAATTCAAATTATCAATAAATTCATTACGTTGGCCAAACCTTCAGTTGGTACCAACAACAAAAATTACAATTTTCATATCAATTTTGCAACCACCTTTCTCAACAGTTAGTACTACCTTATGTTACCATCTGTGTCAAAGCATATGACAAGTAGAACAAATTTTCCACACTTTATAACCTATTGTACTTTTTCAAGACATACATCTTCCTGTAACTTATATTTCAAATCATTAACTATTGCAATATATTTCGATGTGTTATAAATATTAGACCATTTTGAATGTGTTAGGACACAATTATTGTGAATTTTCTTCATTGTAGTATCCCTGAAGATGAAAATAAAACATTCCGAAAGCTTGGACAAACTTTAAAGAGTACACTTTTGCTGCACAAGCAAAAGTAAAAAAAATAGTCAAATGAATTTAGATAATCAAAATAAACAATTTTCTACCACTTAATATTTTTTTTTTTGGTATTTCATAATTTATGAGTGATTGAGACCTTGCAAGCCGTGTTCAGTTCTATTTTATTTGTAATGAGAATAAAGAAACAGAAGCCACTACAAAAATGACAAGTCCAGATTTATTTTGATAGCCCAAGAAACAAGGGATGAAGAAGGGTGGTAGTCATATTGTTCTCACTCGGTATATCGTGATTTCGAATTGAATTAATATCAGTATATCTATTAACAACCTCACATTATTATTGGTTTCTACAATACGAAATGATTCAACTATAATGGAGGGAAATTCTCTGAGATTTGCAATTCTTGTGTGTTTTCGGTAAAATGAAACCTGTTCTGTATTACCCCCAGGGAATTTTGTTGCAGTATGCCATTTTGATGTATTATGAATTGACTGCGGGGTATTTCAGGCAGAGGATACAAAGCTTTCACCGAAAATATCCTGTACTTGCGAAACGAAACAGATATTCATATTATTTCTGCAGGAGTTTGCAACTTCCATATGATCAGGGGAATTGAATCCAGAGGAGGGAATGGATTGTACGATCCCTTACGAGACTTCTCTCAGATTTCGAATGGGAGCCCAGAATTCACGGAAATAATAATGGGTCGTTCATTTTCAACAGGTACAAAAAACCATCTTTAGGAAAATGCATAATAATTTTATATATATAATATTAGTTGTTGATAGTAGTTTCAGTTAGAAATTTGACAAAATAGACAAATAAAATATTTGGAATTGGAATTGAATATCATTTGGACATTTGGAAATTGAGACAATGATGTCACGTGAGATGTAAAAGTAGTGAAAGTCAGTGATCAATCTACTCGAAAACTTACCGAAAATCATTATAGATAACGTCAACCTGGCCCCAATGATCACGAACTTCAATTGAGAATGTTTCCCTTTTCAACATGAATACCCCACAAGAGGTTATCTTGACGATGGATGATAGTGACTAAAGTTTATCTTTCAGTCGCAGATGATTCCACATCTGATTTTATGAATATCCTGTTTATATTTTCAACAAATCCATGAACAGTTGTTTATAAAGCAGTGCTGAAAATTTGGTCCCCTTGAACTACAGAATAATCATTTGTCGAAAAAAAATAAAACAATTTAATACTTACAGACGAGGAGATAACAAAAACACATTGTGTGGGAAAAAACGTTTCTCCTTGCCAATCAATTACTTATTTCTAACAATATTTTCTGTTCTATAACAGAACTTTCATAACTCATCATTTGCATATATAAAATGGCATTTCATGACAATAATTTAATTTTTTCTCATATCTGCCGGTGAACAAAAATCACTTTCTGTGAAATATTGTATCCTACTCGACTGTACTATAACACGGTTCTCTTTGGTTGGATATACGCTCTTTAATTGCCTATACAAATTATTCAGGTAGTGGTCCCTTCTGAGAATATTTGATGAAATATCTTATTTTTTGACCACCGGTTCGGTTACAATTTCATGGTAAACTGTGAGAGCCAACGACTTGGAAAAGAAAATATTTCATTCAAAATAGATACTGCATTTTGTTACACTAGGATCCAAAAAACTTAAAATATATAGGGTGTTCCATTTGAAATTCCCAAGTTGGGTCGTTCCCAGTGAAACCAGAAGTGGTGGGAGAGTACGAAATATTGAAAGTTTTTCCAATTATTGAATCCAGCACCCCTACCAAGTTTGGCTTGTCCCAAGAATACGTTGACAAGTATAGTAGAGGTTACTGCGACAAATTTAGATTTGGAAAAAAGTTCTCCAACTGGTGATTAGTCATCTGAAACACTTTCTTCGTCTGTTATACTGATCCTTTTTTTTCTTCCAGGTGCTAGCGGGCAATAACAATTGCTATCCTTATGTGGAGCAGTTCAAGGTGAGTAATTTTATATCCATTTGCAAAACATCTGAATGGATAATTGGGTTGAAATTATATTTGTCAGGTCAAAAATCAAGGATAACGATTTCGGTGAGCTTGTCAAATAAATGAAAAAGCAGATTAGTAGGTTCATTGCCAATACTTTCCACAGTCAGACATACTCAAAGTATTCAATACCATACGTGCCAACTCTAAACTACTGTGGAACTGCCTCTGTGACCTAAACAAACTTGCAAATTATAACTGAAGTAAGGCCATCAAAACTTCAGCACACGTCTGAATTTCTTGATTTTATTCCATTAGTCTCTGACGTCACTTTGCATCTCACTGACTCGGCGTAAGTTATTGATCCAAAGATTTATAGTACATCCATTCTCAGTTGAATAATTCATCTTCGACTCAAAATAGAAAAATAGATAGATATCACTTCATTTCCAACAGGTTTACACCCAATTACAGGAAATGTACAAAGGTTTAGAAAAAAATACAAAATAAAATAACTAAAATGTATAGCTAAAACATAGTTGAAAAAAAGATGTGTGATAACAAACAATAGAAAACCTTACAAAAAAAAAATCAAAGTGGAAGGTTCCATTGAGAATACATTTCAAAATATAACTAGAGAACTATCATTAATAAGGCACATATCACAAATTGGATTGAATTGAAATTATTACAAACAACTGACACGGGTGCTTTGAGACTATACTTTGTTTCACTATGATCGCAGAATGTCGTTCCATATCTGGAACTCAAGCGGGGGGTGTGAAAGTTGATCTTTTGTAGAAGGAGGGCACACGAGACCTTATCATGTAGCAATTTGTAAAGAATGAGATTGTAACAAAAATTCGTCGTGTATTCAGCGATATAACATTAAACTGATTAAAAACATTAGAAGAATCGGTTCTCCTCCAGGATATATTCCTGTGACCTTGAAAGACAAATATTTCAAGATCTTTTTTTGAACAGCTTCAATATGATGCATGTGACAATTGTAAATTGGATACCATATCAACACCCCATATTCTGGTATAGACCTCACATAAGCGTTAAATAGTGTTATAATCGTGTCTATATTCTTGAATTCTTTTGTACCCTCATTATGAAACCTAACATTCGATTTGCTAATGAATAGCCTGATCTATATGAGAAATAAAAGTGAATTTATAATAGTAGTAATTCCAAGATCTGTCATTTCATTCACTCGATTAATTGGGTTATTATCAATAACATAGGAATATTCTATTGTATCCTTCTTCCTAGTGAATGATAGGATGTAGAATTTCGATATATTCAAATGTTAGGTGATTTCTGGAGCACCAATCGAATACCAAATCGATTTCATTTTGTAAGTTTACGCAATCTTCATGATTATCAATTATTTTGTATAGCTTTAGGTCATCAGCGTAAAGAAGTTTTCGGCAGTTCATCGATAAAAAGCAGGAATAAAAGAGGCCCCAAATTCGAGCCTTGTGGCACTCCCGAGCTAGTGTTGTGACTTTCATATTCCACGTATTGTTTCCTGTCAAACAGATAGCTTGTAAAAAGCTCAATTAGACTTCCAGAAAAGCCAAACGCTGATAATTGCTGGAGAAGAATAAATATATATATATATATATATATATATATATATATATATAATATATATATATATATATTGCATGTCCGTATAAACTACGTCGACCTGTTGTTTTCGATTTAGGGCATCTGATACATATTGGGAGAGGCATGCAAGATTGGTCACACTCGATTTTTTTTCCACAAACCCATGTTGGAATTATATTTCTGATCGAGTTATGAATGAAAGAAAACAAAATTATTTCGTTAAGTTCCGAGAAGTTGCATTATATTGAAAGAGACCTATAGTTTTTCAACAGGGTTGCGTTCCATTTCTTCAAGATAGGACACACCCATGCTGTTTTCCATATTAGGTCAAATGTTGAGGTCTTCATTGACAGGTTGAAGATATGAAGCAGAGCGGTTAATAAAGGGTGGATACCATCTTTCACCAGAAAGCTCGGTATGTGGTCTGGTCCAATAATTAGTTAATTTTTCAATTTCTGGGTGACCATAATAACATCCATTTCGTTAAAATAAAGGGTTCGTTCAAAATCGTACTAACTATAATGTTAAATTATGGAGGAAACCGAAAATAAATCAATATAATACCCCGTATAAAGTATATAGTAGACCAAATCGAGTGAAAACTATTACAGCGTAAAAACCAGTCGATAACTTCGCTGACTGCTTATTGCATAAATTACCGTAAACCACTACATATTATAATCACATTTTATTTTTCAACTCGAGCAGATGTTTCACTCACATTGGGACATTTACACAATTCATAGAACAGGGGTTACCACTCAACGGAAAGATCATCTAAATATGAAGCCATATCTCGGTTTCACGGCTAAGAAACCATTTCAGCGGACTTCAGTAGCAATCAGCAAATGTTTCATAATTCATTTTTGAATGTGAAACTGCGGTATGGCTTTGATATTGAAAGAAATTCACGTTGGAATCATGGAAAATTCCCAATGTAAGACATTTGCTTCGGTAGAAAGCTTCAATAAGAAACAAAATGTATTAATTCCACATCTGGAAGAGTTTCCTCGAATTACAAATTTTGTTTTTCATAAAAATTGGAGAAGCGGATATCCTAAACTTTCCTTCAGTCTCCATAAAAAACAATTATACAAATATTCGAACAGATTTAGGCAGACGAAATCTAATTGTTCATCAACACAAAAGGAATTTTGAAAAACAAGGATATGTCGTAGATCATTCTCTGGAAATGGGACGAAAATATCGAAAATTTGAAAAAGTTGATGAGGCCAATTACCAAGAAATTATCTATCCTGAATATTTCTCCCAAGCCCAGGGTGATACCAAAAAACGGTTACAATATCTTTATCACCCAATAGACCTACCACAAAATGTTATAAGTAAAAATCCCTTCTGAATCCTTCAATAATCTCCTTTTCCAGGTGTTTCTTGAAATTTTATAAAAAAAAAAAGGAAAGTCAAATTTAGAGCGAAATAATTAATTTCTGCCTATAGTCGGCATTTACGATCAAAGCGGAAATTCTATTATGTATCATCAGGGGTAGATAATGAACCCCATCCACATCCAACTGAGAATGGATATAATATAACGTTACATTCGAAAAATGTGTTAACAAAAATCTCCTTTCCCTACTAACTTTTCCCAAACATGTGGAAAAATAAACGACAATGAATGTCATTTAAATAAAATAGCCCCTGAATTCGAAAATACACTGCACGCTGATTAATTGTCTACGTTGAATCAACTGACCAACCATCTACGTAATTATGATATTTTCATTCCTTTTTTGTTCCATGAAAATTTGATGATGTCAGGATGCAGAGAGTATGTTAACAGAGGATGGAATTTTCTCTGGAAACTTGCAGAATGCCCCAAGCAATGCGGTTAACGCGCATTGCTTCAATCGCACGTTTTCATGTGCGTTTTATTTTAGTTGTTCCTCTAGTTTTCATACAATAGCTCTGGCTATATTGAGATATGTACCTAACCAATTACATTGTTCTTTAATTTCATTCGTTCAGAATAAAACAATTCCAGAAGCTTGTATGCTGCAATATCCTCCAATTCAACAATGGAGAATAAACAAAAAATGGTTTAAAATTATTTTGTCTGTCCAGAAATCTCATGTTCTAGTATAAAAGATAGCTGACTTATTTTGCAATAAAAAGTATTTTTCATCTTAAAAATGATCCAATACTTTTCGGTGTTTTGAATTTTTTTGTGATGCAACTTTGGTGTGCTCTATTATTCAAACAAATGTATGAATGAAAAATTGTTCGACACGTTATTTGTAGGAAATTTTATACTCTACAACTACCAATCAATATAATTTTCTAGGACATCAGAATGTTTTGAGTTATTCAGCAAAATTTTAATGTTTCGGATGACGCTTAAAAAGCTAAGGTCCCCGTCTTCTTAACTCATACAAGTCTCTGTCTTTCGAGGGTTGCTTTGCAACTAAATTGTCGGTTAAAAACAATTTTAAAAACTGAACAATTGTAAAAACAAAAATAATTTGGGGAAATTTCAAAATTCACAGCAGAAAGTTGGCATAACTGATG